>JAWWMP010000080.1:436059-453761 GCA_035047865.1 Dendrocincla tyrannina | reverse complement strand
CGGGATTGGGATATAGGGATAAGGATTTAGGGGGGGATTGGGATGCTGAGGGGTTGGGAGGGTGAGTGGAGCGGGTTTGGGGTGTAAGGATAAGGATTTGGGGGGGATTGGAGTGCTGGGAGGATCAGTAGAGGGGGTTTGGGGCACAGGGATAAGGATTTGGGGATTGGGATATAGGGAGAAGGATTTGGGGAGATTGGGATGCTGGGAGGTTGGGGGGTCAGCAGAAGGGGTTTGGGGTGCAGGGAGAAGGATTTTGGGATTGGGATGTTGGGGGAGTCAGTGGAGGAAGTTTGGGGTGCAAGGATAAGAATTTAGGGGGGATTGGGATGCTGAGGGGTTGGGAGGGTGAGTGGAGGGGGTTTGGGGCGCAGGGAGAATTATTTTTGGGATTGGGATGCTGGGAGTGAGTGGAGGGGGTTTGGGATGCAGGGACAAGCATTTTGAGGGGATTGGGATGCTGGGAGGGTGGAGTCAGTGGAAAGGTTTTGGGTTGCTGGGATGGAGGGTCAGTGGAAGGGGGTGGGCAAAGCATTAGTGGGATTATGGGGGGCTGGTGGTCAGTGGGAAGGGGGTGTCCGGGGCTTTGGGAGAAGCACTGGGGGGATTTGGGGTGCTGGAAGAAGGGGATTAGTGGAAGGGGATGTCTGGAATGCTGGGAAAAGTTAATGGGGGTTCTGGCAGGGCTCTGCCCCTCCAAGGGGCTGCACAGGGGGGAAAGGGGAGTTTTGGGGCTCAGGAGGGGCTGGGCTGGGACAAAGCCAGGCCTGGGGGGTCCTTTGGGAAGGGGGAAATCCAGGAGTGCCTATGGATAGAGATGTGTGTTGGGGGACTGGGAAAATGGGAAGCTGTGGGGTGGAAGTGCCTTTGGGAGAGAGAGGCTGGAGCAGGGACCCGTTTCTGGGTGGGTAAAGTGTGATTTTTGGGGGGACAGGGGTTTAAAAAAAACCCCAGTGGAGCTTCTGGGCTGAGGAGAAGGGAAGGGGGGTGCTCGTGGGGGGAGAATTCCATGGAAAAGGGGGCCTGGGGAAGGAGCAGGGGAGGATCCAGGCTCCAGCTGGGAGCGGGGAGGGACAAGTGTCAACTTTTGGCGGGGAGAATGAGCGGGAAGAGTCTGCAGGAATGCCGGGAATGGGATGGCAGCTGATCCCGGGAGGCCAGACAGGGAGAGCTGTTGGGAGGGAATTTGGGGCTGGGGGAGATCCCTCCCACAGAGATCTGGGATGGGGCTGGCAGGAGGTGGGATAGGGATGGTGTGGCTGGAAGCTGGGATGTGTTGGGAAAGTGAGGGGGGAGATGGAGCAGGAGCTGTTTGGGGAGCAAGGTGTGGGCATCAGGACAGGCTTTATCCTGCTCCTCTGATGGAAATTTGGGAACTAGGGGAGCCAACACGCTTGGAATGGGGGTTGTAAAGCCTTTGGGGGGAAGAGTAGGGCCTGGAAAGGGGATTTGTACTCAGGACAGGGCCACGGCAAAGCTTTGCCATGGAAAAGGCAGAACTGGAGCTGCCTCAGGAGAAGGATTTGGCTCAGGGTGGTTCTGGGAAAGCTGCCCCACTTCCATGTGGCCTGGAGGAGATGGCAGTGGCCTAATTTTGGGTGGCAAATGTCAGGGGTGGACATGGGGGGGGTCCCAGAGCTGTGGAGGTTGGTGGGTTTGGAAGCAGCAAACGTGTGTGTTCCTATAAAACTGAGAGATCAGAGTGTTTAAAAAAGGGTTTCTGGCTGAATAATTCCAGGGTCTGCTGTGACAGAGGTTGGAAACTTAAAAAGTAGGAGCAAATCACAACATTCCTCCCAAAATTGAGGGAGGAAGGTGTTTGTAGCTCCAGATCCTGTCAGGGGGAGTTTCCTCTCGGTGCTTGGAATCCTGGTAGTGGAAAGGATGAGAAGCAGCTTTGGCTGCTCCAGGGAAATGCCAGAAGAAGCAGGGAATGGGCTGTGAGGGCCGGGAATGCCCCGAGGTGTGGCCCCTCCATCCCTTGGGATGAGGCTGGAGTAGGCTGTGTGGGAAGCTGGGAATCTTCCAGCACCCAGGGCAGTGTTTTGGGAGAACACAAATCCCTGCTGTGATTCCATGGTTTCCCTCCTCTGGAGTTGTCCCCACCATCACATAACAAGATTTGGGATATTTTCCCCTCGGTTTCTCCCTTTGTAGCAGGGAATTAACATTCCTTCTCTTGCATGGGTGTTCCCCTTAAATCCAGAGGTTCCTTCCCTTGTGGCTTGTGAATTTAACTGGGAATGATGTGGCTGAGCCTGGAGGTTGTGGCTTTTCCTTCCCTTGCTCTCTGCTCAAAGCCTGGAGCCTTTCACTCCGAATTCCCAGGAACGTTTCCTGCCTGTTTTCAGGTCCTGCAGAGTGGAAGCCTCAATGTGCTTGTTCCCACTTCAAAAGGAAGGTTCCTGCTGCCTTCCCCTGGCACGTGTGGGATAAACTTGGCGTGCTCAGAACTCTTTTAAAGGGATGAGTGATCGCAGCCAAGTTGGAGGGGAGGCAGGAGGAGGAAATGTTGGAAGTTTAAAACTCATTAAAGCTCAGCTGAACTGTTAAGGATGCAGCGAATGGAGCTGGTCTGTGCTTGGATTAAACTTCCAGCTCTTGCTCTCCCTCCTGCCCCAAAAACCAGGTTTTGTGTTCCTTCTTCCCGGCTTTTTCCAGAGTTTTAGTTCTTTTTGAGTGGTTTAGGTGTGTCCTGGATCCTTTTCCTTCCAGCTGCAGAGCATGAAGTTATTCTTTCCCTCTGTTCCACTTTCTTCCTCACAGAGGGTTTTGGCTTTGCCTTCCTCCCTAGGGATGGAGCAGCAAATGAAAATGGAAAGATTTGGCATTGATTCATCCCAAGTTTGTCTTGGTATCATATTTTTTGGGGATAAACCAACATTTTTTCACACATTAAGTATGAAAAAATTGAAGCTGAATTTTAGGAAACATCCAGCTGGTGGGATCTCTCCGGCAGGAGAGCCCCAAATTCCGTAGAATCATGGAATTGTGTTGGAAGGAACCTTAAATCTCCTCCAGTGCCACCCCCTGCCATGGGCAGGGACGCCTTCCACTATCCCTGGTTGCTCCAAGCCCCATCCAGCCTGGCCTTGGACACTTTTAGTACTAAAATTGGAGGGTTTGGCTGTTGGTGACTGAGTGTTCCCCAGAGACATTCCCAGGGTGGAGGAAAGGGGTGTGTGGAGCAGCTCGGATCCTTTGTGGATCAATCCAGGCACTGGTCTCTTCCCCCCGGGGGGGGTTTGGAGCCCCTTTCTGCCCTCCAGCTGCGTTTTTCCTGCAGTGCAGGGAGAGGCCTGTGCAGGAGCTCAGCTCCCTGCAGGCTCTGGGAATGCAGCCTCATCCTCCCGTGCCCTGGAGGCAAAGCAGGCATTGGATGCTCAGGAGACTGAAAGGAACAAACCCCAAATATCGGGGAGGTTTGGGGAGGTTCCTGTAGCCCTTTGCCCTGGTGTGTTTGTCCCTCCCCTTGGGAAGCACCTTCCCAAAGCCTTGGATTTGCATCTTCTCTGCCCAGCTCCTCCGTAAAAGGATGGATCCGGGGTGTTGAATTGCTGTTCCCTCGCTCTGTTTCCCTTTCCCCCGGAGTTTCAGCAGCTCCTCTCTGAGCTCACCTTGGCTCTCACATTAGTCTTGGATCCAGCTGCTGCCTTCGGAATCCTCTCAGGATCCAGCTGAGCATCCTCAGGTGCCTGAACAGCTCATCCATCTCCAGGCAATGCCCACAGAGCTTTCCCTAAAGTCCCTTTGGCTGCGGCTCAGGAGAATTCCTTGCTGAGAGCAGGAATCCTGAAATCTCGCCCCTCCAGGCTCTGCCTGAGTTTCTTTGGAGCCACCACAGCACCTTGTTGGGAATCACCTTGGAACCTCCTCTTCCCTGCAGTGCTGGGCTCTGAGCCCCTTCTCCAGCAGCCATGTGGTGCCAGAGGAGGAGGATGGAGGGGAGGGGAAGGAACTGGCTGAAGAATTCCAGAGTGAAACACGATCCTTCAGCTTCCTGCTGCTCCTGGGCTGGGATTAGATGCAGGAGGGTCGGTGCAGGCTTTCCATTGTTGTGTTGCATACCCAGCTGTGGCTGTGCCAGCCCAGCCTCCTCCTCCTCCTCCTCCTCCTTCTCCTCCTCCTCCTCTTTTTCCCAGCCTCCAGGAGCCTTGCTGCTCCAGGTTTGCTTCCCTTTGGAGTCTGATTGAAGATGCTGTCAGAGTATTTCCACCCAGGAGCTGAGGGAAGAGCCTCTCTGATGTGTGTTCTGCCCTGGCTCTGCTTTAGTGGGGTCTTTCCACGTGGTTGGGTTTTTGCCTTTGTTGGATAAGACAAGAAACTTCATCCTGCATGGCTGGATGTCTGCTGGCATGGAATCATGGAATAGTCTGGATGGGAAGGGACCTTAAATCCCATCCAGTCCCACCCCCTGACATGGGCAGGGACACCTTCCATAGACCAGGTTGCTCCAGCCCTGTCCTTGGACACTTCCAGGGATGAGGCAGCCAGAGCTTCTCTGGGCAACCTGTGCCAGGGTATCACCCCCCTCACAGGGAAAAATCCCTTCCCAATATCCCATCTAAACCTACTGTCTTCCAGTTAAAAGCCATTTTGGCTGTGGGACTGGGACTTGCTGGTGTAACTGGTACCAGCCAGGAAGTGACTGGAGAACATTCCCAAGGACCAGGGGTGTTTTTTAGCAGATCCAGCTGCCCCCAACAGGGACACAGGCCAGGGGTGAGGTGGACATCCATCTCTGGGAGCAGCAGGGAGACACTGGGGCCTAGAATCTGCCCAGCCACTGGTCTGAGCTGGTTTTGAGGAGGGATCTGGGGCCTCCCTGTGGTTTTTGGCGCTCTGAGGTGTTTGGATTTGGGCTGGGAATGCCTGGAGTGTTGGATGGGCTGTTCCTGCTCAGCAGGCCCAGGGCAGTGCCAGGGCCAGCTGGGCACACTTCCTTGTGGGTGGCAGGTAGCTCTGCATCCAGAGTTTTCCCTTCCCAGCAAGGCCTGGATGTTTATTCAGGAATTTTTTGATGGACTAAACAGCTCTTGAAGATTAGGAGGAAAAAACCTGTGCTCTTGAGGTGGAGAACGGGATAAATATCCCAGATCCAGCAAAGAAATGAACATGGTGAGGTTGGGATCAAGGACTGTGAGTTGGATTAACTATTTATTAACTTTTAGTTAATATAAACTACTCTGTTCAGCTGTTTAAGCTGAAGGGCAGCTCAATGAGGTGAGGAAAGGGGAGGGAGCAAGTTGAGGAAGGGCATGTGGGACTCAGCAGAGGATGGACCAGGTGTGGAGCAGCCGGTGTAGGAAAAGTCTTTATGGAATTGGTGAAATAAGGTGTTGGAGAGATAAAAACCCCCAAAGCTTTGCATCAAAATCGTGGTGTAAATGCAGCAGCTCCTGCTGGAGATTCCTGGCCTGGCAGGACCATCCTGGCCCATCTCTCTGTGTGTTCCCTGCCTCGTAGCTGCCTGTTTTCTCCAGAGCAGCATTCCCTGCCTCTGTGCATCCAGGATGTTTCCCACCTGGCAAAGGCACAGCTGACCTTGACTCCTGACCTTGGCTCTCCCTCCGCTTGCAGCAGCGTCGCCCATTAAGCTGAAAAGCTGGCCAGCACAATGGGAAAAAAACAGAACAAGAAGAAAGTGGAGGAGGTCCTAGAGGAAGAGGAGGAGGAATATGTGGTGGAGAAGGTCCTGGATCGGCGGGTGGTGAAGGGAAAGGTGGAATACCTGCTCAAGTGGAAAGGCTTCTCGGAGTAAGTGGCTCCAACGTGCTGCTCTGGGAGCTGGCCTGGTCCAGCATCTCCTCTGCCTTTGGCTCCCAAAGCCTCCAGGCAGGTGGATCAGTGTCCTGGGCCTCTCCTGGGATGGAGAACGGAGCAAACAGGCCAAGGGCAGCTGTGGGGACAAACCAACCCTGCCAGACACCCTGAGCTCCAGCCACAGCCTGGGTCGGAAAATCCCGCTGTGCCAAACACTCAAAGTCCAGTCAGGGCCTGGGGTGGGAAAAACCCCAGTTCTGCCCTGCAAACAGTCCCAGTGTGGGAAAAGCAGCCAGAGAAATGAGCTGCAGTTCTCTCTGGAGAAGGGGAATGCCTGCCCTGCCCTCCAGCATTCCTGCCTGGATCAGGGCAGAGGCCAAACTGCTGCTTCTCAACATCTCCATGACCTGGTGTCCAGGGCTTTTTCTGGGCAGGGAAAGCTGCAGGGAGTCCTAAAAACGAGCTGTTTTGTTTGCTTGCAGTGAGGACAACACCTGGGAGCCCGAGGAGAACCTGGACTGCCCAGACCTCATTGCAGAATTCCTGCAGTCCCAGAAAACTGCCCACGAGAGCGAGAAATCCGAGGGCAGCAAACGCAAAGCGGAGTCGGACTCGGAGGATAAAGGGGAGGAGAGCAAACCAAAGAAGAAGAAGGAGGAGGTGAGGCAGGGTGGGGGTTCTGTGCTCACCTCCCTGTCCCTGGCACAGTGTGTGATACCTGGAAGGGTCACTCCACAACCTCAGAGTGTTTTTCCAAGGAATGGGGGCTTTTATGACACTTGAGCAAGACACAGCTTTGGAAAGCTGTAGTCTTTGGAAGGAGGCGTGAGCTGCTGTCTGAGCTCAGCCTCCCAGTGAATCCAGAGCCAAAGGGGATGGATCCAGCCCCCAGCTTCTCCTAAAGGGGGGAAACAGGAGGCAGGAGTTGCCCCTGAAAGAGGGAGATGAGGTGGAGCACAGAGCTTTCTGCTCAGGCTGCTTGGGAAAATGGGCACTGAAAGGCTCTGCAGTCTGGTTTGCATCCCAAGAGCTGCTGAATCTTGGCAGGCACAGGGGTTTGAGCAGCTGGGCCTTGGGAACCAGATCCTTCTCCTGCAGCATCAGCTGGGCATTTCGGGAGGGCACCTGAGGGGCCTTCTCAGGTCCCACTGGCCTCGGGCATGAAATCATGGAATGGTTTGGATGGGAAGGGACCTCAAAGCTCATCCAGTGCCACCCCCTGCCATGGGCAGGGACACCTTCCACTAGCCCAGGTTGCTCCAAGCCCCGTCCAACCTGGCCTTGGACACTTCCAGGGATCCAGGGGCAGCCACAGCTTCTCTGGGCAACCTGTGCCAGGGCCTGCCCACCCTCACAGGGAAGAATTCCTTCCCAATAGCCCATCTAACCCTGCCCTCTGGCACTGGGAAGCCATTCCCTGTGTCCTGTCCCTCCATCCCTTGTCCCAAGTCCCTCTCCAGCTCTCCTGGAGCCCCTTTAGGCACTGAAGGGGCTCTCAGGTCTCCCTGGAGCCTTCTCTTCTCCAGGGGAACACCCCCAGCTCTCCCAGCCTGGTTCCATGGCCTGGGGGCTTCCTGGCATGTCCTGGTGACCAGAACAGGACCCTGAGTGTCACCCTGACGTGTCACAGCTGGGAATTTGTCTCTTTGCAGTCGGAGAAACCGCGAGGCTTCGCCCGAGGGTTTGAGCCGGAGCGAATCATCGGCGCCACGGATTCCAGCGGGGAGCTGATGTTCCTGATGAAGTGGTGAGTGTGTCTTTTGTGTCTTGTCACTTCTTCACTTAATTCTGTGCCAGAGAGGGAAGGACCTGTGCCTGGGGAGGCCCTGCTGCCTGGCATGGAATCCCTCGCGCCGGCGCTGCCACCTGAGGTGCCCCCTCTGCGCTCCCGAGGCTGTGAAACCAGCAGGTAGGGCCCTGGGGGTTGTGGGGCTTTAGGGTGTCCCCTGAGGTGTCCTTTAAAGGGACAGAGCAGGGCACGGTGTCCTGGCACCCTGAGGAGGTGACGGAGTGAGAGTCAACAAGACCAAGTGTTGGGTTCTCCTCTTGGGTCATGACAACCCCGTGGATGCTCGAGGGTGGGGGAAGAGTGGGCTGGAAAGGTGGGAAAGAACCTGGGTGTGCTGGGACAGCAGCTGGACATGAGCCCAGGTGTGCCCAGTGGGCAAGAAGGGCAATGGCACCTGGCTTGGGTCAGGAATAGTGTGGCAGCAGGAACAGGGAAGGGATTGTCCCCATGTGAGCACTGGAGAGGCCCCTCAAGTGCTGTGTCCAGTTCTGGGCTCCTCAGTGCAAGAAGGACATTGAGGGGCTGGAGGGTGTCCAGGGAAATGAAGGGAGCTGGGGAAGGGTCTGGAGCAGCAGGAGAGGCTGGAGGGGCTCAGCCTGGGGAAAAGAAGGCTCAGGGGGGACCTTCTGGCTCTCTGCCACTCCCTGATGGATCCGGGGAGGGACTGGACACTGCTCCCAGGGAACAGGGACAGGAGGAGAGGAAACGGCCTCAGGCTGGGCCAAGGGAGGGGCAGGTTGGATATCAGGAGGAATTTTCTCATGGAAGGGGTGGTCAGGCACTGGAAGGGGCTGCCCAGGGAGGTGGTGGTGTCCCCATCCTTGGAGGTGTCCAAGGGATGACTGGACGTGGCACTCAGTGCTCTGAGCTGGTGACAAGGTGGGAATGGGGCACAGGGTGGACTGGATGGGCTGGGAGGGCTTTTCCAACCTCAGTGATCCATGACTCTCAGAACTGTGACAGTGGCCGTGTCCCCTCAGCTCAGGGGGCACAGGTGGAGCTGACCCAGCCCGGTGTAGGTGTGGGAGGACGGAGAGTTTGGGAATCACAGCTTGGATTCGGCTTCCCCCCCATCCCCGACAACGCAGAGCTGAACTCACTCCGGTGTTTTTCCTGCTGCTTTTCCCTGGTCTGGAGCCACTCAGGAAGGGGTCACTGGCACTGCAGGGACTCCATTTCTCCCTGCTGCTTCTTCTCCGGGCTCCACCTCCCTTCCACACCTCCCTAACTTCCCCCTCTGCTCCGACCTGCAGGAAAAACTCGGACGAGGCCGACCTGGTCCCTGCCAAGGAAGCCAACATCAAGTGCCCGCAGGTGGTGATCTCCTTCTACGAGGAGAGGTTGACATGGCATTCCTACCCCTCAGAGGATGATGACAAGAAAGAGGACAAGAACTAAGCCCTGGTCCCCGCTCTGGGCAGCCTCTGTGGTGGAAAGATCCGAACTGTGGGTGTGAGCAGGAGGGATTGGTGGCGGCTCTGCTCGGGTGGGACGTGGAGATGGCTGGAGAAGGTGCCCTTTGAAGAGACCAGTATGGTTTCTGTGCCCTGCAGCTGCTCAAGTGCTTCATGCTGTGTCCAGATTCCAACCAGCCTGGCTCAATTGGAGGGGGGGAGGGAAGGGCAGGGGGATAGCAAAGGGTTGGGAGGGTTGGAGGTGGTGGGTGGGGGGTGTTGTTTCAAAGCAGCTTGTGGAAGTGGAAGCAAAGCCCCTTCCATGAAGGACTCTCACTGGGATGGGTGGGCTGGGGATAGGGAGTGCAGATGGATACTGCTTAATCTTCAAAGACCATCTCAGCAACCCACAGCCTTCTTCCCAATAGTGTTAACTCTGCATTTTTACGGCGTAGCATGTGTGTAGGTCTCTTTTTTTTTCCTCTTCTTTTTTTTTTTCTTTTGCTATTTACTGGTGTATCAGTTTTGGGGGGAACTGGGAGGAGAGGGAGGGATGTGGGGAAATCGATCTCATGAATTGGGGGGAGGGAGATGAGGTCTGGTGACAACGTTCCAGATCTTTCTTTTTTAGGGACATGAATTCAGAAAAGAAATGAATATTCAAAAAAAAAACAAAAACCCAAGGGAATGGGGAGAAAAGCCCAGTGTTGCTGACAGAACTGGGGAGACAGGGACAGAGACACGAGACTGAAACTGTGAATGTCCAAATCTCCGGAGCTGAGAATCCTCAAAACCCTGCGAGCAGTTTTTAGGGGGAAGGGGGGGTTGGGGTGGGAGGGCTGAGGGGAGACTTGTGAAAATGCAAACTTGTGATTCGTATTGTCCTGCAGCAGAACTGCCAGTTCCTGACACATGCATTGTATGGGGAGGGGGGTGGGGGGGATGGATTTTAACCCTTTTCTACCCTTCTTTCCGTTCTAAGGTGCTATTTCTCAAACAAACTGGGGAGGGGGAAGAGACTTCTGACCACTTGTTCCTTTTCTCACCTTGGTTTGCGTGTCCAGCCAGCAGTGTAGGGAACCCTTTAGTTGGGGGAGGGAGAGGAAACCAACAGCAGCACAAGGTAAAAAAAGAAAAAAACCCCAATTGATTCCATATTGTCCCCAAAGTGATGGTTTGGAGGAGGCCACACGGCAGTGCTGGGGCCGGACGGGGCACCCCGAACCTTCGCAGGGTTGGTTTCTTTTATAAATTAGATTTATTACAAATCCTGAACTATTTAATGTCTGGAGTCACGAGCCCCACCAGACTCCTGGCACCTCCTCGTAGGGTGGTATCTAGACTTGCATTGTACAAACCTTTTTTTAAAGAGCATGTGTTTAGGTTTCTGTGAAAACGTTGTTTAAATGTAAAGTACGTGTTTGGATTTTAACTTCATACCGAGCTCTGTCAGTTTTTTGTCTCAATAAAATTTTAGATTTATAATCCTGATTTTCTTTTTTTTTTTTTTTTTTATTTTCTCTACCTTGCTCCTTCCCCAGCTCTCTTTGGGAATGAGATGAGTGACCAGGTAGAGCAGGACACGAGGGAAAGTGCTCCCTGAGCCAGGTTAGCTCCGATTCCAGGATAGCTGGTGGCTCCCATGGAGCTTTGGAGAAGGTGGCAGCAGGTTCTGGAGCAGCTGGTTCTGATTTGTTTTGGCTTCCATCTGGAGAAGAGAGGTTTAGACAGAGCCCTGGGTCCAGTCTTGCCATGGAGACAAGAGGAGTAGCTGTGATATGGGACATGGTTTGGTGTAGGAAGATGCTGCTGGAGAGTGTTCCCAGCCAGGATCCAGCACCAGAGGTGGGTAAGTGATCTTTAATTCCGTTCTCATCCGAACCCTGAGCAGATGTGGTGGTTTTGGATGGGTTTCTAAACCTCTGGCAGTGGTTCTGGTGAGTGTTTAGCTGGAGATGGAGGTGGCCTCCTTTTATCCCTGGTGTGGATGTGCTGAAGGCCGTGAAGAGCAGAGTCATCCTGTGTTCTCGAGTGGATGGTGGTTCCTGAGGGAGGGTGATGGTTCCTGACTCAGAGGTCCTGGTGTTTCAGGGGTGCAGGATGGAGCAGGAAGGTTTTGGGTAGAACAGGGGCCTCACCAGCCCCTCAGTGGCTCCCAGAGCTGCAAAACTCCACAGCCAGTTGAAATCCAGGTTATTTGTGCCGGCACAGCCTGTACCCAGCAGGACAAGGAGATGGTGCCCTGCCCCAGCAGCAGCAGCAATTAAACCTGGATTAATCACCAGAGAGGGACAGGGTAACGTCCACTTAATTGAGCATCAGAAGCTGCAGGTCCCAGGGGAGCTCTGGGAGATCGATCCAGGGCTCTGGAAGATGCTGGTTGCTCCATCCTGGGGGTGGGATCGTGGCTGTGAGGGCCCTGGTGTGAGCTGCAGGATTTTGGGGACGTGACCTGAGAACCTGAGGCACAGGAAAATGATCCTCGTGATGGTGGGAGATCTGTGTTGGTGTTCCCTAGGATTGGTGCTCCAGGTTGGAGCTGGAGCAGGGCAGGGAAGGGCAGAGGAGCCCCTCTCTGTGCCCCCAAAGCCTGAGGGCCCTGGATCAAAGGGCTGGGCTGTGGCTCTGAGTGCGATCAGAGCTCCGAGGCCCTGCTGGAAGCCAAGTGATTCCTGCCTGGGAATAAAAGGGCTGCACTTCACCTGATTATGGGCTGGCAGGTGGCCCGAGCTGGGGGAGGGACGTGGCTGAGCTCCCTCCGTGCTGGGCTGGGCACAGGCAGGGAGCCAGAGCAGGGCTTTGTCAGGCTCCGGGGGCTGGGACACAGCCCTTGGCTCCCACGGAGCCTCCCGCTGGATTTGCTGGGCTGTTGGAGCACAAGGAATGACCTGCGTGAGCACAGGAGCACAGGCAGGTCCTGGGAAGAGCAGTGGATCCTCCCCAGAGCCCCGTGTGCCTTCTCTGCTCCACCTCAGGAGGGCTGGGAGCTCCTCGTGCCATCCTTGTGGGTTCTGCTGCCAGCTGAGATTACATCCTACCCCAGCCCCTGAAGGAATGTCTGAAATAAATACCCTGGAGCCCAGGAAGAGAGAGGGAAGCCCTCAGAGTGTGGATTTAATCCTCCATGTTCCCCTCAGCTGAGCTGGCCCGGACTCAGTACCAGCAGCAGGAGGAGGTGGACCCTTCCAGTCCCACATGGAGAGGTGTGATCCTCAGGAAAAGGGCACTTGGCCCACGGGAATGCTGGTGGAAGATTGTTGGGAAGCAGAGTGGGAGCTGGAAGTGTGATTTGGGCTGGATCTTCTGGCTGTGTCTGGCCAAGGGAGGCTGTGGGGATGAAACTCCTGGAGAAAAGGAGGCTGCAAGTACAAAATACATGGAGATAACGGGGTGTGGAGGCACCAGGATGGCATCCAGAATGCCTTTCCACAGTAGTGGTTCCCAGGAGCAGTTTTCCATCCCCAGTGTGATGTTGCCCACCCTGTCTGTGACCCCCAGCACCACCCAAAATGCCCCTCCAGGGGCTCCACTGGAGGATTGAGGCGTTGGAAACCTTACAGAGATGGAGGGTTTGGTGTCCTCACTCCTGGCCAGGATTTATCCCCCAGGGAGGGGGACGGGGCAGGATCTGGGATACAAACACCCCCAGGATTGAATGAACTTCAGCTCTGCCTCCAACGCTGCGGCCAGAGCTGCAGGGAAGGTGGGATGTGTGGAACAGCCCCTGGAGCTGCAGAGGGAGGGGAGGCCAACAGGAAAACAGGACACTGTGTCCTGGGAGTCCAAATGCCAAGGAGAGGGATGGACTCGGCCTCAGGCCTTGCAGCACCATGGGTGGCTTCGACCCAGGGACCCCGACTTGCTCCACACAGCTGCAGTTCTAACCAGGACCACATTTTTCCTTGGATTTCTTTGGGAAGATCCTGCTGCGAAGGAAGGAAAAAGCAGCTGAGGCAGAGCTGGCTGTTTCCCCCAGAGGAGGAGCTTTTCCTTTTCCTTCTCCTTCCATCCCCTGCAGGACAACAGCGACTCCCTCCCAACCCACTGCTGGAACTGGAGCTGCTCCCAGCTCCGAGCCAGGAGCTACTGTGGGGGAGAAGGTCCCTGCTTGGTTTCCCTGCCATGTTTAATCATAAAAATACAAAATAAAAACCCATGGAGCCAAGGGTGGTACAGTGAATAAGCCGTTTTATTTTTGTCCTGTGCTCACACAATCTCTCTTCTTTCCCTGACAGGTCACAGATCATTAAAATAAAAGTTTCTAAAAGGAAAATAATTTAAAACATACGCACAGGGCTCCCTTCCAACCTCCCCACACCCACAGCTCCACCACTTGTGCTTCATCTCACACGTCAGGATCCCAGGAGTCGGGGATGGCGGGTCCCAACCACCCCTCAGTGCACTCCCAGATCCAACTGCTTCTCCCAAACCCTGGGGCAGCTGCTCCAGGCCTCCCTCCTGCCTCTCCAGGTGTCCTTCCCTTGAGTGACCACCCGAGTCTGCCCTCTCCCCAGATCCTGTGCACAGGACTGGCTCGGAAAAGCCATTTTTAAGCTTTATTTTTTTTTTTAGGTTGCTGGTAAAGTCAGAACACTCCCAGCTGTGCTATATGGAAATACAGCTTCTAGGATGGTCTCCCTGCGGAGACCGACAGTGATCAAGGCACTACCCCCACCCCCCTCCTGAAAACAAAGGAAGTCAGACCAACACCTTGGGACAGAAGAGAATCCTATAATGTGATCACACGGTTACACGGAATCTTTATGGCAAAGAGAACATTGAGCAGCTTTGAACGTTTGGGCTTCTCCCTTTTTTTTTTTTTTAACTCAACACAAGCACTTCTAGACCCTAAAGGGGGAAAAAATGGGGGCTGATGCCCCAAAAAACCCAAGCGCGGTTACGGGACAGGGACCTACAGCTGTCTAAGGCTCTAAGTGACAACCCACGGCCTGGGGTGGGATTGGGATCGGGATCCCACCGCTCCCCTTGTGCTGTTGGCTGACCCAGGGGGGCCTGGAGCCCCCCACATTCCTCCCCAAGCAGTTCCCCAGGCAGTCAGTGGGAGAAGCCGGGGTTGGCATGCAGGCTCTGCGTGCTCCGAGGGTGCTGGGGACACGGATCCTGCTGGATCCCTTAACCCTCTCCAGTCCCTCTCCCACAATCCTAAAGCTTCCCCATCCCCGAGGCATCACAACTCCTCCACGCTTTCTCTCAGGATGGTTCTCCCCACTGGGAATGGTGTTCCTTCCTCTGAGCTTCCTCAGACTGGAAAGGGTTAATGGAATTCCCACCACTTTGTGTTTCCATGTGTGCACTGGTCTGATCTAGGAAGGGATGTTAATCTGGAATTGAGTCAGATTGAATCACACACACCGATGGCAAAAAGGGTTCAGGAAAAGGAAAGGGGGAGGGAAAAGGAGGAAGGAAAAAAAAAAAAACCAACTACCTGAAATCACAGAACTTTGGAAGTTCAGAAAAACGTCTCTCCTATAACTTGTTTTTAAGTTCATTCACTTAAATTTCTTTTCTTATTTAAAGCCAGTTCCTAACAGTAGTTTTTCCACCTCTGCCAACCTCCCCACCAGCGTTGCCAGCTCGTCCCTGCGCTCCAAGGATCCCGGGTTGTGGGAGGCTCCGGGCTGGGCAGTGCGGGGTCCGTCCCTCCCCACGCCCAGGCTGAGGGGTGGCGGAGCCCCCAAACCTCCGCCCGCGGCTCCCGCAGCGTCCGGCAGCGCCAGTCCCCGTGTGTGGTTGAGAAGATATATCGGATAAGAAGGCATGAAAGTTCCTCTAAAAGTACTTCCAGGCTCAGCCCTTCTCCAGTTCTCCCTTTGGCGAGTGTCCCGCTCCCCCGGCGGCGCCGGGGCCCTCACTTCCTGCGGTCCTTCTGCTTGCGGTCCTGCCGCCGGGGCTGCGGCTCGGCCGCGGCGCGCGGGATCAGCAGCACGGTGCCGTCGCTGCCGTACTGCAGCGCGTACTGGCTGGGCGAGTAGGGCCGCCCGTTCTCGTCCCGCAGCCGCCCGAACACCTCCTGGTACAGGCTCTGCACCTTCTGCTTCATCTGCCGGATGGACTTGAGGAACTCCACCTTCTCCCTGAGCAGTTTGGACTTGTCGCGCTGCAAGTCCTCGACGTCCCGTTCCAGGTTGAGGATGGTGTCCAGTTTCCTCTTGCGGCAGTTCTGCGCAGCCATCTTGTTCTTGCCGCGCCGGCGGATGTCGCGGATGAGGCTGAGCTGGGCCTCGCTGAGCTGGTACTTGGACAGGAGCTCGTTGAACTCCTCCACGGGCAGGTTGATGATCTTGTCGTTGGTGAAGGGGATCTTCATGGCCCTGGCTCGGTGCTCGTCCCTGCTCATCTGCTTGTCCAGGAACTCGGATGGTTTCTCCTTGCTGCTCTTCTTGCTGGCGCTGGGAAGTTTGGGCTCCTCGGGATCCAGGGCCCCCGGGGCCATGTTGTAGGTGTGGTTGTGGCCAACGTGCTCCAGGTAAGGCAGGTAATGGAGCTGTGCCGGGTCCTGGTAGCTCATGCGGCAGAACTTGCTGTACTCTGGCTGGTATCCAACCGCCCCTTCCGCTTCCTCGAAGTCCACGTTTTCCGAGTCTGAGCTGTAGCCGACAGCCCCTTCCTCGGAGAACGAGGAGGAGGAAGAGGACGAGGAGGAAGAGGACGAGGAGGAAGAAGCTTCCGAGCTGCTCAGAGAAGCAGGACTGTGGCCAGAATCCAGAGAAAGACCTGAGTCGGAATCAAACTCCTCTTCCAGCTGCGAGGCCTGCACGGGGTTGAAGCCCTCCTCGATGGCCAGGTCCATGAGGCTGATCTCATCCAGCATGGCCTCGTCCAGGAGCCCTCCCAGCGGGTCGGGCAGCTCAGGCCCAGCTGTCTCGTTGCCCGTGCTGTTCATCTGCGGTGGGAAGAAGATCCCGCTCAGGTTGGTGGAGCCGAAGGTGCTGTTGAGGCCCGTGGAGTTGTCCGGTGTCAGCTGGAGCAGGGCCGAGCCGCCCGCCATGGAGGGGCTCTCGATCTCGGAGCTGAAGAGGGAGAAGTCCTGGGAGCAGCTGCCCAGCGAGGCCTGATGCAGGCTCACGTTCTGGTTGATGGGGGTGCCGGGGGCCAGGCTGTAGTTGGACGCCAGGAGGTCTCCGCTCGTGCCGCCGAACAGGCTCTCGCCCGTCGTGGTGTTCACTTCCATGGCCTGGAAGAGACGTGGGGACAGCCCGGTGAAGGACAACCTTCCAGGTCCCACGCAAGCTCGCCCTGTCCAGCTGCAGATGCCACACGGGCACCACGGCGTCGCCAAACCACTGCTGGGGGACTGACCCCAAACCACGGCGGAGCCGAATTCACGACGCACCTGGAGGGACAAACCCCTTCCCAGCCCGCTCTGGAGCTCACCTGCATTTCCATGATGGACATGAGGTCCTGCCACTGCTGCTCCAGGTCGAAGGGCGACTCGGTCTCAGTCAGGAGGGGGGACAGCAGGGTGGGGGGGCCGCCCGGGGCCCGGCTCTGCCCGGGCACGGCTTCGCTCAGGGCGGAGACATCCGCAGCTGGGAACTGACCACGTGAGGGGAGTCAGGGCTGGATGCTCGGGATTGCAGCCATCCCCCAGCCCAGCGCCCTTCTGCCTCTCTCCCAGCCAGCAGGTCCTGGCTGTTCACGCTTTGCCACGGACTAATGAGGAGCAAAGCCAGGAGGCTTTAATTAATGGTGACCCACCCCCTCCCCGGGTGGTTTCGCAGGCAGGACTCCTGGAGCCTCCTGAGCGGCCAAACCCAATTTGCTGCTGGGGCTGCGGGAAAGGCGAGGGAGGCACCGAAATCCCGGTGAGTGAGGCAGGGAGAGCCCTCACTGCCTCCAGATCCGCCCTGTTCGCTCACCTCGGAATTCTCCCCAAAAGGGAAGGTGGCCTCCAGCAGCCTAAGGCACTCCTCCAGGGACAGGGCTGTCTGATCCTCCGCACCGGGCACCTGGTGGAAGGAAACACAAGGAATTGTAGCCTGGGGACTGGGGAGGTGGTGCTGAGGAACGAGCTCCTTCCAGCAGGGCTTTATTACAGCGCATCCAAAAAAGAGCCAGAGGCCCCACCCAGTGCCTCTTCGCAGGCTCCATCCTCCTGCTCCAGGGAACGGGAACGCGCCGCCGCCACTGCCACTGCTTCTGGAGAGCCTCCCCTCACCTCCTGCCACGCAAGGACTCGGCACAGCCCGAGGGGACTCTGCGGCTGCCACGCGACCCCGAGGCGCAGGGACACGGGGGACACGCAGCCAGTGCCTCTCCAGCGCCACATCCTCTCGCCCACCTGGGCAAAGCCCTGATGCTGCGGCTTGGAAGGGCCCCCACGCAGCCCCACGCCGTGGCCGGAGGGCCCCGCGCCTCCCCAGCAGCGCAGACCCCAGCCCGGGCGGCCCGGGGGTGTTACCTGCGCAGGGAAACTCTCCCCGGTCTCTCCATCAACTAGCAGGTTTCTATCCAAGACCTCATTCCCTGCACTCCTCCAGCTGTCCCCGCGCTCCCTCCCATCGCTCAGCTCTTTGTCCACTTCGCTCTCTTTCTGACGGTGGCTGTAGTCAAAAATCTCTCGCCCAGCGCCGAGATCAATATCCTGTCTCCACAGGATGTCAATCAAATCGATGTCCTGCAAGACAGACCACATTTCCTTCAGCCCCGCGCTCCGGGGCGGTGGGGGGGTGGTCCCCACCCAGCCATCCCCCCGCCCCCGGACCCCACAGCCCGCAGCCCACCCGGGGAGAGAT
>JAWWMP010000080.1:419771-435959 GCA_035047865.1 Dendrocincla tyrannina | reverse complement strand
GGGTGTGGGGCCGGGCAGCCCCCGACGGCCTCCCCGGACCGCCCTGCCCCGCCGCCCGCCGCGCAGGACGCGCTTCCGGCACCGGGGCCCGGTCGGGGGCGGGCCCGGGCCTTCGGACCCGCCTCCCCGGGGACCGCCCGGAGGGGCCCGGGGGGGAGGCCCAAGGGGGTGGAAGCGGGGTCTGTGGGGTCGTGGAGGGTCAGCTGGGGATGTTCCGAGGTGGGGGGGGTGAGTTTGGGGGTCCCCGGGCTGGGGGTGCCCGGGATGGTCGGAGGGGCCCGCGGGGATGGGGGTCGCTGTGGGCTGGGGACCCCGGGCTGGTGTGGGGGTCCCTGGGGATGTAGGTCAGGTTTGGGGCTCTCCGGCGTTGGGGAGTCAGGTTTGGGGGTTTTGGGGGATGAGGGATGAGGTCAGGGGGTGCCTGGGGATGGAGGTCAGGTTTGGGGGTCCCTGGGCTTGAGGGGACAGGGTTGGGGGCCGTAGGGGATGGAGATCAGGTCTGGGGGTGTACGTCAGGTTTGGGGGTCCCAGGGGATGGGGGGGTCAGGTTTTGGGCTCCCTGGGGATGAGGCAACAGGGTTGGGGGTCCCAGAGGATGAGGGGTCTGGTTTGGGGGTCCCCGAGGATGGGGGCCAGATTTGGGGGTCCCTGGGGGTGTAGATCAGGTTTGGGGGTGCCCGGGGATGGAGGGACAGGGTTGGGGGTCCCTGGGGATGAGGGGTGAGGTCTGCCGGTCGCCGGGATACTGTGAAGGTCCCCTGGGATGGGGAGGTCGAGTCTGGGTTAGTGGCAGGTTCATTCCCATGCTGGGATTTCCTTCTCCTCTTGCCCCTCCTCAAACGCCCGGGAATTTCAAAAAAACCCAGCCTCTGGTGGCTGGAATCCCGGAATCCGGCGCTGTCCCGGGAATGTGGGAGCCAGAGCAGGATTCAAACCAACCCGCCCCCCTAATCCCGGCCGGATCATTCCAAGGCTAGACAGATTTCCTGCTGTTGGGATGTAAATTCGCAGGTGCTTGAGCTTTGAGTGCTCGTTTTTCCATAACAAAGGGAGCTGCTGCTCTTGGATTCGGGTTTTCCCGGTGACTCTGCTTGGATCATAATCCCGAGGGAGTTTTTTTTTTTGGAGTTGCTGAGTTTTCACCCGGACTCCACCATGAGTGAGAACAGCTTTCCCCCGGGTCATTATCCTTATTTATTTGTCCGGGATAATGGGATGTGCCTCTGCCCAGCTCAGCGTTGCTGATTTGTAGTCAGGGCTGTTAATCCTCAGCTCTGCCCTAATCCTGCTGAAAAGGAGGGTGCAGCTACTGGATGGGAGTGACTGCGGAATTCACCACAGGAAATGTCAAAACTGAAATGTCTTCAAACACAGAACAAATGGTTTATCAAATTGCGAGGATTTAGGAGTCTCTTTCCCTGGCTTAAACCTTGAAAAAACCCCTGTGTTAATCTTTCCCAAAACTCTGTGCTTTTTCGTTCCCAGAGTTGGAAAAACAGGCAGCGGGGTGGACATGAGAAGATTTTGGCTTGCTGGGCACAGCTACTTCTACTTTGAAGGGAGGGGGGCTCTGTCAGCCCAGGAGGGGTTGTGGATTCAGGTCAGGGCTGGGCTGGGATGCAGGAAAATGAGGGAGAGCCACCCTGGGAATGCTCACTGGGAATTACCCCTGGTGGCAAACAGAGCGTGGGGAGAGGGTGACACTTTTCTGTATCCCCTTTGTAACCCCCTGCCAAGGGATGGGTCAGTTTGGGGAGTGCAGGGGGATACCTGGAGAATCCCATGGCACTGGGGCCTTGGGCCGGGCTCCCTGAGGAGCTGCTGGGCTCATCCCTCTGCTCTCTCCTGACAGCTCGAGGGACAGCATGGCTGCGACTGCTGCTGTCAGCCCCAGTGAATACCTGCAGCCGGCCGCCTCCGCCACCCAGGTGAGTCCAGGGTGACCTCTGCATCCCTCTGGGACACAGGGATGAGTCCTGGGATGCAGGAGGAGCAAGGGCATGGCCACTGTGGCTGTGTCAGGAGAAGGGCTGGTGGCAGCACAGGCTGGGGAGCCGTGCTTGGGGCTTCTTCCCAATCCCGACACCAAGCTCTTCCAGAGTGTTGTTTCAGGGCTTGTTCCCAATCCCAACACCAAGCTCTTCCAGAGATTGTTCCTCCTCTCCACACTGTGTTTCCCTTAAGGTTCTCTCAGGGCAATACCACAAGGTAGTCTTGGAATTCAAGCTGCCTGTGATGCTCCAGAGGGTGGGATAGGGGTAAATGCCAGCAGGCTTCCTGAGTATCCAGAGCTCTGTAGTGGTTGTAGAGACACGGGGCTGTGATTTAAAGGCCGTCCAGATGGCTTAAAATGTGACGAGCTGTAGCGAAAGGCACACGTGGTCTGGGTAATTAAGCACTTCCCTTAATGAGAGGTGTCTGAGCATAGACTGGACTCAGTCTCGGGGTGTTTGACACATCTCCCCATCTCTGACTTCCCTGTTTCCCTGCTCCCCAGGACTCCCAGCCCTCTCCCCTCGCCCTCCTCGCAGCCACATGTAGCAAGATTGGTCCTCCTGCTGTGGAAGCCGCCGCGACGCCCCCGGCCCCCCCTCAGCCAACACCCCGCAAACTGGTGCCCATCAAACCCGCCCCGCTGCCCCTGGGCTCCGGCAAGAACAGCATCGGCATCCTGTCGTCCAAAGGGAACGTCTTCCAGATCCAGGGCTCCCAGGTGGGCACCTCCTACCCAGGGGGGCAGCTGGTTTTCGCCATCCAGAACCCGGCCGTCATCAACAAGGGCTCCCGCTCCTCCTCCAACATCCAGTACCAGGCGGTGCCACAGCTCCAGCCCGCGGGGGCACAGGCCATCCAGGTGCAGCCCAACGTCACCAACCAGATCCAGATCATCCCAGGCACCAACCAAGCCATCCTCACTCCTTCCTCTTCCTCCTCCTCCTCTTCCTCTTCCTCCTCCTCCTCCTCCTCTTCTCACAAACCCGTGCCCATCAAACCGGCCCCGGCGCAGAAAGCGGGCACATCTCCGGCACAGGGCACAGGCAGCGTGGTCAAGTTACCCAGCAGTGGCAACGTGACCCTCACCTTGGCCAGCAACAGCGTGGTGAGCCCTGAGCAGGGCGCCCAGGCCCAGATCCTCACGGACAGCCCTTCCAAAGGCGGCAAAAAGCCTCGGAAAAAAGCCATGTCTCCCGCCCAACCCACTGCCGTGGCCGTGACCGAGCAGGTGGAGACAGTGCTGATCGAGACGACGGCAGAGAACATCATCCAGGCAGGGAACAACCTGCTGATCGTGCAGAGCCCCGGCTCGGGGCAGCCGGCCGTGGTGCAGCAGGTGCAGGTGGTGCAGCCCAAGCAGGAGTCCCAGGTGGTGCAGATCCCTCAGCAGGCCCTGCGCGTGGTCCAGGCCGCCTCCGCCACGCTGCCCACCGTCCCCCAGAAATCCTCCCAGAACTTCCAGATCCAGGCAGCAGAGCCCACTCCTACCCAGGTACCACTTCTGCAGGGGTCTCTGCCTGTGCCTTCTCCTCTGAGCCTCTCCCAGGGTTTGGGTGCTGAAGGATTTGGGAGCTGAAGGGTTTTGGGAGCCACCAAACCTCCCCAAATTGGCATCCAGTTTAGGCATTGCTGTGTGGGTTCTCTGTTGTGTAAGGAGGGTTGGGAGTGCAGCCATTCCCCCTGCAGGGATTTAGGGAGTCTCCTGTGCTGGCCTCCTGCTTTTATAGGAGCTGGAGGGGCTCAGTGTCCTCAAAACCTCTCCTGAGCCGTGGGCTGGGGTTGGGATGAGCCAGCCTGATCAGAAGCTCCTGGGAGACAGAGGGAGGTGGGAGAGGGCCTCCCAGTCCACGGGTCTTTGACTTTGGTGTTGCCTTTGGAATCCAGGCTGCAGGACCAAAGCCAGGACCTTTCTCCAGGAGGCCCACAAAGGGTCTCGAGATGCCTGTACTTGGCTCACGGCAGGCCCAGGTTTACTTCCCTCTGAGTGTGGGCAGGCCCTGGCACAGGTTGCCCAGAGAAGCTGTGGCTGCCCCATCCCTGGAAGTGTCCAAGGCCAGGTTGGACAGGGCTTGGAGCAACCTGGGCTAGTGGAAGGTGTCTCTGCCCATGGCATGGGGTGGAACTGGATGAGCTTTAAGGCCCCATCCAACCCAAACCATCCATGTCTGCTGGGATCTGTGGGCAGGAGAACCATTCCCACTGCCAGTGCTCCCATCTCATCCCCCTTCTCTCCTCTCCTCCTTCCCAGGTCTACTTCAAAACCCCCTCTGGCGAGCTGCAGACAGTGGTGCTCCAGGAAGCCTCTGCCGTGGCCGTGGCTCCGTCGGGATCATCCTGCAGCAGCCCCATGTCCCGCAGCCCCGGCCCCGGGGCGGGCAGGAAACCAGCACCCCGCAAGGAGCGCCCCCTCCCCAAAATCGCCCCCGCCGGGGGCATCCTGAGCCTCAACGCGGCACAGCTGGCAGCTGCTGCCCAGGCCATGCAGACCATCAACATCAACGGGGTGCAGGTCCAGGGCGTGCCCGTCACCATCACCAACACCGGAGGTGGGCTGGGGTCTGCCCTCCCGCTGGCTGGGAAGGAGGGACAGGGACACAGCGGGGTGTGGGCAGCTCCCTGAGCCTCTGGAGGGGTGGGAAGTTGCAGCAGGGCTTGGATCAGATCCCTTGTTCCCCCCGGGGCTGGATGTTGCTGTGCAGTGTCAGCAGCTTCTGGAGCTCCCGTGGCTCCAGGAGTGTTTCCTGATGTGGATTTTGGGTGGTTCCAAGCCCATCCTGGTGGGCTGTGTCAGAGACAGCTGCCTGCTGAGCTGCAGGAAGCACCTGAAGCTTTCCAGTGGCCCAGCCCAGCTCTGCACTGGGGACACTGAGCTGTTCCCAAGTCCTTGAGATGTCTTTTTGTTGAGGTCTTTTTTTCTTGAGAACTGAGGCCCAGCCAGGCAGAGGGACATGGTGCAGTGGGGTTTTCCCTCCTGCATCCACCCATGCCACAGATCACACTGCCAAATCCCAGTCCCAGGGCTGGGACATCTCCCTGCATCTGCTGGGAATGATGGCTGCTGGTTTGGGCTCCAGCAGCTGAACCAAGAAAGGCACATTCACACCTAGCTCTGTGCTTCCAGTTCCATAGCGAGGCATCACCATTCCCAGGCAGTGAACTCACCTCCCATGATCTTCCTTAAGCCAAAACCAGCCAGACATGGCCCGTGGGCTACAGACAGCCCTGCTGCACCTCCGTCCCTCATTCCAGGACAGTCACGTCCCTGCAGCCACTCTGTCCCCACTCCTGCCACCAAACCTTCCCCGGGAGCCGAGGGGAGGGAGCAGTGTCTGCGGGAAGTTTATCTCCTTCCCAATCCAGCCAGACCTGCTGCCATGCCATGGTTTCTGTCCCAGCAGCAGCCCCGGCTCGGTTTGGCACTGGGAAGCTGTTCCTTCTTGCTTGACTTAACCCATGTCAGCAGAAAACCCAGCCTGGCGTGGTTTCCTGCTCCACCTCGGCCACTGTTCTCCCGGGATTGGCTTTTGGGGGGATTTTAATTGGAACGCGGGGCCGGCCCCGAGCGCCGGGGAGATGCCAAGGGCAGATGTGGAGGGGACTGGTAGGACCTGCTGGCTGCCCACGAGTGTGACGAGCCGAGTCAGGTCTCAGCCCGGGTTCAGCAAGGACATTCCCACCTCCAGTGCTGTCGGGGAGCTGCTCCAACCCTTGGCTTTGCTCTTCCTTCCCAGCGGATTCCCTCGCTCTGCCTGCGCTCCCTCTCCACCATCACCCCCGCTTTACTCTGCTGCCCAATCCCACTCCTCCTTTTCCTGCTGCTCCTCTTCCTCCTCCCTGCTGCCCTGGAAGCAGCGACCCCGCTTGCTGATGCTGATCCCCATCTTCTTCTTTCCAGCCCCCGTCACGGCTCTCCGGGTGCTGCCGCCTCCGTGAGCGCCCGAGCCTGGAGCGGCCCTTAAGGGTCCGGGGTAAGTCCCGTTTTTTTGCTCAATATATTGCACGTTTTTTCAAAGTTTCTTTTTTGTTTCCTCTTTGAACTGTTGCCCCGCCCCGAAGGGTCGAGCCGAAAACTTTGAAAAACCGCACAGTATATTCAGAAAAAAGGGGACTTACCAGGGGAGGCTGTGGCAGTGCTGCATGTAGGGCTGGGTGGGGGATGAGATCTGGGGGGTGGGACATGAGATTTGGGGTATCCCGTGTACTTGGTGGGGGTCTTCCCTCCAGCCAGCTGCTCTGAAAGGTTCAGCAGGACCCGTGGGAGGAGCATGGACGGATCCTGACTGCCATTTCCTCCCCAGGCCAGCAGCAGCTGACGGTGCAGAACGTGTCCGGCAACAACCTGACCATCAGCGGGCTGAGCCCGACCCAGATCCAGCTCCAGATGGAGCAGGCACTGTCTGGGGAGGTCCAGCCAGGAGAGAAGAGGAGGAGGATGGCCTGTACCTGCCCCAACTGCAAGGATGGGGAGAAGAGGTGAGCGTGGGGTGGGATGCATCCCATGGGAATGCTGCCCGTCCCCAAGCCTGACCCTGTGCTGTGATCGGGTTATTGAAGTGATTAGAAGTCCCTCTGCCCGGATTAAGGAGCAGACAGGACCACGTGCCAAAGTCAGTGGTGGGGGTTTTATCTGGCAGCGAATGTGAGGCAGAGAGAGAGGAAGAAAGAAGGAAAAGGAGTGTGGGGGAAGAGAGTGACAGAGAGAGATCAAGCAGAAATGTATCACCACTGTGGCACCTGCAGCGTCCTGTGGGTTTTCTGGTCTTCTCAGTGGTCAAGATTCCACAAAACACAAGTCCAGTGCTTTGGTGGGGTCCTGAACACCAGCCAGGAGGCATTTTGGGGAGCAGGGGGTTCTTTGGTGGGGCCCTGAACACCAGCCAGGAGGCATTTTGGGAAGCAGGGTTTGATGGTCCCAGACAGGCAGTTTGCCAGGATTTTGGCACCGTCCATCACTCCCTCTGCAGGCCGGGGGATCCAGGGAAGAAGAAGCACATCTGCCACATCCCTGAGTGTGGCAGAACCTTCCGGAAGACGTCCCTGCTGCGGGCCCACGTGCGGCTGCACACGGGGGAGAGGCCCTTCGTCTGCAACTGGGTGTTCTGCGGGAAGCGCTTCACGCGCTCCGACGAGCTCCAGCGGCACGCGCGGACACACACAGGTCTGGGACCCCTGGGGCAACCCCAAACGCTGCCCCAGACACCCTGGGACACCCCCCAGTCCTGCCCCTGACCATGGGACAGCCCCCAGTCCTGCCCCAGACACCTCAAGGCACTCTCCAGTCCTGCCCCTGTCCATGGGACACTCCCAAATGCCGCCCCAGATCATGGGACACCCCCAAATCCTACCCCAGACACCCTGGGACGCCCCCAGATCCTGCCCCTGTCCATGGGACACCCCAAAACCCTACCACAGACACCCTGGGACAGCCCCAAACCCTGCCCCTGTCCATGGGACAGCCCCAAATCCTGTCCCAGCCACCCCGGGGCACCTACAAATCCTGCCCCAGGCTATGGGATATTCCCAAGTCCGGCCTCAGACACCCTGGGACACCCCCAAACTCTGCCCCAGCCTGTGGGACACTGCCAAGCCCTGCCTCTATCCATGGGACACCCCCTAGTCCTGCCCCAGACACCATGGGCCACCCCCAAATCCTTTCCCTGTCCTTGGGACACCCCCCAGTCCTGCCCCAGCCCCCCTGGGGTGATGGCCCACCTCGTGTTGTCCTTGTGGGTGAAGTTATTGGTGGGGCTTGAGGGTTTGGGCGGGGTCTCTGCTGCTTTTGGGTTGTCCTGGTGATGGAGGTGTTGTGGGAAGGGGATGAGGGCATGAAGGGGCACCTGTCCTGGGGCTGCCATCACCACCCCAGGAGCCACCAGTAGGACTGGGATGATGTGGTTGGAGTTACTGGGGGAGGGCTGGTGGATTTTGGGGGGTCTCTGCTGCCTTTGGCTTGTCCCAATCATGGCAGTGACAGAGGGAAGGGGCACCTCTCCTGGGGGTGCCACCACTGCCCTGACCGTGGCAGGTTCAGGGGGGCACAGGGACAGCTGTGCTGGGCTCTTGTCACCGTGTGCCACCCCCTGAGTGCCCCTTCTCCCCACAGGTGACAAGAGGTTCGAGTGTGCCCAGTGCCAGAAACGCTTCATGCGCTCGGACCACCTGACCAAGCACTACAAAACCCACCTGGTCACCAAGAACTTGTAGGGCTGGGAGGTGCCCCCGGACCCCACACCCACGGGCAGCCCCGTGAGCACTCCAGAGCCCCCCCCCCAACCCGGGGAGGGACCCCCAGGGCTGCCCCCCTGCCCTCCTGCCACGCAGAGCACCCCGAGAGGGGTGAGGGGCACACCCCCCCTGCGGACCCCCAGGGTCAGGGGGTGGCCCAGGAGCCAGGCACGGAGGGGAGAGGCTCCACAGCACATTCCTACTTTGTATTTAAAGTCTATAAATAGCTATAAATATCTATATGCCCCCTTTGGAAGGTCCCCTTTTTCTATGGAGATCGTTGCCTTACGCTCCCGATTCCCACCCTGTGGATCATGAGTGCTTTTTTAATCTCTGTTTAATCCCTCTCTAAGGCCCTGCCTTTTTCTCCTCCTGTTTCTTTCCCAAAAACTCAATTTTATTCTTTTTTTTCTTTCTCTCTCTCTCTCTCTCCCAACTTAATTCCCAAGCAACGTGGAAAGGTTTTCCTTTTGAATTTTGGGACTTCCCCCTGCCCTTGCCTTCCCCTGCCCCGTGTGCCCTCCCCTCTCTGTGTACAGTGTATATTGTATCATAGATTATATTGCTTTGGAGCTTTTAAATTAAACAAATTCCACTTTATTTTTTAGTTGTAACAGCCCGAGGGTGTTTCCCTGGATTATGTGATGGATCTGTTCCTGTTTTATGAACTGTACCTGGAGACAGCCAGGAGCTTTCCTTGCTAAATAAATTTAGTCACCAGAGGCAAACCCAGTGCATCCTGTGCCACCAAAGGGTCCGTTTCTTTCCAGGGCTGGGAATGTTCTGGATCCAGCAGGGTGTGAGGAGCTGAGGGCAGCAGGAGAGTGGGATTCATTTACAGGAATGCCCAAATATCCCTGCAAATGGAACTTCCAGGAGAAGCTGCTGCTCCCATGAGCTCCCATGAGCATGGCTTGTCCCCAAATCCCAGTGTCCCCAAGCCTTTGCCTGTCCCCTCATGTCCCCTGCCCCTTGTCACCATCCCTTTAGGTCCAGATATCCCATCCCCACCCTCCCTGTCCCAAATGTCCCCAAATCCCTGTGTCCCCCAGCCCCAAATATCCCATCCTCACCTTCCCTGTGCCCAGTGTCTCCAAATCCCTGTGTCCCTCCATCTCCCCACCCCTGTCCCTTGTCACCACCTCCCCAGCTTTCCCCAGACCCGAATATCCCGTCCCCCCCATCCCCAGTGTCCCCAAGTCCCCGTGTCCCCCCTGCCCCCAGTATCCCCCAATTGTCCCCAAACCTTGCCCCCACTTTCCCAAACACTCCCAAACCCCTGTGCCCCCAATCTCCCAGCCCCTACCCCATGTCACCATCCCCCAGACCCAAATATCCCGTCCCCCCTCCCTGTCCCCACTGTCCCCAAATCCCCATGTCCCCCCATGGAGGTCGCGGTCCCTTTAAGGGCCGCACCACGTGCCCACTTACACCCCGACGCCACTTCCGGGTCCTTCGCCCCGCCCCTCAATCTCCACCAATGGGCTGCCGGCGCTCCCCGCGGCGGGCGCGCTTCTCCTCTCCCTATTGGCTGTCGCGGTGGGGGAGTGGCCGAAGATCGCCACGCCCCCCGCGCGGGTGGGGGGAGCGCCCGCTGGGCCCCGGCGCGATGGACCTGGAGGGGCTGCGGAAAAACTACCGGGGGGACACGGAGGTGCGACACGGGGGGACACGGGGCGGGGACACCCCCCGGGATGGCCCCATGGCCCGGGGGAATCCCCCCCTCCGCGAGGGTACCCCCCCCAGCCAGGGTACCCCCCCCCTTGGGTGCCCTCCCCAGTGTGTCCCCAAGGCCAGGGGACCCCCTCCCTGGGATAGGGTGACCCCCCCAAAGGATGTCCCCAAGGGACCCCCACTAGGACCAGGGGATCCCCCACCCCGACCTGGGATGACCCCCTGGAATTAGGGCGCCCCTCCCCAGCCTGTCCCCAAGGCCTGGGATGACCCCCTGCCTTGTCCCTAATACCTCTGGTGACCCCCCCAGGTTGTCCCCAAGGTGTTGGGTGACCCCCCCCCAGGTTGTCCCCAAGACCTTGGGTGACCACCTCAGGTTGTCCCCAAGTCCTCAGGTGACCCTTTACATTGTCCCTAAGACCTCTGGTGACCCCCCAGGTTGTCCCCAAGGTGTTGGGTGACCCTCCCCGGGTTGTCCCCAAGACCTTGGGTGACTGCCTCAGGTTGTCCCCATGTCCTCAGGTGACCCTCAACATTGTCCCTAAGACCTCTGGTGACCCCCCAGGTTGTCCCCAAGCCCTGCCATGTCCCCCCTCCTTGTTCCTGCTGCACCCCCCACACTGGGGTCACCCCATGCCCTGTTCTGGCCGTGCCCTCGAATCCAGCGTGTCCCCCCCCAAGTGTCCCCTGTGTCCCCAAAGCCCAGGGTGGCCCCCCATCACAGTGTCCCCTCCCGTGTCCCTCCCCAGGCCTTCGAGGAGCAGCACTTGGTCTCCCACGATCCCATCGAGCAGTTCCGAGCCTGGTTCCAGGAGGCTTTGGAGTGCCCGGACATCGGGGAGGTCAACGCCATGTGCTTGGCCACCTGCACCAGGTGACACGGGGACAGGGAGGGTCCCCTGGCCGTGGGAGGGGGGGGGTCCTGTCCTCACCCCCCCTGTCCCTCTGCAGGGATGGGAAGCCCTCGGCCCGGATGGTGCTGCTGAAGGGATTTGGGCAGGATGGATTCCGCTTCTTCACCAACCACGAGAGCAGGAAGGGGAAGGAGCTGGTGAGGCCTTGGGGGGACTCTGGGGGTCCCCAGGGTGGCAGCAGCTTCCCAGCCCCTCTGCACTGGCACTGGGGCTCTCAGGGATGCCCAACACCCTGTGTAGGCAATTCCTGCTGTGCCACATCCCGGGGTATCCCGGATTTCTGCAGCTGGGAGTGCTGACAGCTCTGTCCCCTTTCCCCCAGGATTCCAATCCCTTCGCTTCCCTCGTCTTCTACTGGGAGCCCCTCAACAGGCAGGTGAGTCGGGGTCCCCTGGGGATGGGGGGGAAGGCACAGCCAAATCCTTGGAATGGTGTCAGGAATTGGGTGCTGCCCCTCAGGGTGGGACCGTGGGGGTCTCATGGGGCTCCCAGTCCCAGTCTCTGGGGGTGAAATGTGATGGGGGTGCCCACATTTTGGGAGGAACAGTCAGGGAATGGGGGATTTGGGTGGAAAAATTAGGGAATGGGGTGTTTCTGTGCTGGGGAGCCCCTTTGGAGCTGTTGGCTGGAGCTGGGCTGCTTTTCCCCCGGCACAGATCCGTGTGGAGGGATCAGTGAAGCGGCTGCCCGAGGAGGAATCCGAGCGGTACTTCCACTCCCGGCCCAAGAGCAGCCAGATCGGGGCCGTGGTGAGCCGGCAGAGCTCCGTCATCCCAGACAGGGAGGTGAGCGGGCCCCTTCCCACGGGAATCCCCCGGGGTGCTGCCCCCTCCATCCTCCCCGTCACCCCTTCCCTGTCCCGCAGTACCTGAGGAAGCGGAACGCGGAGCTGGAGGAGCGGTACCGGGACACGGTGGTGCCCAAGCCGCAGTACTGGTGAGCGTGGGGGGGGGGCTGTGGGGATGGGGTGGGGGGCTGCCAGCGCCCAGAGCCCCCACCCCACAGCCCTGCGTGTCCCTGCCAGGGGTGGGTACATCCTGGAGCCCGAGGTGGTGGAGTTCTGGCAGGGCCAAACCAACCGGCTGCACGACCGGATCGTGTTCCGGCGGCTGCGGGACCGCTCGGCCCCGCTCGGGGCCATGACCCACCGGGGACACGGGGACTGGGTCTACGAGCGCTTCTCCCCATGAGCCTCCCGCCCTGGAATGTCACCTGTGCCAAAGCCACCCCCCACCTCGGTGTCCCTTGTCCTTGTGGTGTGCTGGGAAATGCATCCTGAGCCCCTGGGAATGCCAGCAGGGGGGCTCTGGAGCCTTCATCCCCTTCTGCCTCCCCCTGGTGTGTCCCCAAGTCCATCTGCATCCACTCACTGCATCATTAACCCTTGCTGGTGGTTAATTAATCATGTTAATGATTGTGGAGGGACCAATCGTGACCCCAGTGACCCCCCCATCCTGCCACTGTCACGCCTCGTGCTCCGTGTTGTGGCTGGAACCGTGGAATGTGCTCCATCCCGGGTGTGTTATTGCTCTTATTTAATTAAGTTATTTAATTGATGTCACCACCGTGTCACCCCTGGCTCTTTCCCAGGGCTGTGGGACCCCCAGCCCTCGTGCTGGCCCCTCCTCCAGCTGCTTGGCTGAGCTTGGGAAAAATAAATCCGGATGTGGAGGAGTTTTGGGTTAATGTTTAGCCACACAGGGCCGGGCTCTCCTGGAGCAGCCAGGGATCCCAGCCCTGGACACAGCACTGGGTCACATCCCAGTGAAACCAGCCCCTGATAACCTTTTCCCCTCCCAGCTCCCAGTTTGTTGTCCCAGCCTCTGGCTCTTGGAGCAGGATTGTGCCAAGAGGTGTCGTTGTCCTGTTGTTCCCACCCTGGACCGTGGAAGGGCTGCCCTGGGAGAGGGGAATAGGGTTGAGTGGCCAGGGGGGGCTGTCACACACCTCGTGCCACTGTCACAGCCCCACTCGGTGGCCTCGGCTCCTCCCAGCTGTGCCCATCCCTCGGGAAGAGCCGAGGGGACAGCGGGATGTCCCAGGAAAGGGCTGGGGGTGGCAGCACAGCCAGGTCTCCCCCCAGTCCCGGCAGGAGGAGCAGGAGCCGAGCCCAGACACCCCGGGGTGGGCATTAATGATCCCATGGGCTCCGCTCTCCTCCTGCTGCTCCCTCCCTTCCCTCGCCGGGACAAAGAGCAGGCTGAGAGCAAACAGAGCCGAGGGCGGGGGCCCGGGGGGGGCCCTGGCTGCCCTGGCAGCGGCTCCGTGCCGGGAAACGACGGGTTGGGCTCGGGCACTTGGCACCCTCCGGCTTTTGTCGGAGCTGGGAAGCGCCCGGGGCTGCGGAGCTCAGGCACGGCTGGGGCAGGGGGGGCACCCCGGGCACCGACCACCCCCCCAGTGTCCCCTGCTCCATGGGGACAGGGGTTCCCCGGGATGACTCTGCTCCCACTGGGGTCCCAGAGGGATCCAGAGCTCTCCCGCCCTGCCAGGCTGGCTCCAGGGATCCACTGAGCTCCCCCAGAGCTGCCTCTGCTTCCACCCGCAGGTGTCCCCATTCCTCGGGGTCAGGGATTCCCCGGGATGGCTCTGGAAGGATCCAGAGCCCTCCCACTCTGCCAGGCCAGGTCTGGGCATCTGCTGGGATTTCCCTGGAGCTGCCTCTGCTTCCACCCCATACAGGGGCAGGGATTCCCCGGGATGGTTCCGCTCCCACTGGGGTCCCAGAGGGATCCAGAGCTCTCCCACCTTGCCAGGCTGGATCCAGGGATCCACTGAGCTCTTCCAGGCCTGATTTATTAACAACAGTTATTAGCAGCAGGTGCAAGAGCTTCCAACACCCTGAACAAACAGTGGGAGACCCCCGGGGCTCCCCTTTTCCACAGCAGGGAGCAATTCCCTGGGGAATAGGACTCCTCCTGGGAGCCCTGCGTGGTCCCTGTGGAGGCAGCTCAGGGTGGATTGTGCCCATGGGGGCAGGGAAGTGCCACATCCCGTGTTTTGGGGGTGACCTGGCATGGATGGCTCTGCCCCTCGGGACAGGGAGACGAGGGGAAGGGTCCCTGGGTCTCACCCCACAGGAGTGAGGGGGCTGGGAATGGGACTGGGGCACAGCTGGGTGGGCGATGGGCTCCGGTGGCCACCGAGCTGGGGGAGCATCCTCATCCCAGTATGAACCAGTCAGCCTTAGGAGGCAGAAGGGACAAGCTGCACCCTCCGCGCCGGGGTCAGTCAAACAGGGTCCTCGATTATCCCTTCGATAAAGTCCATCCCGAGCCCTCTCCGCTTTCGGAGCCGCAGGGCCCGGCATTCCCGGGCTGGCCGGAGGGTGGCATCCCGCAGGGTCACTTCTCCTCCCGCTCGGCGGCCCCGCAAAGGTTGGGGTGCTCGGCCAGCGTCGCCCTCACTTTCTTCTTCTCCTTGAAGCGCCCCGAGTTGGAGACCTTGACGTGCTTCCCCTTGGTGCTCTTGTCCACGATCTTCTCCAGGCGGGCGGCGAAGCCGGGGGGTCCCTCGGGGCCGGTCCCCTCCTGGGTGTCCCCGCCGGGGGCCGGGTGGCCGTCGGGGCTCTCGTAGAGCACGGTGGGCGCTGCCTGGCGCTTCCTCAGGAAGGTCAGCTTCCACCAGCCGTGGCTGTCTGCCATCCTGGAAGGGAATCGGGGGTCGCGCTCCCTCCTGGGGGTCCCTCAGAGCGCCCCCCGCCCCATCCTTGGGATCCCGGAGGGAGGGGATGCCCTGCCGGCTTTGCCTAAGGAAGCTCCGGTGCTTCCACGGTGGGATCCAGGGAGGGATGCGCGGGGATGGAGGGATGGAGGAGCACCCCGCGGGGACCGGGAAGGGGATGCTCCATGGTTTGGGAATTCCGGAGCGCCGGGAAAAGGCCGCTGGCAGCGGCGGGAGCTGCCTTATCAGCCACGTGTAGCGGGGCAGGGAGGGAGCCCGGTGAGCAAACAGGAACAGGAACTGGGAGCCAGGTGGGAGCTGGGGAGGGGCCGGGGTCCCAGCCCGGCTTTGGGGGTGGCTCCTGCCCCTGGGCACAGACAGGGCCGTTCGGAGGGGCTTGGGAATGTTCCGGGAACGCTCCAGGAAGGCTCCAGCAATCCAGGAAGGCTCCGGAGCCGCAGGGCAGGAACCAGGGAAGGCGCAGGAGCCAAACTCTTGCCTGGCCGCGGGCACGGAGGGGACTCCCAGCGCCCGGTCCCCATCCCGGGGGGCAGCGCAGCCCCGTGTCCCCGCGGCCCCTGCCCGGTGTCACCCCCGGCATCACTTTGGGGGTATAAAAACCCCCTCCTTGTCCCACTTTTCCCCTCTCTGGGCCAGCGGGATAAGGTCACTGACAGCGGGGCCACCAGCGGGGTGGTGACCCCCGTGTCCCCCCACGCCCACCCCGTGCCAGAGCCGGGTGGGACCATCCCCGCCCGTGTCCCCGGGGTGTCCCCGGGGTTTCCACATCGCGTCCCCACCACGGGCACCCCATCCCTGTACCTGCTCCTCCCACGCCCGGGGATCCCGGGGGTGTCCCGGGGGGGTCCCGGGGGGGTCCCGGCCGGGGAGCGCAGGCAGGTACCTTTTACCTGCCGCTGTCCCGGTGTTCCCGTCAAGGTGAACCCGCGCCCAAACCCCTCCTGCCGGAGCAAACAGCGGGGCCGGGCCAGGGACAGCTGAATATTCATGACGGGGAGCCGTGCCAGCCCCGGGCGGGTGGCCCTGGGTGGCCGCCACCACCCCGGGCTGGCAGTGTCGCCGGTCCCCGTGGCTCAGGGCCCGGGGGTCGGGCAGCAGGGAGCTCAGGGTCTCCGGTTCCCGCTGGGATCAGCCGAAACCGGCGGCTGCCAGACCGGTTCCTGCCTCCCGCTGCTCCCCGCGGGACGTGTCCCCGCGTGGGGACGAGGCGGTGGCTCCCCGCTGCTGGACCTCTGGTGGCGGCACAGCCCAGACCCCTTGGGAACTGCTGGGTGAGCCAGCACTGAGCCAAGATCCCCATGGGAACACCCGTGGCCACCCAGAGGGTGTCCCAGGTCCCTGGGGGGGACCTAGAACTGATTTCAGATCCCTCAGGGATCTCTGGGGGATGCTGGGGGTCCCTGAGGGGTTTGGGATCTGCTCCGGGGGATGCTGGGGGTCCCTGAGGATCTGGGATCTGCTCTGGGGACAACTGGGGATCCCCGCTGGATCCCGGCTTTGCTCGGGAGCCCCCCAGGGTCCCTGCTGTGTCCCTCAAGTGCCACCCTCAATGTCCCCCCACTGTCCCCTCAGTGTCCCTGCTCTGTCCCCCCAATATCCCCCCAATGTCCCTCCAGTATCCCCTAGTCTCCCCCAGTATCCCCCAGTTTCCCCCAATATCCCCCCCAACATCCCCCCAGTTTCACCCCAGGTCCCT
>JAWWMP010000080.1:390204-415695 GCA_035047865.1 Dendrocincla tyrannina | reverse complement strand
CGACGCTCTTCCGATCTATCCCTGAGACTCCCGTGGGATGCCCAGCCCCGGGACCCCCATGGATTGGAGATCCCTGAGACTCCCGTGGGATGCCCAGCCCCGGGACCGTCATGGATTGGAGATCCCTGAGACCCCCGTGGGATGCTCAGCCCCGGGACACCCATGGGCTGGTGGTCCCTGAGCCCCCCGTGAGGTGCTGCCTCTCCCGGGGATCTCCCCACCCCTCGTGGGCTATCCATTTTCCCACGGGCTGCCCTCGGGTGGGGGATCCGGGATGTCAGGATCGGAGCTGCCCCGGTACCGTGCGGGAAGCCGCGGCTCTGCCCACGCCGGGTGTCCCGGCGATCCCGGCGGCTCCCGGCGATGCTGACGGCTCCGGTCCTCCACGGTGCAGGGGGCAGAGCCGAGCGGCTCCGCACCGCCCTCCGTGTTCCGCTTCCTGCTGCCACCGGGCAGGATGCGACCGGCCCCCGCCGCCCGCCCGCCGCCCGCCCAGGTGAGCACCGCGGACCCGGCACGGCGTGGGGCGGGGGTGGTCCGGCCCCGCCATCCCCCGGGGAGGTGACACCGGGGATGGGCTTGGTCCCGCGAGGGGGATGGAGACCCCCGGGGGCACCGGCACAGCCCCACGCCACGGAGAGGGGTCGGTGCGGACCCCCGACGGTACCTGCGGGGCTGGGCAGGGAAGGGCGTGGGGCTGCGGGGGAGACCCCCGGTGTCCTCCCCTCCGAGCCGGGGGCCGCGGTTACCCGTGCCGAGGTTATCTCTCGGTAACGAGGTTATCTCTCGGTGCCGTGGTTATCTCTCGGTACCGAGGTTATCTCTTGGTACCGTGGTTATCTCTTGGTGCCACAGTCACCAGTGCAGTGATTACCGGTGCCACCATTATCGGTACGGTGGTCACCAGTCCCGGGGCTTCCCCCCTCCCAGGGTTATCCCAGGATCCATCCCCCAGCAGCATCCAGGCCACCAGGATCCCCTGGCAGGTGGGCTGGCAGGCTGGCTCAGTTTCCCCCGTGGCTCAGTTTCCCTTCCTGTAATCGGGAAGGGCAAAGGGAACGCTCTGCTGGGAAGGAGCACGGCCACGTCGGGGTTTGGAGGGGTCATGTCCTGGCTCGGGGGTGCCAGGGCAGACTGGGGTTGATCCCGGTCTTTGTACTGGTGTCACCCTCCTGGCTGTGCCCCCGCTGTGGTGTTGCCCTGTGGTACCCAGACCATGGGGCGTCAGGGCTGGACTCTGAACCCAGACGGGGCGGAGGAGCCGAGATAAGGCTGGGGGTGGGTCAAAGGCTCCGTGTCACGCAGAAGTTTCTGGGTGCCAGCGGCTGTGACATGCAGGACTCCCTGCTCCCAGGGGACAGGGAGACCCCCGCCACCCCTTGTCCCCATGGGGGTTGGGGTGAGGGTGGGGATGCCTCCCCCGAGCTCCCTGACTTGCCATCCCCTCCTCGCAGGGGCTCCCGCCCTGAGGGCCGAGCTCGGACCCCCACCCCCGCAGGACGGACGGGAGGGGGGGCTCGGCCCGCCCCCCTCTGCTCACCAGCCATGGGCAGCCACGAGAAGGACCCGTCCTCCCCGAAAAGAGCCCTGTCACGCTCCAACAGCACCGTGTCTTCCAAGCACAGCAGCGTACAGCAGGTTGGAAGGCTCTGGGTTTGGGGGGGGGTCTCAGCGGGACCCCAGTAGTGCACACTGAGCTGACTGAGGGTGCTGTGAGGCCTTGGGGGGCTTCACACTGCTTTAGGAAGGGTGATGCAGAGATTCCCTGTCACCTGGGGGTACCAAGTGTCCCTGCCTAAGGACACGGTTGAGGGACCACCACCCTGACCCTCAAACCTGCAGGGCTCGGAGAGCTGGGAGGTGGTGGAGGAGCCCCGTGCACGGGGCAGCCCAGGGCAGGAGCAGCAGAGGCACGAGGGGTACCTGCTCAAGAAGAGGAAATGGCCCCTGAAGGGCTGGCACAAGGTAACGGGCAGAGCTGGCACCGAGAGCCATCACCCAGCTGGCCCTGGCATGCTTTGGGCAGGGGTGCTGCAGGGACTGCTCTCTCCTCTCTCCCCAACAACTTTCCCTCTCCATCCCCAGCGGTACTTTGTGCTGGAGAACGGGATCCTGAAATATGCCACCACGCGCCAGGACGTGAGTGTGTGCCCAGGCTGTGCCCACACAGCCTCCCCATGGGCTTAGGGCGGGGGAGACCCCCATGGCCCCCCTGAGGAAGGAGGGGTCTTCCCCCTGACAGGCGTCCCGGGGCTCCCCCAGGTCCTCAAGGGCAAACTGCACGGTGCCATCGATGTCCGTCAGTCCGTCATGTCCGTCAACAAGAAGGCGCAGAGGGTTGACCTGGACACGGAGGAGAACATTTACCACCTCAAGGTGCCACTGGGGGCCAGGGTGGGACCCAGACAGGGCTGGGGGCATCAGGTTCTGTCATCCCCCAACTCACCCGTGTCCCCCAGATCAAGTCCCCGGAGCTCTTCTCCAGCTGGGTGAGCAGTCTCTGCTCCCACCACCAGGGCGAGAGGCCGGAGCCCTGCCCCACGGGGAGAACCTCCACCAGCGCCCAGGTGGGTGACACTTTGGGGTGGCGATGTGGGGCAGGGGCTGGGTGAGGGCCTCCTGATGGCGGTGCCCCCTTTTCCCTGCTGCAGGGCCAGTGGACACGGATCCTGCCCTCGGGCAGTGCCCCTGCCCTGTCCACGCTCGCCAGCTCCCGGGACAAGGTGAATGCCTGGCTGAAGGACAGCGAGGGGCTGGAGCGCTGCTCGGCTGGTGAGCGGGGCAGGAGGGGCTCAGTGGGGCAGGGGAGTTGCTCTGTGCCCCCTCCCTGACCAGGCCCTCTCTGTGCCCCTGGCAGAGCTGTCAGAGTGCCAGGCCAAGCTGCAGGAGCTGACGGGAATGCTCCAAAACCTGGAAGCCCTGCACCGTATCCCCTCGGCCCCGCTCATCTCCGGCACCCAGGTGAGCAAGGCTGTGGCAGGTGTGGGTGCTGAGCATCCCCCCCTTTCCTGGGGAGGGTCCGGCTCCAGCCCCCTCCTCTCGCTCACAGCCCTCAGCTGCCACAGAGAGGCCAAAGAAGGGCCGGAGGACCACCAAGATCTGGTGCACCCAGAGCTTTGCCAAGGACGACACCATCGGCAGGGTGAGGGTGAGCTGCAATCCCACTGAGCTCTGCTGTGCCTGGGGGATGGAGCCCCCCACCCCGGCACCTCGCTGACCCCCGTGTCCCCCCAAGGTGGGCCGCCTGCACGGCTCCGTCCCCAACCTCTCCCGCTACCTGGAGTCATCCCAGAGCCAGCTGCCCTTCGGCCTCCCCCCGGAGTACAGCCAGCTGCAGCGGAGCTTCTGGGTCCTGGCCCAGAAAGGTGGGGTGGAGCAGGGCAGGTGGAGCCCCGCCGTGGGTCCTGGCGGGTTTCGGGGTGCTGTGACACAGCCTGACCCCCACCCGTGTCCCCCCGCAGTGCACGGCTCACTCAGCAGCGTGGTGGCCGCGCTGGTGGCCGAGAGAGCCCGTCTGGAGGAGATGAGGCAGGCACTGGACCGGCAATGCTCTGCCCCGTGCCCCGACAGAGCCGGCAATACCGCGGTGAGGGACCACACGGGGCCAGGCAGCGCTGCCCTGCTTTGGGGGGGCTCGATGGGTGCTGCTGGTGGGTGCTGGTGGGTGCTGCAGGGGTCTCAGCCTCACCCTGCCTCGAGGGGACCACTCAGGGGGCGCTTGGCTCAGCCTCCCCCTCCTTCCACAGCCCTCCCTGCGCCGCTTCCACTCCCTCTCCGTCTCCTCCGACACCACCCTGGACTCCTTTGCCTCGCTGCACCCCGACGAGGTCAGGGTGGTAGGGTGGGGTGGGGGTCTGGGCGGTCCCCCCGGCGCGGGGGGCTGAGGTGGTGGCTGTCCCCGCAGCCCGACGCGCTGCCCGCCAAGGGCCGGGAGCAGCAGCTCTCCAACCGCAGCATCGTCTCGCTGGCCGACTCCCACACCGAGTTCTTCGACGCCTGCGAGGTCTTCCTCTCCGCCAGCTCCTCCGAGAATGAGGTGGGGGGCTCGGGGGGAGCTCTGCTGGTGTGTGGGCTCTGCTGGTGGGGGGCTCTGCGGACCCCCCTGCCACGCCTCGTTGCTCTGGGTTCAACTCTCCCCTCTTTCTCCCCCGTCCCACCCCATTAGCCGGCCCGGGAGCCGCCCCCCCAGCTCCCCGTAGTGCCCCCAGCCCCTGTATTCCCCCTGGTCCCCATTTCCCCCCCAGCCCCCCGCAGCCCCCTCCCTCCCCGCGCTCGGGGTCTCCGCAGTCTCTGAGCCCGGTTGGTGGGGGTCGGGCATTGCCGGAGCCCCCCCCACCGCTGCTCCCCGTCCGGCTCCCACCACCCCCTGCCCGTCCCGACACCCCCAACCCATCCCAGGATCCCGAGTCCCATCCCATCCTTCCAGAGGGGCCCTTCCAGCTATTCCCCCTCCCACCCCCTCCGTGGGGTACCCCCCATTCCCCCGCCATTCCCCTGGGACCCCCGAAGGCGCCGACGGTCCCTGCGCCTCCTCAGCCGTCAGATGACGAGTCGTGCATCAGCGAGGCCACTACCAGTGTCTGCGAGGAGGGGACCGAGCCGGGGGGCCCGGGCCGCGCCCCGACAGGTACGGGGACGGAGTGGGGACCGCTGGGGGTGGCAGCCCCGCACCCCGGACAGGTACGGCGGGGTGGGACCGAGGAGGGGGCGGCTCTGCCTCCCGACGGGTTCGGGAAGGGGGCACCGGGGAGGAAAGGGGCTGCTCCGCTCCCCGACAGCTGCGGGAGCAGGGGGAGGCTGGGGATGGGGGCCGGCCGCATCCCACCGCCCGGTGCCCGGCAGGAGCGGAGCGCCCGGGGGTACCGGCGGAGCCGCCGCCGCCGGTGGAGCTGCCGGGGCCGGACCCGCGGCGGCGGAGCCGTCTGCCCGCTCCCCCCGCGCCGTCGGGGGACGTGAGCCTGTGGGGGCTTCTGCGGAGCAGCGTGGGCAAGGACCTGTCCCGAGTGGCGCTGCCCGTGCAGCTGAACGAGCCGCTGAACACGCTGCAGCGGCTCTGCGAGGAGCTGGAGTACAGCGCGCTCCTGGACCGCGCCAGCCGCGCCCGCGACCCCCGGCAGCGCCTGGTGAGAGGGGGGGACACGGGGAGAGTGGGGGACACGGGGGGGAATGGGGGACGCGGGGGGGAACGGGGGACACGGGGGGAATGGAGGACACGGAAGGGAACGGGGGACACGGGGAGGATGCGTTGGGGATTGGGGGCTCAGGGAGCACGGAGAGGTTGGGGACACAGGAGGGCTCAGGGGACCCGGGGGCAGAGGGAACTCAGAAACAAGAGATCTGGAGGGGGACACAGAGCTTGGGAACTCCAGGGGCAGGGACAGCTCAGGGGACAGAAGGGTCTTTGGGAGCAGGGAGGGCACAAGGAGGTCAAGGGCATGGGGGGTTTAGGGGGCTTGGAGAGACATGGAGGGGTTTGGGGAGTTCAGGGATTGGGGGGCTCAGGGGACAAGGGGAGGTTCAAGGGACATGGAGGTAGGGGGTCTTTGGTCCAGGAGGGGCTATGGGGACATGGGGGATCTTGAGAACACGGAGGGACTTGGGGAGTTTGAGGGTTTAGGGGGTTTGGGAAGCAGGGGGGAGCTCGAGGACATGGAGGGACTGGAGGAGTTCGAGGATTTAGGGGGCTCAGGGGAACTTGAGGACACGTGGGCCTCCTGAGACTTGTGGGCACAGGGCAGGGCGCAGGGCTGGGAGGGGACCCGTGGGTGGGGGGCTGTCCCCAGTGTGGTGACAGCAGCGTGGTGGCTCTGGTGGCAGGTGTACGTGGCTGCCTTTGCCGTGTCTGCCTACGCCTCCACCTACTACCGGGCGGGCAGCAAACCCTTCAACCCAGTGCTGGGTGAGACCTACGAGTGTGTGCGGCCTGACCGCGGCTTCCGCTTCATCAGCGAGCAGGTGGGCACTGGGGGTGGGCACAGGGTGGGCACGGAGCTGGGCAGGGTGCTGACATGCCCCTCTTCCTCCCCTCCAGGTCTCCCACCACCCTCCCATCTCTGCCTGCCACGCTGAGTCCGACAACTTCATCTTCTGGCAAGGTGAGTGCCCGGGAGGGTGTTGGGCACCGGGAGGTCTCCTCCCAGCGTGGGGGAACTGGGGGGTCTCACCTCCTCCCACCCCCTCCCCAGACATGAGGTGGAAGAACAAATTCTGGGGCAAGTCCCTGGAGATTGTCCCCGTGGGCACCGTCAATGTCCAGCTGCCCAGGTGAGACCCCGGCCCTGCAGATGGGACCCTCCAGGGCCCCCCTGCCCTCCCTCCCTGTCTGACGTGGGCGGTGCCCACAGGACTGGGGACCACTACGAGTGGAACAAGGTGACCACGTGCATCCACAACGTGCTGAGTGGGCCCCGCTGGATCGAGCACTACGGCGAGGTGCTGATCCGCAACACCCGCGACGCCTCCTACCACTGCAAGCTCACCTTCTGCAAGGTGTGCCCTCCCTGCCCTGCTCTGCCCTGCCCACCCCACAGCTCTGCCCCTCTAATTGCCCCAGTTCTACCTGTCTGCCTCTAAAAGGCCTGGCCCCGCCCCTTCAGGTGTGGCCCTTCACCTTCTCACTAACCTGAATTGTGTTGTTGCCCTGCCCCTTTTCTGACCATGCCCTTTCCCATAGCCCTGCCCTTTCCTAGTGGCTCTGCCCCCGTAGTGCCCCACCCTTTTTGATGACTCCACCCCATCACTCATGGCCCCACAATTTCCTAGTGGCTCAGCCCTTTTCAGGACACCCTTCCTATTATTCATGGCCTTGCCCTTTCCCAGTAGCCCCGCCCTTTTCCCCAGTAGCCCCACCCCTTAGTGCCCCACCCTTTCCCAGTGACCCCACCCTATTCAGAAGACTCCTCCCATCACTCTTGGCCCCACCCTTTTCCCCATAGCCCCACCCTTTTCCCCATTAGCCCCTCCCTCCTGCCCCACTCCTTGGCCCCCTCCCCGGCCCCCCACCCACCTCCCGGTGGCCGCAGGCTCGGTACTGGGGCGCGGGGGCCAACGAGGTGCAGGGGGCCGTGCTGAGCCGCAGTGGGACCACCGTGGAACGCCTGGCTGGCAAGTGGCACGAGGGGCTGCACCGTGGGCCAGCCCCAGGCCAGTGCGTCTGGAAAGCCAGTAAGGACTGGAGGGACCACTCTGGGGGGGGGTTACCCCACCCTGGAGGGTCTCAGCACTGTCCCCACCCTGCTCCCTACAGACCCCATGCCCCGTGACCACGAGAAGAATTATGGCTTCACCCAGTTTGCCCTGGAGCTGAACGAGCTCACGCCGGAGCTGCGGAGGGTCCTGCCCTCCACGGACACCCGACTGCGCCCCGACCAGCGGTGAGTGGCACCCTGGCCCCAGGTAGGGGACAAGCTGGGGTCACCCAGCTTGTCACAGCCATGTTTTGCCCTGCCAGGTACCTGGAGGAAGGGAACGTGCCGGCGGCCGAGGCACAGAAGCGGCAGATTGAGCAGCTGCAGCGGGACCGGCGCCGTGTCATGGAGGAGAACAACATCACCCACCAGGCTCGGTTCTTCAGGTCCTGATCAGGGACCTGAATCCCCCTGGATCAGGGGGATGAGGGGCTCCCGTGGGATGGGGAGACCCCCTGGGAGTGCTGAGGGCACCCCATGGGTCAGAGGGATGCGAGGCTCTTATGGAATGGGAAAGGTCTCCATGGGAATCTGGAGAACACCCATGGATCATGGGGGATGTAGGAGTTCTAAGGGAATGGGGAGACCCCCTGGGAGCCCTTCTCCGGATCCAGAGGGCACCCCATGACTCAGAGGGATGTGGGGCTCTTATGGAATGAGGAGGCCCTTTCTCAGGATCCTGAGGGCACCCTGTGGCTCAGAGGGATGTGGGCATCTCAGGGAATGGGGAGATGACTCCCAGGAGTGCTGAGGGCATCCCATGGCTCAGAGGGGTGTGCGCTCTCAGGGGGATATGGGGCTCTCAGGGAATGGGGGGACCCCCTGGGAGTCCCAAAGGCACCCCACGGCTCAGTGGGAAGCAGAGGTCTCAGGGAATGGGAAAAAACCGCCTGGAAGTCCCAAGGCCACCCCAAACATGCCCCTCCACCCCATCCCCAGGCGGCTGACGGATGCCAGTGGCAAGGAGTCGTGGGTCACCAACAACACCTACTGGAAGCTGCGCCTGGACCCCGGCTTTGCCCACCTGGACAGTGCAGTGCTTTGGTAGCGACTCCCCCACGGGGCTCTGAGCCCCCCCAGCTCGTCACAGCAGTGGGGCTGGTCCCCCCAGCGCTGGGGGGTGCAGTGTCCCCCCCTTCCGAGCCATTTTGCTGGTGTTTAAATAAAACTGTGATATAAAAGTGGTAGGGGGGCACTGGTAATGCCCCCCTGCCCCACCCCGGGGCAGAGCCTTGGGGACGGCTGGGGCACTTTGGGGCAGGGGCTGGCAGTGCCCCCCTGCCCTGGGAGCACAGGGTGCCTGGGAGAAGGGGGGGAACAGGGGGTCGTGGGGTGCCCGCAGGCGGGCAGGACCCTCTGCCTCCCTCCCTAAACTGTGCACAGGGGCTGCTCTAATAAAGGCTGTGAAGAGTTGGGGTGTGCAGAGAGCTTCTTTCTTACCCCCCCAGCACCACCCCGGGGGCTCAGGACCCCCTGCTATCCCAGCATGGGGTGGGCACAAGCCCCTTATGGTCCCCTCCCGTGCCTCATTTTCCCTTCCCCACACAGAGAGTTGAGCAGAGTCCCCTCAGTGTCCCCTTTATTGCGATATGCTGCTGCCCACCCCGCCCCACGCCGGGCACGGGGGGCGCTCAATAAATACTTCAGCATGACCCACCCCCGCCCTTAAAAACCACCGACAAAAACAAAAAAAAAAACCCTCTCCATCCCTCCCGTCCCGCCCCCGCGGCCCCACCGGGGTGGCACCGGGGGCTGATTGTCTGGCTGCAGGGCCCCCTCCCGCTCAAGTCTGCCCAGGATATGGGTGTTAAGCAGCGAGGGGAGGGCACACAGGACCCCTCGCCCCCGGGTTTGCGGTGCCCGAGGATGCTCAGTTGCCGTAGAAGCCGTAGTAGCCCCCGTCGGTGACCGGGTCCTTGTCGTAGAGGTCCCCGTTGCGGGGCGGGGGGGAGCTCTCGGTGCTGGAGGGGTACGGGGACACCCGCCGCCGTTTGCACTCGTACAGCCCCGAGTCCGGCGAGTCCCCCGAGGCGGCGGCGGGGGGCTCGGGGGCCCAGCCCTCCACCTCCTTCCCTTTCTCTTCCCGGGGCTCCCGGTACCAGCCCAGGGCCCCGGCGCTGCCCTTGGGGCCGTACTGCCCGGGGCTCCAGCCCCCCGTCACCCCGAAGGCCCCCGGCCCCTCGGGGTAGTAGGGCAGGGGAGGGTGCGGGGTGGGCGGCAGGGCGAAGGGTTTCACCCCGTAGGGCACCAGTTTGCCCCCTCCGTACCCCCCGTCGTAGCCGCCGTACTCCAGGGTCCCGGCGGCGGGGGGCTGCTGCGGGGGGAAGTACCAGTGGGGGGGATCTTTGGGGGGCAGGGACAGGGGAGCCCCCCGTTCCCCCCCGAAGAAGCGCCCGGGGGGCAGCGGGTACTGCTCGGGCAGGAAGGGCTGGAAGCGGGGCGCTGGCAGGAGCTGCTGGCAGCCGGGACCCTCGGGAGGGGAGGGGGTGAGGCGGTCGCTCTCCGAGGCCGTGTACATCCTGGGGGGACACAGGGTGGGATGGAGAGGTGCCCTCCTGCCAGCCGGGGCAGGGAGGGGACCGGCGGGAGGAGGGGGGGGGACACTCACGAGTCAAAGTTGTCCCGGAATCCTTTGGCGAAGGGGTTGTGGTCGATCTTCAGCTGGGTGATCTGCGAGGGACGCAGAGGTCGGGGGGACGCTGCTGGCAGCTTGTCCCCTTCCAGGATGTCCCCGCTATTCCTTTTCCCCCACTCTGGCAGAATTCCACCCTTTCCCAGTGCGGGGGCTACTGGGATGCTGAGGGGATTCAGGGGGAGGTACTGGGATGCTGAGGGGATGTAGGAGATTCTGGGATGCAGGGGAAGGTACTGGGTTGCTGAAGGGATGCAGGGGAAGGTACTGGGATGCTGAAGGGATGCAGGGGAAGGTACTGGGATGCTGAAGGGATGCAGGGGAAGGTACTGGGATGCTGAAGGGATGCAGGGGGAGGTACTGGGATGCCGAGGAATTGTAGGGGGTTCAGAGATGCTGCAGACAGGAGTGTTGGCAGACAGGGGGCCCTGGGGGGATGCCCTGGGGGTTCTCCTGCTGCTGAGGACACCTTAGAGGGTGCTGGAGTTGTTACCAGGGGCTGCGCCTGGGGCGTTACTGGGGTTACTGGGATCATACCGGGATGTATCGCTCGTTTCTGTGGCCATGGGAGGATGCTGGGGAGGTTGCTGGAGTTCCTGCGCTGCCGAGGGGGGCTTTTTGGTGGGTACCCCCAAGCTAGGGACTGGGAGGGGGCCTCGTACTCACGTCGGCGTTCTGGTAGGCTGTGACGGCGATGAACTGGGTCTCGGGGAAGGCGAAGGTGTGGGTGTGCGGGGAGGGGTACCCGTCCTCCCCCTCCCCTTCCTTCACCTCCGTCACGTGCAGCCGGGGCTGGTACTTGTGCAGCGACTGCAGCACGATCATCTGGGGGGGTAGCGGGCAGTCAAAGGGGGGGGCCCACGGGGACCCGGCCCAGCCTGGCACGGCGGCGGGACCCTCACCTGCCCGATGTTGTTGGATGCGCCCTTGTTGTTGGTGAGCTTCAGCTTGCCGAAGGAAACCTCCTGCCGCATCCAGTGGGCGCCCGTGTTGGGCGAGTCGGGGTGCAGGTAGAGGCGGTTCCCTGGGCGGAGGAGGGAGCAGGGATGGGTTTACCCCTTGCCCGGCACCACGAGGAGCATGAGGAAGGGGATTTGGGGGGACCGTACCTGGCATGTTGCCCTCGGCTTTTCCGCACTGCACCCACTTGCCACCCTGGTAGCGCCAGTGGTGCTGGTCCACCAGCACCACGTCCACGCAGACGCTGTAGTGGGCCACGGGGTTGAGCCCCGAGAGGTTGAAGCTGAGGAAGGGGAACATGCGCCTGCGGAGGGGACAGAGGCACAGACATCGTCACCCCTCTGCCCGCCCCTGGCACACAGGGCAGCACAGGGGGGTGATGGTGATGGGGAAACTGAGGCAAAGCGATGCCCACCCCTCCTTCCCGCGCCCGGCTGGGTGCCCGTGAGGAGCTGACTGACCCCAGCAGCTGGGGGATGCTCTCTGGGCCGATTTCCCCCCCCCCGGTATCTTCCTCCCCCTCCCCAAGCACCTTCCGGATCGGAAACCAACACCGCTGCTATTTCGGGCTGGGCGCCAGCCTGAGCCAAGGGCAGGAAGGGGACAGGATGGGACTGCCGGGGGGGACCCTGCGGCCACGGGGCTGCAGCTGCCACCCCCTGAGGGGCTGCACCCCGCTGTCCCCCGGGTGTCCCCCCAAACCCCAGCCCTGCGGTGGGAGATCTCCCTCCCCTCTCGCCGTTCATGTCCATCACTGACCAGTCACCCCAGTACCCAGCTCAGGGTGGCAGGGGGACATCGAGACGTGGCGGGGGTCGTGGTTCAGCACCCTCCCCTCTCCCCTCCGCAGAGCTCGGCTCTTAGACTGGGGGATTTTGGCAGCTTTTGGAGTTTTGGTGGCTGGAGCTGGAAATCAGTCCCGGCCCCGCTCCCTCTGCCAGACCGCCCAATTAGTGTCACCCGCGTTAATGAGCCATGGCTGGACCCCCTACCAAAGCCACATGGGGGACACGGGGACCCTCAGCTCTCCCAGCTGGGTGAGATACACGTGGCATGAGAGGGGATTCATCCGGAACCTCCTGGGGGAGAGGGCTGGGGGGCTGCCAGGAGCAAAGCGAGGGGCTGGGGGCACACGGAGCTCCGTGTGCCGGGCAGGAGAGAGGGGGATTGGCAGTGACCTCCGCAGGAAGGGGGATTCAGGCAGTGCCACGGCAGCGGGGAAGTGGAATGCAAAGAGTGATGGAAAGAAAAGTCAGCGGGTGCCGCTGACTCAAAATTGCCCTTGCGAGAGAGGGAGGAATAGAAAAAGAAAGAGAAGAAAAAAGGAAAAATAGAAAGAGAAAGAAGAAAAGAAAAAGAAATAGAAAAAGAAAAAAAAAGAAAACGGAAAAAGATTAACATTAAGAAAAAGAATAAGAAAGAAAAAGAAGCAGGAGGAGAAGATAAAGAAGAGGAATAAAAAGAAAAATAAGAAGATAAGAGGAATAAAAAGAAAAATAAGAAGATAAAGAAAAATAGTTTAAAAAAAGGAGAATAAAAAGAAGAATATAAAAAGATGAAGAAAAAGACAACGAAAAAGAAATGGAGGAAGCCGCGCTCGTCCTGAGGAGCTGTACACATGCTCCGGTGCTCGGCACGGACGATGGTCCCGCACATCCCGGGTACCCCGCGCTGCATCCGAGCCCTCACAGACCCCGTGCCCCCAACTCGTGTCCCTAAAGCCGCCGTCCCCGCGGCTCCCATCTCCTCTGGGGCCATCAGGACGCGGCTGTGCCCAGGGAAGGGGGTTCCTGCCTCTGACAAAAATTGCAGCCACATTCCAAACCACCTCGACGCCGCCGCAGCCCCCGAGCCCGGTGCGTGTTGGCCGCGGGGCGAGACCCAACCCGGGTGTTGCACCAGCCCGAGCTGCTGCGAGGAGCAGGGAGGAAAGAATCAGCCCTTTTTTTATGGTTTTGGGGTTTTTTTTTTTCCTCTTTGCTCCGACAGCGCCGTTCGGAGCCCCGAGCCTCGGCTGGCAGCGAGCGCGGCTCTGCGCTCACACGCTGCTGCGGTGAAACCGCACGGCCCGGCCGGGCACGGCAGGGTGGGGGCAAGACCCGAAACAATGCTCGCCTCGCCTTTATTTTTAAATCCCCCAGCGCTCGAGCTCCCGGGGCTGCTGCTCGGGCACGACTCGGTTCCCCTGGGTTTGGTCACTGCGGTTTGGGAGGTGCCCCAACCAGGTTGTCGCCACTGCGCACCCCAAAAGCTGGTGGGCACCGCGCGTTTCACCCTTGGCATTTTCGCTTCTGGGCTCTCAGGGTGCCTCGTGGTTTGTCCCTGTATGAACCCCTCGACTCGGGGGATCGCAGAGGGGGCACAGGGGGCGTGTGGCCATAGGGAGGGAGCTGGGGGACATGTCGAAAGGACACCTGGTGACACGGAGCCCCGGGGGCGCTGGGGTGATGGAGACACGGAATGAGCCCGCGTGGAAGGAAAATCTGGAGGTCCAGGAGCGCAACCCCCGCAGGCAGTTGTGCCTCTCCTGCACCACCAACACCCCCGACAGCTCATCGGGGATGGGGGCTGCGGCTTCCTGAGCCGCCTCCTCCCGCGACGGCAGCGCGGTGACCGCAGGATCCACCAGGGCCGCGTGGGAGATGGTGCAGCCCCCGCTGCACGGCTGTGTGGCACAGGTGTGTGGCACGGGGACATGGCACGAGGCTGTGGCACGGCAGCTGGGCATGGGATGGCTGCATGGCAATGCGTGGCACGGTGACATGGCACAGTGGTATGGCGTGGCTGCTGGACGTGGCACAGTGACATGGAATGGCTGCTGGAAACAGCATGGTGACATGGCACGGTGGCACTGGAATGCATGGCATGGCTGCATGGCAGTGCATGACACAGTGACAAGGAATGGTGGCACAGCAATGCACAGCATGGTGACATGGCATGGTGGCATGGCATGGCATAGCTGCTGGACATGGCATGGTGACATGGCATGGTGGCACGGACATGCATGGTATGGCACGGCTGCACAGCAATGCATGGGCACTGTGACACACCAGTGCATGGCATGGTGACATGTCATGGCTGCATGGCATGGTGTGGCGACATGGCATGGTGGCATGGAAATGCATGTCACAGTGACAAGGCACAGTGGCACAGCAATGCACGGCATGGGGACATGGCAATGTGACAGGGCCTGGTGGCATGGCATGGCACATCCCTGTGGCACAGCTGTGCTGCATGGTGTAGGTGACATGGCACAGCTATGTGTCACAACACAGCTACATGTCACAGCACGGCACGACACGGTGACATGTCACGACACAGCTGCCCCACTGCCTCCAACCCCACAGAGCTGCCAGTTGGGCACCACGTTCCCCTGCACAGGGACAGCCACTGCCAGCCTGGGAAAACCATCCCTGAGCCCCAGAAAAGGCAGCGCCAGCCTTTGTGTCCCCCCACATGCACAGCCACCCCCAGCACCCCTCAAACCAGAGCCAGCTCTTGTGTCTGCCCAGTGCAAACCCAGCCCTTGCGTCCCCAGAGCTGTCCCTTGTGGCACCTTCAAAGGCAACGCCGGCCCCTGGGTCCCCAAAGCCATTCCCAGTGCCCTCTCCAAAGGAAATGCCATCCCTTGAGACCCCCAAATGCAAAGAGAGTCCCTGCACCTTGCAAAGGCAGCACTGAGTGCCCCCCAAATGGAAAGACAGCTCTTATGTACTCCCAGAAGAGAGGGTCAGCCCCTGTGTACCCCCAAAATGCAGAGCCAGCCCCGGTTTCACTGCAGAACCCCACAGCAGGAATTCCCCGAGCCAGTCACAGCTGGGGTGCCGGTGAGTCCTTGGGGGTTTCCACAAAAATCCTGCCCTGGCTGAGCCCTGAGAGCCGTGGGGGACAGAGGAAGGATGGGGACCTTTGTGGGAAACCAGTAGGAATTTATCTTTGTTGGGGGCGATTGGGGATGGGATGGCATGGGATGATGTGGGATGGCATGGGATGATGTGGGGTGGCATGGGATGATGTGGGATGGCATGGGATGATGTGGGATGGCATGGTATGCTGTGTTGGAGCCAGGGCAGAGGGGCAGGAGAGGGCAAAAACCTGGCAGCAGGTTAAATCCCAGTGCCTGCCCACGTTCATCCCAGTGCCACCATTTCCCACCCAGCCTCAACTCCTTCCCATGGGTGCACAGGGGGCTGCACCCCAAGGACAGCAGCGTTGAGGGACCACTGTAGCCCAGTGAGATGAGCCACCTACACCACCAGCAGGACAGGAACGTGTCCCCTACCCCGCCCCAGAGCCCCCCATCTGGTGGGTTCCCATTTTGGGGCTCACATCCCCCTTGGGTCCCCACTGTGGGACTCACGTCCCCCTCGAGCCCCCGTGCTGGGTTTTTTCCTGTGTTTCAGCAGTGCTGCAGCCCGGCCCTGCACACAGAGTTTTGCAAAAGCAGCTCAGGGTTGGGGGAAACGGATGTTTTGTGGCTCTGACTTTGACGTCTCCACAGGCTGGGTTCGCTGTGAGCCCCCCTCAGCACAGAGCAAACCACCCCCCTCAGCCCCCAGCCTCTCTGCAGGGCAATTTCGAGGGATGGAGCTGAAAAAAGGGCCCCAAAATCGCCTGGTATCGGGCTGGGAGCTGGCAGCAAATGTGCAAAGAGTACAGGATTTCGGGGGTCAGCCCATTTTCCAGATCCTGACGCTGCCCCAGCACCAGCCACGATGGCCAGGGGAAAGAGGAGAGGAAAAGCAGAATTTCAGCATGTTTCTGCAAGACCTGAACGACGATGTACAAGGAACAACCTTTTGGGGTTCCTGCCACCCCTGCCACCCCCTCGGCCGGCTCTGGGGACACGTCACCCTCTCCGTGCCGGGGCCGGTTTGCTTCGAGCAGCCCCGAGCCCGGCGGGGGCAGCGAGCCTGGGAAGGGCCGTGGCAAACCAAGCGGCCCTAACGTGTTTAGACTTCCAACACATTAAGCAGGTTGGTCTCAGCATCGAAGTGACACCATCTGTCTAGGCCGAGGGAGGGAAGGGGCGAGGGCACCGAGCGGCGCTGCCGGCGGCCCCGGTGCTGGGCAGAGAGAGACCCCCGGGGTGGAGGGATGGCAGCGGGAGGCGGGGGGGTCAGCACAGCAGGAGGGGCTGTGGGGGGGTCTCTGCCAGCTGCTGAGCACGCAGCAGGGGTGTGCTGCACCGTTTTCCCCTTGGCGTGGGTTTTTGGGAGCCCCTCAGGCTGATCTGGTGGCGGCTGAGTCCTGTGTCTGGCCCTGCCATGCTGAGCTTCCCCTCCTCACCCCAGCACGATCCCACTGAGGCCCCAAAATGCAAGCCAGAGCCTGGCTCCCCCCACCCACATCACCCTGGTGTGGGGCCAAAGGATGGGCTCAGCATTTTGGGCTCCCTTTGCTCCAAGTCCTGGTGACTCTGTGTCCCCTCAGGGCCTGTATCATACCCAGCCCTCCGCAGACCCACAAACAGGGATGCTGGCAGAGCTGGGGTGAATTTTAACCCCCCAACCCTGAGAACCCACACCCTGTGAACACCCCTGGCTGGAGGCAGCACAGAGGGGACGGTGGGTGCCTGGTCACAGTGTCACCAAGGGCGGTTTTGGCACAGGATGATGTCAAAATGCTGCCCCTTCCCCAGGGCACATGGAAGGCATGCAGCCCTTGCCTGTTCCATGGAGGAGGGGGGACATTTCCACCCTGGAAAGTGAGTAGAGGGGGTGTCACCCACCCACGCGGCTCGTGGGGTGGCTGTGGGTTCTCACTACTTGTTGCAACTCTGAGCTCTGGATCCGGCCCGTGGGTTGAGGCTGGATAAATGCTGCCCCCAGGCCCCTGACATCGTCTCCCTCTGTGCCACCCCCCTGACATGGGGGGTCTGGACATCCCCTGCCCCACTCTAATACGGGGGGGACACTCCCCAGGCCCCTTTCTCCTTCCAACAAGCCTCAACTTCCACAGAAAATAAGAGCTGGTCTGGCCCTCCATCCATCCCCACAGCCACCCCCAGCTTGTTCCACCCCCCTCTCCACACCGGTGTGCCCACCCTCGCATCCCTGTTCCTGTACCCCTGCCCACACCCAACCCTGTGCCCATGCTGCCAGTCCCCCATCCCGGTCCCCCACACGGTGCCTCACGGGTCCCCCGACAGTCCCCTGCCCCGGTATATCCCAGTTCTCCTCGGTGCTCCACCAGTTCCCTGCTCCGGTCCCCCAAAGGTCCTCCGACTGTCCCCTGCCCTGGTACACCCCGGTCCTACCGGCGCCCCGCCAGTCCCCCACTCTGGTCCATCCCAGTCCCCTCCAGTCCTTCCCAGTGCCCCGCCGGTGCCCCTCCCGGTGCCCCCCGGTCCTCGCCGGTCCCTCGCCCCGTCCACCCCCGGTCGCCCCTTCTCTCCCGGTCCACCCCCGGTCCCCGCCGGTCCCTCGCCCTGGTCCACCCCCGTTCCTCCCCTTCTCTCCCGGTGCCCCCGCTCACCTGCCCTGCTTGGTGATGATCATCTCGGTCTGGTGCTTGTGGAACTTGGCCCAGAGCGGGTAGTTGTTGAGCATCACCTGCACCTTCCCGGCCGCCCGGTACCCGGGCAGGGCGCAGAGCGGGGGGCACACCGGGGTCCCCCCGCTGCCAAAACCACCCTCCGCGCCCGCGTAACCCTCCACCGGGGCTGCGGGAGGCGGCGGAGCCCGGTACGGCGGGCACGGCCCCAAGAACCGGCCGCCGAAGCCGCCGGGAGCTCCGTAGGGGAGCGTGGGGGCTCCCGGTTCCTGTGCCCCTCCATCCCCGTAGTAAGAGGCGGCGGCGTCCCGGGGGCCCGGCGGCTCCTTGGCGAAGGTGGCGGCGGCGCTGAGCATGGGGGCGGCGGGGCGGGGGGCTCCGGTGCCCGGCTCCAGCGCGCCCATGGACGGGCGGGGGGCGCCGGCCCCGCTCAGCCGCTCATGGGGGTCCCCGGGACGCGGGGCCGGGGTCCTGTCAGCGCTGCCCGCCTCGCCGGGATCCCGCCGCCCCCTCCATGCCCGGTGGCCCCGGGGGGGCGGCGACCCGCGGCGGCCACGGGACGGCCAAGGGAGAGTGGGGCAAAACCCCAAACCCCGCAAAAAACACCCCAAAACACGCGGAAAGCCCCCAAAAGTGCCGTCGGGGGGGGTCGGGGTCCGCCTTGCCCTGCTGCTACCGGTGCTCTCACACGCTCCACCTGCCCATCCCCGTGGCCCCGCGCCTCTTATCCAAAGAAGCGGCTCCGCGACGGCAGCTCCGCCCTCCGCCCCCCTTCCCACCCCCGCGGGGGCGGCTCCCACCGGGGCGGGGAGCGGGACACGCGGGGAGAGCGGGACGGGGTGGGGGGACACGCTGGGGACACGTCGGGAACGGGGGGAGTGGGGAAGTGGGAGGGGATGGAGGGACGAGGGAGGAGCCGGGACCGTGGGACCGTGGGGACAGAGGATGGATGGACCCACTCGTGGTTTGGGGCTCTGAGGGGACACAGGGGTGGGATGTTTCGGGTCCCCACACACACTCTGATGTCACCACAGTTACTGGAAGGGACCTGGGGTCCAAGGCTTAAGACTCAGCCCCTTCTTGTTCCCTTTTCTCCTCTGCTGGTTTTGGGGGCCGTCTGAGTTCCCTGGGGAGCTCCGACAAGCCATGCCCACCCCCGTGCCCATTCCCATACCCACCCCCTACCCCCCCGTGCCCTCTCCTGTGCCCACCCCGAGGCCAGGCCTTCCTGGCACCTGCCCTTGACCCCGCTGCACCCAGGGAAGTCCCCATGTCCCCTGGAGCCATCACGGAGGCATTTGGCTCTGGAGTGGCCGCTTCCCTTGGCAGATGCCCAGCTCAGCTCCCGTCAATACTTTCCATTCCCAGTGTGGCAGAGCTGCTGGAGGGTGGGGGATGGCTGGGTGCCACCCCGTGCCTGTCGCTCCCACACGGCACAGAAGGACGGGTGGCACTGCCCCCAGCCCATGTGTCCCCTGCTGGGGGCCACACTCCTTCCCAACACCTGCAGGACCCCTCTGGAGCTGGGAGAAAGGAAGAGGAGAAAGGGAAACATGTGGGTCTCTACCATACCCTTGGGATCCGGGGTCACAGGTGATGATGCTGCCCAGGGGCAGTGGGAGCAGATGGGGACAGCAATAGGGGTGGGGACAGGCGACAGGAATGAGGATGGGGTCAGGAATGGGGATGGGGATGGGGATAGGGATGAGGATAGGAATGGGCACAGCTCTACTTTCCCATTGGAGTGGTCCAGCTGTGGGGCAAGAGGAAATGGGGAGTTAAGGATGAACGGGGTGACCATGGGGGGTGGATGGACAGAAGGACGGAACCCCCATCCCCACAGTGAGCCAGGCCTGGGCAGGCACGGGGGTCTCGGGGGTCTTGCAGGGGGTTGTGTATTGGCCCAGCAGACACAGCTTAGCAGCCATTCGGGCTGGCTTTTCACCGGTGCCATTGTACAGAGGGATCCTGGGCTTCAATCTCTATGCAAAGCCCCCCCTGCTGACCCCCACCACCCCCTCCCCACACCTTTCCGGCTCCCTGCCAGCTCCTCCCAGCCCCTAATCCCCTGGGAGTTAATGGGGGAGAGGCCTGGTGGGGGGCTTGGGGGTTAACAGTGGGGACAACATCCCCCGTTCAGCTACCCCATCCTCCCTGAGGCACCCCCAACCTGCCAGGGCACTGCCACCCCCTCCCGACCCATCCAGCAGGAGCCACCCTGCTGTGTTCCCAAGCAAGAAAAAGAAGGAAAACAAGGAAATTTCCAGAAAATTTTTCACAGAGGAAAAATAAAGGCTGGAGGGGGGATACGGATGGGGGGGAGCGACTCATTAAGGACGGTGGGGGGAAGCGAGGGCTGCAGCACATGTGCTGCCTGACATCACGACGTGCTAATTCATTCCTGTTATACCATCGCCGGCGAGGATAAATTCACAGGGACACCCCCCCGCTGTGGGATCAGCCAGCACAGCCACCCAGAGGGGTGTCAGGCTCACCAGTGTCCCCACTGCCCCCACAGCTGGGGACCTGCTGCCTCCACCCCACGACCCCCTCGCGCTGGCAGTCCCAGTCCTGGATGGTGCCAACAGCGGGGCCTGGCAGGGTGGGGGAAGGAGTGTGGCTCTGTCCCCAGGATGTCAAGCCCTTGAGTGTCCCCCTGCCATGGTAAAGTGACACCAGGGACACTGGGAGACACGGCAGGACTCCTGGGGATATGGTTGTCACAAGTGTCCCTGCGACGGGAGGACTTGCTCAGGGCCAGGAGGGAGAGGAGGGCTGGGAGCTGTGTCCTGACCGTCACCTTGAACAGCCTCCAAGAACCCTGTTGGCCGAGGACAGGGATGCTCCAGGACATTCCAGACACCTCTGGGACGTGGTGACCCTTGGGATGGGACCATCCCTGCAACAAGCAGCCTGAACTCACCGCTCCACAATGAGGCAGCACCAGGATTTGGGGGTCCAACCCTCCCTATAGCTACAAAACCAGTGGAGCATCCTCATCTGCAGGGCCCTTCCTGGAGGGCAGGAGGGAGGACTGGGACCTCCTCAGGGCCAAATTTCCCCCATTCAAGCCCCGTTCCACTGTGTACCCTCTGCAGACAGCTGATGCAATGTGGCCTTTGGCACATCTGAGTGTCCCCAAGTGTGTGGGGCTGGCGGTGGCCAAGGGCAGCACCGTGTGCCCACCATGCCCAGTCCCTCCTGGCCACCACCGATCTGGTTTCCGGCACTCACCAAACTCTGTCGCCCACAGAGGGGATGGGAGGATGTGGCTCTGCTGCAGGATATGCCCCGGGGGCTGGGGACGCACTAGTCACCTCGAAAGCTCTGCCCTGTGGGCCACATCCCTCCCAAACCCATGGGCCACATCCCTTCCAAACCCACCATGTCTCTCCCGCTCCCATCCTCGGCAGGATTTCCAGGCTCCTGAGCATCCTTGAGACAAGGCCTGGCATTTCCCAGTGCCTGAGTTTCTCCTCCTGCCGATCCAAGGATGAATATCCCCATCCCTGGAATCTCCAGGAGCAGCATGGGATGGGTGTCAGAGCCTTCGTTGGGGGGATTATCCTGGGCACCTCCTGCTCCATGTCACCTCTGATACGTCACCTTCCTGCCTCTCACCACTCCTGGACATCATCCTGCTGACCCCAGGCCCAAATTCCTGCCAGAGGCACTGGGAAGGAGCCAGCCCCCTCAGGGTACAAGGTTAGGCAGGTACTGATGCTGCCGGGGAGGGATGGGGCAGGAATTTGGCTTCTGGGGACCGAGGGGAAACTTGGGGGTAATTTTCTTAGTAAATGGCATTGTTCCTGTTTTCATTCTTAAAATGAACACGAGGGCACCGGGCACCCACGGGGGCTAAATTTGGGCTCAGGGAAAACCAAAAATACTCCCCCCACCCCGGAGGAATTTGCATCTCGCTGCTGCTCGAAGGCAGCACCGGGCTGAGCGGTTCAGGGAGGCATGAATGCAAACCACAGGGCTCCCGGGCTGGGCCAGCCACCTGCCACCCACCCGGGGGACCCCCGGCCCGGGGCCGCATCCGCCACCCACCTGCAGCCACCCCCGGTGGGAAGGAGACACATCCCCAGTCCCTCCTCTCTCGCACCCCGGATAGGAGCCCATCCAGGCTCCCACCTTGCAAAAGCCCCTTCCTGTCCCACAGCCGGGGCACCGCAAGCACCTTGTCCCCTCCAAGCCCACCCCGTCCCCGTCACCAGCAGAGTCCTCTGAGTCAGAGCGGGCAGGGGAAATCGAGTCACGGGCGGTGGCGACTGGGGAGCAGGCAGAGCCAGGGGTCGGCTTGTGGGGCTGTGGAGGGTCCCAACCCCCGTCCCCCCAAGCCGCAGCTCCTCACCCTGAGCTCTGGCACTGTCACCCTTCTCCTTCCTGCCCCAAACCACCCGGTGCTGGCAGGCGGCTGCCACGCTCCACCCCGGGCGGCCCCGCTTCGGGGGAGCCCCACGGGGGCAAGGAGGGGAGAGGGGGGTCACGGCGACCCCTTTCCCTGAGCACCTTCAAACCCCCTCCCCGGCTGGCGGGACGAATCCTGAGCAGCGCTGGGAGGATGCTCAGCAGCTCCGAGAGCCAGACCTCGCAGAAAGAGGGGCACCCAGGGGTGTTAGGGGTGGGAGCCCCTTCCCCAGCGCTGCCAGGGCCAGACCTGGACCAGCCGGGGGTGACAAGTCGGTGGCAGCTCCGAGGGTGGGGGGGTCAGAGGCCGGAGAGGGGGGGGCCGAGCAGACGGCTCCTTAATCTCGGGGAAGGAAGCAGCTCTGGTTACGGAGCTGCCCTCGGTGTAAAAGGAGAGCGACAGGAAGAAATGTCATTAACATCGTTCCAGCCGCTGCCATCCAAAACCCTCCTGGTGCGGAGCCCCGCGCCGCCAGCACGCGTGCCCCCCGTGCCCCTTGTGTCCCCTGCGCCGCCGCCACCGCCCCCACGGGGGCCCTGGCGTTGGGTAGAACGGGGGTCCCTCCAGGAGATGCCCCCAAAGCCCCCTCCCTGCGGTGCTCCCGCTCGAAGCCCAAACACCCCGAGTGCAGGGACACAGCGGTGGCGGGTCACTGGTCCCGCCTGTAGGACCGATCCTGTCCCCCGGAGACTGATCCGTGGTTTGGCTCCGGTGCCTCCTCCTCTTCCTCACGCTGGCCATGGGAGCCTGTGCGGGAGGTGGCAGCGTGCACGGGGGCTATTCCCACGGTGTCCCTCTCTCTGTGTCACGGTGTCCGCGCTGTCACCGTGTCCTGGGTGCCACCGTGCCCCCTGGGACAGGAACACCACGGAGGATCAAGGGCTGTGCGGGTGTGCATGAGTGCGCAAGAGGGCTGGGGGGTGTGCGTGGGTGTGCAAGGAGGCCTGTGCGTGCATGAGGGGACACAAGGACGCCAGGGGACATGGGTGTGCGAGGGGGGACACGAGTGTGTCAGGGCACATGGGGGTGTGCAATGGGGTCACTGCGTGTGCGAACGAGCCAGTGTGATCATGGGCGTGCACAGCGAGCGCCGTGAGTGTGCAAGGCCGCCAGCCGCGGGTGTGCAAGGGCACAGCTGCGCCCGTGTGTGCTCATCAGGCTCACCGTGCACACGGGGGGTCCGCGGGACCCCCCCCCGCCAGCACCCGCCGGGCCGGGGGGAGTCCGTTTCACCCCCGCCGCCGTGCCCGGCCCCTCGCCCCGCTCCTGTACGAGGAGATTTGCTTCAGCGGGAGGCAGATCCTCGGCGAAGAGCCGCGGCTCCCTGGGGAGCGCCGGGGGGCTGCAGCCCCTGTCCGGCCGGCTTAGCGTGACGGGGGCGCGGGGGGCTCGGGGCTGGCGCCCCCGGCCCTTCCTCTTCGTCAGCGGGAGGCGAAGGCCGGGGAGTGATGTGCGCTGCCCGGGCAGGGGGGACGGCGGGCGAGACACGGGCTACAGCTTCTGACAACACGCGGCCCCCGCGGGCACACGCGTGTGTGGGATCGCCAGCCCCGGTGCCATCGCCCTCCCCAGAGCCCCTCCCCGCTCGGGGATCCGGCCAGGGGAGGGGTCCCGCGGGCTCGGGGACGTGGGTGACGCGGGGACATGGGGGGCTGGACCCCTCTGGGAGGGGGATGAGGATGCTCCTGCCCAGTGGAAGAGATGGAGATGTTGATCCTGCCCCACGGGGGCCAATCCTTCCCCGCTGGGATCGATCCTGCCCATCAAGGGGCAATTCTGCCCTGTTAGATTCCATCCTTTCCCACAGCGTCGCATCCAGGTCTGGAAAGTCCTGCCATGCAGGACCCTTTTCTGCCCCATAAAGTCCAATCCTGCAGGGTCCCATCCTTCCCCGGGGGGTCTGACCCTGCCCCATGGAATCTATTCCTGCTTTCCAGCCCCCATCCTGCCCTGTAGGAATCAATCCTGTCCTATAGGCTCTAATGCCACTCCACAGGTTCCCATCCTGTGCTGTAGGGTCCTGTCCTGCCAGGTAGGGTCTCATCCTGACTCCGTGGGTTCCGTCCTGCCCCATGGGGCCTCATCCCACTCTGTAAGGTCTCATCCTGCTGGCTGGGGACTATTCATCCCCCATAGGATCCCCTCCTGCTCCAAGCGGTCCCATCCCGTCCTGCAGGGTCTCATCCCACTCTGTGGGGTCCCATCCTGCTCTGTGGGCGCTGATCATCCCCAGCAGGGTCCAATCGTGCCCCACGGGTTCCTATCCCATCCCGTCCTGTCCGATGCAGTCCGGCAGCACCCGGCGTGTCTCTGGAGGGTCTTATCCAGCTCTGGGGGGCGGCGCGGGCTGGGGGGGCAGCTGGAGGCAGGACAGCGGCGGGGACGGACACTCACCGCGTGCCAAGCGGCAGAGCCGGGAGTTAAAAATACCCGTGGGGGCCCTGCCGACGGAAGTGGAGGTGTCGGCACCGGCTGCTCGGGGCCGGGGGGGGACCGTACTCGTGTGTCCCGGCCCCCGCCGGGGACCCTCGAACCCAAGCACCGGGACCCTACCTAGGTGGGCGGCAGCACCGCCCGCTGGACCCCAGCACCCCAAAAACACGGGGCAGGAGGTGCATCCCCGTCACCCAACCCGGGGAGGGGACACCCCCAGCCCGGCGTGCGCCCCCCGCCACCGCCGCGGCACAAACGAGGGGCCTTCGGGAAATGCAAAGTGACAAATGACGCCCCGGCCGCGTTAATTGATGTGACGCGGGGCTGACACCGCGGTCGCACCCGGCGCCGGCGAGCGGGAAGAAGGAGGAAAGGGGAAAAAAAAAATAAAGAATTCCAATCAAATGTTAAAAATAGGTCACGGCGAAGTAGCAGGAGCCGGTTTCATTTCAGCCGCGGGTTAAAAGGAGCCGCCCGTGGGCCCAGGAGCACCGTGTGAGCCCGGGCGGCAGCGGGAGGGGGCTGAAAATGAGGGAGAGGTGCGATGGAGATGATGGGCATGGGATACGCCATCCACACCACTCGCCACTGCCGGGGCGATGGGACTCCAGCCCCAAATCCCACCTGCCTGAGGCCTCATTGACCAAGCAGGGCCAGATTTGCCCCCCCAAACGCTCCTGCCCCAGCCCTGAGCCGCCCCGCAAGCGCTGGAGGGCTTTAGGATCCCCCCAGTTTTCCCGTGGGATGCAGGGGGGAGCGCTGGGCCGTGGCCCCGGGAGGGTGGAGCGGTGCTGGGGGGGCCTCTCCGGCCGCAGCGGGTCACGGGGAGTTCAGGCCGTCGATGGCCTGCGGGCACCCGCCGGGTGCCGAATTTTGGGCCACCGGCCAGAGCGGGGCCACCCGCGGGTCGCGTCCGTCACTGCCCCACGTGTCCCCGTGGCCGCGGTGACCCGCAGCGAGAGCCGAGGAGCAGCTCCCCGGGGACACATCTGGCCACCACCGCGCTGTCCCCGAGAGCCACGCAGGGACCCGGGGACACATTCACTGCCCCCTCCCACCGCTGCATCCCCAGCATGATGGAGCATCGCCCCTTGCAACCCACCCTGGTGCCAACTGCGGGCAGGGGGTGCCAGGGCACGGGGGGATTTGGGGATGGGGAGGGTGTTGCCTTCCACTAGACCTCCCCTTTGGATGCTCGATGGGGGTGACCCCGAGTTTAACCCCACTTACGGCGCCGGCAGACGCTGCCCCCGACGCAGATGGGTTGTGACAGCCGAGAAGTCCCCCCCGGCGGGCTCTGGCGAGGCGCTGGCCGTGGCGGGGGGGTGCGAGCCCCGTGTCACGGCGCGTTGGCTCAGATCGGAAGAGCG
>JAWWMP010000080.1:368533-390104 GCA_035047865.1 Dendrocincla tyrannina | reverse complement strand
CCCGCAGCGAGACGGCGGGTCCCGCACGGGGCCGGGGCCGGGCTGGCAGCCCGCGGGTCCCCGCGGGGCCCGGTGGCACTTGTCTCTCCGCAGCAGCATTGATGGCGCTGGGCACATGGCAGCCGGGGCGCTGTGTGTGTGTGTCACCCTTCCCTCTGTCATTTGAGGCCGCGGCCCCCCCCGATGATGGGGAATGGGAAGGGGGGGATCACCCAGATGGATGTGAGAGGGGCGATCCCGGCGCGGGGATGAGGAAGGACACTGGGGTGGCTTGGCTGGGAGGGGACGGGGCACATCCCCACTGGTGTGTCCTGGGTGTGAAGGGCAGGATGTCCCTGCGGGTGTCACCACAGCCCTCCCACCCCAAGGCTGTGGGGAGCGGGGCCGGGAAGGGTGAGGCACGTGCGAAAACCTTGTGTGTCTCCAGGAAGAGCATCTGCGGGAGGTCAGGCAGCTGCCGGCACACGTGTGGGACGGGGACAGCAGCCAGCGGGGACCGGGCTGGCAGGGGAGTGACAGGGTGACAGGCAGCTGCTGCTGCAGGGCAGGAGAGCTGCGAGGGGGACACCCGGTGGGATGCGGGGGACAGGTACCCAAGGTGGATTCAGGCCCCTGGGAGGGATGTGGGCACCAGGGGACAGGTACCCAAGGTGGATTCAGGCCCCTGGGAGGGATGTGGGCATCCTGGAATGGTGCTGCCACTGGGTGTCCAGCTGGGTGCAGGTGCCCAGGGGTGATATGAGGACCCTGCGGTGATACTGGCACCAGTGTCATGTTGGCACTGAGCACCCAGCTGGACCCAGGCACTCAGGAGTGATGTAGGAACCAGGAATCTCAGATGAAGGCACCCAGGATGATGTGAGGACTCCAGGGTGATGTGGGCACCAAAGTGATGCTGGTACCAGGTACCCTGCTTGGGCACAGGCACCCAGGGGTGATGCTGGCACCATGAACCTTTCTGGATACAGGTGCCCAGGGTTATATGGGCACTTCGGGGTGATACAGGCACTCTGTGGTACCTGGGCACCGAGCACCCCTGGGAAAGAGCCAAGATGAGAAGGTGAAGTGCAGCAGCACCGGGTCCTTTGCAGGAAACGTGGGCCAAGAGCTGAGCCACGGGACAAAAGGGCCTCTCCCCAAGGGGTGGGCAAAGCCCCCGGTGCCAGCTGGGGTCCCTCCCCTCTAGGCAGCCCCTCCATTTCTTATAAACGCCTCTGGCACAGCTCCCCCGTGACACGGCAGCTCTGGGGCTTGTGGTTAAACCCCAGGGCTCCGGCTTTGACTCACACCGGATCCCCGGCACAGAGGGGCCTTTCGGGGCGCCCACGGCTGGAAAGAAACGCTCACCCAGGCAGGAGAGCCGGGCGCTTCCTCGCAGAGCCGTTTCCTATAAACCCCGACGGAGGGGACAAGGGGACGAGCTGCCACCGCGGCCCCTGAGCCAAGCTGGGAGTCCCCTGGAGCCCTGCTGGATCCAGGAGGGAGAATGGGAATGACTCCACCCTGGTTTGAGGGGCTCGAGTGGTGCGTGCAGGTGACCCCCCTTGGCGGTCAAAGTTGGAAGGACAAAGAAACGCTCGGGACAAGACAGGAGCACAGCCTTATTAGACATCAGAGAATCCCCTACGTGCAGCCAAGGGCACCAGGGCACTCATTCCTGCATGGAGCTGGCTCCAAATGCCAGCAATGAAGCAGGAGCAACCCTGGTTCCCGTGTGTCCCCCCACACCAGCACCAAGCTGAAGGGGAAAGTGGGACCTGAGCAGCAAGAATTGTTTCATTTTCCCCCTAAATGATAAAAAAACACCTAGAAAAGGGGAGAAAAATAACTGAAAGCTGGAAAAAGAAACCTTAAACTAGCTCAGAATAAGAGGGGGTTTTGGTGGGAAAAACAATGAAATAAAGGAGGTTGTCATGTAGGAAATGGTGAGGTGTGACCCACTGGCGTGGGGACATGGAGGACACAGGAGACATGGGGCACATGGGGGACACGGGGGGCATGAGTGACATGGGCATAGAGCCTGGCGTGTCCCTCCATGGGTGGGGGGCACAGCCCTGGGGTGGGGAGGGGTGTGCACTCACATGGGTGGCTCTGGGAGACAGTGCCCTGTGAAGATACTGTGACATTCTTGGTGTTTAGGAGGGACAATTCCCCCAGGGATGTTCCCACTATGATGGGGACAGGCTTGGAGGAGACAGATCCCAGTCCCTGCCACTGCAAGAAACCCCCCACAGCCCAGCCCTGAAGCTGGACTGGCTTGTCCCTTGTCACCTCAGCTGGCACAGCCAGGCCACATTGAGGGCCCACTGGTGGGTCCAGCCACACGCGTGACCTCCACCAAGAGCCCTCGAGTCCCAAGGTGGGTCCTGCCAGTGGGATGCCCCCATCAGACCCCCTGGCAGCCCACCCATCCCAGTCCCCAGCTTCTCCTGTGGGAATTGGGGTGCAAAGCCTGCGACAGTGGAGGGGGGAGATGCTCCAGGCCATCCTGTCCCCTGCTCTGCACCGTGGGGACAGTGGGGCCACCCCTCTGCCCTGGAGCCTTGGGGCAAGGCAGATGAGAGGAGGACTGCGGGATGGGTTTGGGGACCGAGGCTGCATCACTGGGGTGGCACCCCAGGGTGAGGAGCCCCCCAGGTGCAGCCCCGGGTGACCGTCCCGTGTGACAGCCCTGTCACCCTGGGGATGAGGGTGAGACCAAAACCACAGTCCAGCGCTGCAGTCGGCAGAGGTGCAGCACCGGGGAGGGGGGACAGAGGAAAGGGGACTCCACATCCCCTCCCTGGGCACCCCCACTTCCCTCCACAGCGGGCAGTGGAGTCGCAGCGGGGTAGGAAAGGCACGGGGGGAGCGGTGGGCTCAGAGTTTGCCCACGGGGCAGGGTGGTCCCCAGGGCTTGGAGGGGGGAGTGCATGGAGGGGTGGTGTTCCCTCATCCTGCTCACTGGAGGGGACAAGATGCTCAGCCCTGTGACTGCAGACATGGCACCGAGCCTGGTACCCACCATGAGCATCCCGGGGCACCGCCAGCATCCGCGACCCCTCCCAACGCCGTGACAACGAGCGGGGCAGCCCCCAGGCAGCGGCTTTGGGGTGCCGGGACCCCCAAGCTCACAGGAGCACCATGGGGACACATCTGCACCAGGTGACATGTCCTGGAGCTCCTCCTGCCTGGCCCAGGAGTCACGGTCGCGGGGGTGGTTTCGGGGGGTCCGGGGGTCCCCGCACCCCGGGGGGAGCCCAGCAGCCTCCTGAGTCAGCGGCAGCCGCCCCCGGGGGAAAGCGGGGCCGGGAGGGTGCCGGGATGAGTAACAGCAGCCGCCGCTTGATATTTATCACGTGATTTCAAAAAAAGAGAGAAAACCCGGGGGGAGGGAGTGGGTGTCGGGAGAGGGTGGGGGCCGGGCACCCCCTGACCGCAGCCAGGCCCCTCCTCCCCCCAGTGCCGGGGCCTTTCCAGTCCGAACTGGTGGACGGGCAGAGAAGGAGCCCAGTGACCCTCGACGGCGCCCCGGCTGCGGGTCAGGATCCGGCTCCATGTGGTGCCTTTTGGGACCCTTCCCTGCGGCACCCCTGGCTCGTCCCACCCATCTGTCTCCTCACCCCGGGCACTCTGGGGCTCTCGGTGCCCACCCGAGGGGCCGGATCCTGCTCAGCCCTGGGCAGGAGCTGCTCTTCCTCCCCCTGCCCTGGCAGACGCGGAGATGAGACGGCGATAACACTGCGGTACCGAGCCTATCTCCTTCACACCATCGCCCCGCAGCACTGGGAACCGGCTTCGCACCCTGCTCGGGGCTGGGCTGGGCTCAGGGAGATGGGACAGAGTCCCCCGTGCCACCTCCCGCAGCCCCCCAAGGCAGAGCGGCCGGAGAACGCCCACAACTCAACCCATGGATGCTCCCTGCCAGAGCCAGGGACTGGGATTTTCCTGGAGCAGCCGAGTTGGAGGTGTTTCAACACCTTGGTCATGCGCCCGCATCCCCACGGGGTGTAAAAATCACCCCAGGGTCCCACAGGGTCACCCCAGAACCCCAGCCCATGGCGAAGGGAGGCTGTAGGACCTACAATAACACAGAGAAGTGGGTCTCGGCGGTGCTGCTGCCATCAGGGGTGGGATGGGGGTCCCTCTGCATAGGGAAGACCCTTCCCCCAGGATACCCAGGAGGATCCCATCCCCCCATCATCCCCTCAGACCCTGCAAGGGGACCCACATGCCGGGGTTTCGCTGTGCCCCCCCTGCTACCACGAGGCTGGTGAGTTTTTGGTTTTGCTTCTGGTCGTCCCATTTTGTGTCACCCACCAGCCCAGTAAACCCGAAACGTGTCACTGGGAGTGGGGACATGGGTGCAGGACACCTGCGATGGGCCCCCCAAACCCTGTCACCCCCGTGGATGCCCCGATGCCACAAGCTGGCTCTGCCAAGGTTGGCTGTGCCATCTCCAGGCTCATCCCCTGCCCCATCCCCATCCCCGGGGGGGCACCCACAGCCTGAGCCCCCCTCTTCTTCCCCATGGACCCAGAGAGAGGAGACGGCTTCGCTCTCCGCCGTGGCATTTTGGGCACTGGAAAGGTTTTATTGGAGCCGGTGGCATCGCAGCGAGGGCGGGTCCCTCTGCCCGGGGGTCGCACCCGGCCGAGCCCCCGGGGGTGCAGGGGGGTGTGCGCTGTGACACGGGGGGGACATGCAGCGCAGAGCGGCTCAGGGAGGGGGGGACAGTGCTGTGGACCCCCCTCTCCCGGCGGCTTTGAGGTAGATTGAACGTGGGGGGACGGGGGTGACGGGGTGGGGGGCTCAGGGTGAGCAGCCACCTGCAGCCCCCGGCTAAAGCAGGGGGGTCTGGAGGGGATTGAGGGGGGCTGCTGGGGGGCTACACTGTCCCCACACCGGGGGAGGGGTCAGGGAGAGCCCCAGGGCCACGGAGCCCAGTGCAATGTGGGGAGGGGGGTCCTTGCTGCGCCTCGGGGTTCCTCAACAGCATCATTGATGCGAGGGGGGAGAAACCGGGGGGAAGGGGGTGCTTTTAATGTAAAAGAGTGGGAAGATGCTTGAACTGGTGGGATGAGGCGAGGGGGACCAAGAACAGGCAGCTGCCCCCTCCCTGACCCCTAACCCCAACTCTGATCCCAGGAGCTGGGGAAGGGGCAGCCCCTTCCCCTCACCTGCTTCCTGGGGGCCGGATCCAGGGCCCGGCCCCGCGGATCCTCCCTGAGATCAAGCAGCGACACCCAAGGGTGCAGAGGACACCCAGGGGTGCACACAGGTCACCACCTGGGATGGCGTGATCCTGGTACCCCAATTCCAGCATCCAAACCTGGCACGGATGCAAGGACAGGGCAAGGTGGGCATGGAAGAACCCAATCACAGGGGGCTGGGGGGCTCCGGGGGGCTCCGGGGTGGGTGGGGGGCTCAGTCTTTCTGTAGCTACTGAAGACTTGGAGGTATTTCGGGAGCCGTGGCGCTCCTGGTGTGTTCTCATGCAGCATCCAAAGGTCGGGAATGGTGGGGGAAGGCTCAGATCTTGCTGTTCTCCAGGTGGGAGTCGATGTGTTTCACCAGGGCATCGTCCGGGTACCCGATGGGGAAGGCCAGCTGGCACAGAGGGCAGCTCCGCACATCCGAGTCCACCGTCTCCAGCAGCAGCTGTGGGGGCACAGGGTGGTGCTGAGACCCCCGGGGTGGCCACAGTCCCCCCATCTCCTCCCTGGGACATTCCCACTGCTTGGCAGCAAGCTCGGTCAGAAATGGGGAAATCCGAGGCACTAAAACCTGACTGTGTGGTGGGGGAGGTTCCCTTGATGCTTCTCACCTCCCAGTCCTGCCCTCCAACCCACCATAACACCCCCCAGAGTGGGGAGGGGTCTCCAGTTGGGAGGACACAGGGTTGGGCTGAACCCCCCAGGGTGTCCACATCTCCCCCATCTCCTCCTTGGAATCCTAACACTGCCTGGAGCAAGTTGCCTTAGAAATGGGGAATCCTTGGCACTAAACCCTGCCCGTACCGAGCTTCCCACCCTCCAACCCGCCGTGGGGGGGCGTGGGGGGTCCCACTCACGTTGATGGAGGGCCAGGACTGAGCATGTTCTGCCCGGGCATAGGCAGCGGCCGTCCTGTGCACCGCGTCGCCGTCGGGCACGGGGAAACCGGCGCAGAAGGAGGCGCAGCGGATGGCCCCGGCCTCGGGGCTGGGGGGACTGGGCAGAGCCCACTCCTCCTCGTCCGACGACTGCTTCTCGAAGCGCACATGCTCCTCGAAGGGCTCGTGGGCGCTCAGGGGGGCCCCGGCGCCCCCCAAATACACCTCGCCGTAGGGCCGGTGCTTGGGGAGCGTGGAGGCTTCGGGCTGGAGCCAGAGCGAGCGGCTCTGCTGGTACAGGGCCACGTTGGTCACCTCGGAGTAGCTGCGGCGGCCCTGGAAGCCGGCTTTGATGTGGCGGCTGGAGGGTTTGGCGTAGCCCAGCTCCATCCTCTCGCCGGGCAGCCGGTGCGGGGATGCGGAGGTCGGGGATGGGCAAGGCGGTGGCGCTGGTGACCGGCGCTGCTGGGCTGGGGACTGGCTGGAAGGGGGCACCGGGGAGCGGCGCTGCTGGGCAGGGGACTGGCAGGGGCCGGGGGCTGGCGAGCGGCGCTGCTGGGCCGGGGACTGGCTGGGGGGTCCCGGCGAGCGGCGCTGGAGGGCGGGGGACTGGCATTGGGAGCGTCCCGGAGGGGCAGGAGAGGGGCACTGTGGGGCGGGTGAGCGGCGCTGCTGGGCTGGGGAGTGGCACTGGGACAGTGGGGAGTGGCACTGGGACAGTGGGGAGTGGCACTGGGACAGAGGGGAGTGGCACTGGGACAGCGGGGAGTGGCGCTGGCCTGGAAAAGGAAAACCTTCCCGTTAGCTCGGAGGTGTGGAAAGTATCCCTCAGCATCCATGGGCATCCCGGATAGAGGAGGGATGTGGCTGTGGGGGCCACCAGTGAGAGGGATGATCCTGGGATGGGATGATCCTGGGGTGGGATGATCCCGGGGTGGGATGCGACCAAGTATGGATGCTCATAGGGATGGATGCCTTTAGGGTGTGATGATCCCAAGCAGGGATGCTCCCAGGCAGGGATGCTCCTGGGGTGGGATGCTCCCAGATAAGGGTGTTCCTGGGGTGGGATGATCCCAGGATGCTCCCGGGGCAGGATGCTCTCAGTGACCGACACCCACATTAGCTCAGCACCGTCAGCAGTACCAGGGCAGCCAGCCCGTTCTCCCGGTGCCTGTGCCCCCCACCCCTGCGTGGCAGTGGGGTGCAGCCCCCCGGGCCCCCCTTACCGCCGTTGAGGCCCTTCTCCTGCAGCAGGGCCCGCAGGATCTGGCTCTGCAGGGAGCTGAGGTTCCGCAGGCGGCACAGCTCCTCCGTCAGCTCCGTGTAGGCCAGCGCCAGGTTCACCCTGTGACGGGGACAGTGTGGCTCTGAGGGTGAAACAGCCCCGCAATCCCCACAGCCAGGGGGACCTTTCCACGGGGAGCCCCGCAAAACCAGCCCCAAACCACCCCGAATTCAGGTGGTCAGCTCAAAAAGGGAGCAGCCGGGAGCTGTGCCCTCCCCGCCTCCCCCCGGCGCGGAGCTCTCTGCCAAAGTCATCAAACTCTGCCCCGAGTTGGTGTCGCTTTCCAAGGCCGGGCTCTCCGCGGGGATGCGAAGGGAGAAGCCGCCTGGCAGAGCCCCGCGGCTCGGCGCGTCCTCCGAGGCTCCGCTGAGCGGTTGTGACACCGCGGGCAACCCGGAGCCGCCGCTGTGACAGCGGCTGACAGGGCTGGTCCTGCCCCAGCATCCCCCCGGCGGCTCGGAGGGGAAAGGAGAATACAGGGAGAGAAAGAACGAGAGGGAGGGAAAGGAGGGAAAGGAGGGGGAAAGGGAAAAAGGAAGGAAAGGGCTACGTGGAGGGGGGGAAAAGCAAAAGAAGGCAAATAAGGGTGTGGAAGGGAAAGCAAGGAAATAAGGAAAATAATATAGAGAGAAAAAAAGAAGGAAAATGAGAATGTATAGAAAAAAGGAAGAAAAAGAAGGAAAGGAGGAAAAGAAGTTAAAGAAGAATGTAGAGAGGAAGAGAAAGAAACGAAGAATGAAAAGAATATGTAGGGGAATAGAAGGGAAAAGAGGGAAAGAAGGAAAAGAAGAATGAAAAGAATATGTAGGGAAATAGAAGGCAAAAGAGGGAAAGAAGGAAAAGAAGAATATACAGAGAAAAAGAAGAAAAATAAAAGAAAGAAGAATAAGACAGTGAAAGAGAGAAAAAGAAAAGAAAAGAAAAGGAAAAGGAGCAGACATTTCCCCAGCCGGGTCCCCACATCACCTCCCCAGAGTCCCCGTGGCCCTGCCAAAACTTAGAAAAGAAACCAAAAAGAAGGAAAACTGGGCCCCGCACCCGCTGGGGCAGAGCACCAGCAAATCAGCCGGAGATGGAAAACGCAGATAAGGCGCTTTTCACACCAAAACGCTGGCGGAGAGGAGCAGGTGACAAAAAAGAGCTGAATTGGCAAGAAGAGAGCGCGGAGGGAAAGGTTGTGCCCGGGGAGGGGGGAAGGTGCCCCCGGGCACGGGTGTGGAGCCAGCCCGGCCTCAGTTTCTTCTTCCCAGCCTGGGGGATTTGGGCTTAAAAATAAAGTGGGATTGGGAGATTTATTTTCCCGAGAGGGGCTGGATATTGTGGGAAGGGGGACAGGGAGAGGAGAGGGGATGATAGCGAGGGGTGAGCTGATATAGGAGGCTGAAGTTTGTGGAAATAAAGTGAATTAAGGTGAGGAAGACGGAAAGGGAGATGGAGGAGACCCCCCCACCCCTGGGATGTGCAGCAGAACGATGGGCAGCTCCCAGAGATGCCAGTGTGGATGGATCCTCACAAACTGATTTATGCCAGGAAGACAAGAAACAGCAGAAGCATCCAACACCTCTGGAAAAGGAGGGGGAACTCTCCCCAACACCTCAGCACCTTCCCAGCCCCCTGTGTCACCTTTTATCCATCCACAGCTCGGCACAGGCTGCCGGCCCCGGTGCCCGGGGGGGCCACGGTGCCAGCCTGGCACATCCCTCCTGGTGTCACAGTGTGGGGGGGACACAGGGTGCGAAGTCCCACTGCCACATCCCGGGGTGGGGACAGGGAATGGAGGCTGCTGCTGAATCAAACCGACTACAGGAGGAGGATTTTAGGGCAAGGCATTGCTGTGCCCACCCTGATGCCACCATCAGCCCCAGGGGGACATAAAGGGTCTGGTCATGGCCCATGTCCCATCAGCTCTTCCCGGATTTGGGGTGTCTTGACCCAACTCCCCCCAAATCTGACCTGTTAAAACCACACAGGACCTGGGAGGCCCCGGAAGCCCCCAGAGCTCGAGGTGCAGTGAGGGGGACACTGGGAAGAGGCACAAGGAGGGATCCACACCCAGTACTGGCACCAGCACTGGCACCGTGTTGGCTCCAGACCCACAGCGAGAAGAAACACCCTTGTGGGGTTTGGCACAGAGGTGGACAGGGGGAACCAGCAGCTCCAAGCAGCCTGGGCATGCTCCTGGGACAGCAGGGCTGGAATGTGGTTGGCATGGCCTGGTGCCATAGGAATGGCATGGCCTGGTGCCATAGGAATGGCATGGATTGGTGCCATAAGGATGGCAAGGCTTGGTGCCACAGGGATGGCATGGCTTGGTGCCATAGGAAATGCATGGATTGGTGCCATGGATTGGTGCCATACAGTGATGCCCAGTGCCATGCAGTTGGCACAGTTTGGTGCCCTGTGACTGGCATCGTTTAGTGCCATATGGTGGGCAGGGATGGGTGCCATAGGGACGGTGTGGGTCGGTGCCCAGGAAAGGCAGGGATGGGTGCCCAGGAAAGGCAGGGATCGGTGCTGCTGGGCGGTCCTCGGTGCCGCACGGCAGCCACGGGCCATCAGTGCCCTCTGGAGGCAGCGCCGAGGCTGCACCGGGCACCCCACGCACCGCCTGGCACCGGGGCACAGCAGTGGATGCTGCGGTGCAGGATCCCACCAGCTGCAGCACCCCCGTGGGAGGAACCCCCAGGCGGGTCCTGCCCCCGCCAAGGGTGTGAACAGCCTGGGTGTGATGCCCAGTGGTGCCCCACAGACAGTGCCATGTGCCCCCCACCCTTCCCTGCAAGCGAGGGGACCCCCCACCACAGCCCAGCCCTCGGCCCAGTCCCCTCCCAGCACTTACTGGTCGTCGCCCACCTTCTTCACCCAGGCCATGTCCCGCTCCGACTGCTCCTGCGGAGAGCAGACACCCCGTCAGCACCCAGACCCCCACCCATCAGGAATGGGGGGTCCCACCCTGCCAGACCCTGCCTTGTACCTGCTCTGGGGGCAGCAAAGACCCCCTCAGCATCCAGACCCCCACCCACCGGGACAAGGGTGGTCCCAAGTGATCAGACCCTGCCCTGTACCTGCTCCAGGGAGAGCAGACACCCCTTCAACACCCAGACCAGGGACAGGGGGCTCCTGTGTGGCCAGACCCTGTCCCGTCCTTGCTCCCAGGGACAGCACACACCCCACCACCTCCCAGACCCCTGGGGACAGGGGGTGGCCCCACCTGCCCCGTACCTGCTCCCTGCTGTCCTGCAGGTGCTTCAGCTCCGCCTGCAGCCGCTCGCACTCGGCCTTGAGGTGCTCCTCGCGGTGCTGGGCGCGCTGGTTCTCCTGCCGTGCCGCCTCCAGCTCGGCCTCCAGCCGCCCCTGTGCCTCCAGCCCCCGGCTCTGCCAGCCCCCGGCGCGCTCCAGCACTGCGGGCACCGCACGGCTCAGCCCCCGCCACCGCCTGGGGGTCCCACGGGGTCCCACGGGACGGGGAGGGGGCGGCTCACCGTGGCTCAGGCTGGGGTTGGGGTGCAGGGTGATGAAAGGCACCTCCTGGCCAGGCATTGGGGTGCTCAGCCCTGGGAAGGTGCTGCCGTCGCGCTGCCGCAGCTGCTGCTCCAGGCTCCGGATGCGGCTCAGGTGAGTCTCCACCAGTGCCCTCTGCCCGGGCAAGAGGGAGGGCTGAGCCCTGAGGGAGCTGAACCCCCTCCCTGGGGCTCATCCTGCCCCAGACACAACTTTTGGGGTCCCCGTGGTGCCGGTGGGGGACCTGTCCCAGCCTTTGGCCAGCCCAGGTGAGGGTGGCATGGCAGGAGAGGCCCCCCAGCTGGCAGAGCATCCTCTGGATGGGAAAGGGGAGCCAGGGATACCCAGCAGGACAGGGATGGGCACCATGCTGGAGCCAGGAGCACCCCTTGGGCAGGGCAGGAGTGGGAAGATGGACAAATCTGAGCCATGTGCATCACTACAACCCCCAGCATGGCCTGAACAGGGGCAGGACAGCCACGGCCCGCCAGCCCTGCGTCCCCTGGGACGGAGATGTCCTCGGCCCAGTTGCTGCCATGCAGAGGGGAAGGGGACCCCGACGTCCCCAGGCACTGGTGGCTGTCACCCACCATCTCTCCCAGCTCAGTCTCCAGGTCAGCCTTCTCCACACACAGCTTCTCGTACGCCTGGATCATCTCCTCCAGCTGCTCCTCCCGCTCCTTGCTCTTCTGCAGCTGCCAGGGAAGCAGGTGGGGGTGGGTGGGCAGCTCAGGGACCCCTCATGGCCCCTGTCCCCCCTGTCCCCGCTGTCCCTGCTGTCTCTGCTGTCCCCGCTGTCCCCACTCACCTCATGCTGGAACTGGTTGAGCTGCTGCTGCAGCGACGCCTTCTCGCTCTTGAGCAGCGACGTCTCCTTGGCCTCGTAGAGGGAGAAGATGTGCTCCTCCCCAAATTCACCGATCAGGGGGTACTGCGGCCATGAGGCAGAGGGTCAGTGGGGCTCCCCAGCCCCACACACCCCCTCAGCCCCTCCTGACCCCTCACCTTGACTTCGTACATCTTGAGCCGGCGCTTGAGCGTGGAGTTCTCCCTCTCCAGCCCCGTCAGCCGGTTCTTGATGTCGTCGTAGGCGGTGATGAGGGCGAAGTGGGAGGCCGAGCACATCTCGCCCGACAAGTCAGTGTTGGGGCTGTCCAGCCAGTCCTCGTCTGGCCCCAGCGCCTCCTGGGTCAGGATGCTGATGTCGTCCTCGAACATGGAGTCCATGTCCTGCCTGGGGACACACCGGACAGACAGACAGACCCCAGTGATCCCAGGGCAGGGATGGACCAGGCCAGTGGCACCCCCGGGGCAGACTGGGCTGTGGGGACACGGGTGGGGCAGGGGGAGCCATGGATGAGCCCAGGTGGGTCCTGGGGCAGAGCAGGGTCTGTGGGAGCTCGGTGTGTCTCAGTGACAACGGGTGATGGAGGAGGGACTGTCCCAGGGGGTGCCACCAGCAGCAGCTGCGACCCCACAGTGTCCCCTGGGCTGGCAGGGGGACACGGGCCATGCGGTCACCTCTGTCCCCACCTGGGAAAGGAGGGACAGGGGTCCTGAGGGTGGGAGCAGAGACCCTCCCCAGCAGAGCACCCCGGGGCGGGACACGGTGACTTTCCCCACATCCCCCCGGGGGAACCAGCACCAGAAATAGCGTCCGGTGCCGCTGCCTCCCGCCCTGTGCCGCACGCGAGCTGCTTCCCGGCCTCCCACGCCTCCTCGCCGGCACAGCCTGCACCGTGCCCTATATACCGGCGCTGCCGCTCGCCCCCCGGGAGCCACCTGCCTCCCCGCACCGGCCCCGCACCGGCCCGGGGGATCCCATCCTGCCCAGCCCGCAGCGCTGCCCCCACCTCCGGACAAGGGGTTTGGGTGGCTGAGCATCCCAAAGCCGCTGCCTCCGGTGGCTCCCGGGATGTTTGGGGCGGCCGTCCCGGTGGGAGCAGCGTCTCCAGCTGGCGAGGTGGCAGTGCCTGGGGTGCTGAGCCCTGACACCTGCGAGCGGTGCTCTGGCGCTGTCCCCTGTCCCACCAAGGGACCCCGGGGTGGCCGCCGGGCAGGCACAGCCTCGCCGGCTCGGCAGACATCTGGGAGCCACCGCCGCACAAATAATTCATAGCACAGAGCCGGGAGAGGGAGGAGAGATCTGCAGGGGGACGGGAGGGGACAGCACAGCCTCCCCTCGAGCCACTGGTGGAGCTTGGGGACAGCCCAGCCCTGCTGGCACCTCCAGCCCCGCTGGCACTCCCAGTCTGGGCGCTCCCATGGGCACTCGGGGGCTGTCGCAGCCTCCGCTGGGACACGGAGCATGAAAGACGGATAAACCCCCCCGGCACTGCAACCCCTCCTCCGTTCTCCCTGCGAGGGTCTTAAATCCACCCCCCAACCCCTCCCCGTTCCTCCCTTTAAGAGTCTTAAATCCACCCTCTGACCCCTCCTGTGTCCCCCCTGTGAGGGTCTTATATCCTCCCCCCAGGGCGGTGACAGAAGGGAAACTGAGGCACCCCCATGAGCCAAGAGGAGACTCCACAGACTCTGTTGGCCCCTCAAAACAAGCCACCCGAAGTCCTGGTTGTAGGGCTGGCGGGTTCCCAGCCCCCTGCCCAGGCCCTTCCTGTGGGTTCTGAGGGCACCATGGGGGCAGGACCCTCTCTGTCCCCGACACAGAGGGCCTGGAGGCAGCTCTGCACCCCTGGCCCACCCCAGAGCCCCCTGGCCCGGCCCTGCTGCTCCCCAAACTCCCGTGCCTCGGTTTCCCCCTCCACAACCAGCTGTGACACCTGCCTGGCAGAGGGCCCCAGGCGTGGGGCGAAGCGGCGCAGGCTGGGCAGGGCTGCGGCGCGGGCACACGTGGCTCAGGTGTGGGCAGGGCGGGCACACGTGGCTCAGGTGTGGGCAGAGTGGGCACACGTGGCTCAGGTGTGGGCAGGGAGCCACGGCGGGCAGGCGCTCCGGAGATTGTCCACGAGAGGGTCAGTGGGAGGTGGTGACGTTCTCATCGGGTTCCAGGGTTAGCGGGCAGGGATGCTCCCTCCGTGTTCCCTCCACGTCCCCCGTGCTCGGCCCCTCCTCGAGGCCTACAAATGCCTTGGGAAAGAGCGAAAATGGGGTTGCAGCTCGCCGGTACTGGGACGGCCGGCGGCAGCTCAGAGCTCCAGCATTCCCGTGGGAATAGGGATGGGAAAGGGCTGTGCCAGGCAGTGGGTGCTGCCGGGCCGCTGGCACCCAGATGGTGTTGGGGACAGACCCCACGCCACTGCCCGGCCCCCCCAGACAGCCCTTTGGGGGTCGGGAGGATGCGCTTGGTGGGACCAAACCCAGGGCAGCCCCCTGGCCAGGCACCCCCCCTGCCCTGAGCCTCGGGGGGCTGCGGTGGGACGAGCCCCCTCCTCACTGCTGGGACGTTCTGGGCACTTTCCCAGTTTTTGGGGCTGAGGGGAGGGGGCTGGTGGGGGGCGATGCCACCGCCATGGCCACGAGCAAGGGCAGCGGCGTGAAATCGGTGTGAAATCGGTGTGAAACCGGCGTGGAACAGGCGAGGAAAGGGGGTCAGTGCGCGGGTGAGCCCGGGCGGGGGTCGCAACGAGGGATGCGGGGGGGGTCCGGCCTGCAGCGGCCCCGACGCCTCCGGTAAAGCCGCCCCGAGCGCCCCCGGCCCGGGCCGGAGCCGCCCGGCCCCCCCGAGCCCAGCCCGGTGCCGCACCGAGCCGGGGGTCGCCAGGCGGGGGAAGGGGACGGAAACGCAGGAGGGGTCCGGGGCGGAGCCGGGATGGGGCTGAGGATGAGGATGGAGCCAGGATGGGGATGAGGATGGAGCTGGGAATGGGGATGGAAGCGGGATGGAGCAAGGGATGGAGATGGGCACGGAACCGCGGATGGGGATAAGGATGAGGATTTAGCCGGGGATGGGGATGAGGATAATGATGAGAACGGAGCCGGGGATGGGGATGGGGATGGGGATGGAGCAGGGCATGAGGAGGATGGTAAGAATGGAGCTGGGCATGAGGAGGAAGCCACGGATGGACCCGCGGGGGAAGGCGGTGGGGGAGACGGGGATGGAGACGGGGATGGGGTCGCGATGTGGCGGGAGGAGAGAGGCCCGGTGGGGCGGGGGCAGCCCGGTACCCCCCCCGGGTCCCTCCGGGTGTCCCCCCGGCCCAGGCCCCGCACTCACCGGCGCTGATGCTGCGCTGCGGCGGCGCCCGCCGGGATGCGGCTCCGTCCCCGCCCCGCCGGGTCCCGCTCCCGGTGCCGCTCCCGCCGCCGGTCCCCGCCGCAGCCCCGGCCCCGCCGCCGTTTCTTCCGCTCCGGAGACACCGAAACACACCACGTGGGCACCGGGCGGCCGCCAGCCCCTCCCCCGACACGCGCCGGGGCCGCCCCCGGGGCTGTGACCCCCCCATCGGGGCACGGCCGGTCCCCGGGATGCTCCCGGGGGGGACACACGCCATGCCCCGGACCCCCCCGGTCCCCCCCGGTCCCCACCCCGTGCCATTCCCCGGGAAGGGGGAGCACCTGCCCCCAGCCCCCTCCTGCACCCTGGGGACCCCCCAAAAGGTGTTAGTGGGGCAATGGGGGGCTTCTCCCTTCAGCCCCGGCGTGGTTGGGGTCGCAGCCCCTCGCGGTGGGGGCTGGGCTCTCCCCCTGCCCCCTCCTTCCCTCCCCCCTCCCCACCCGAACGTTTTATTCCCTGAATTGTTCTCGGAGCCGCTTCCATTATGGAATTACATCTTTTCCCTCTGCTGCGCAGGGTTATTAATAGCTGTTCTCCTTTCGCCGGCGCCGCTGCTGCTCCGCTGGAGCTCCGGGGGAAGGACCCCTGCAGCCCCCCGGGGTTGGGGGGATCCCTGCCAGCCCCACATCCCCAAACCTGCGTGGACAGACCCACGGCACGGCGCGGACGTGGCTCTGCAGGACCCCGATGGCACCAAGGCCTCGTCCCACCCCGCTGGAGGAACTGGGATGGGGCCGGGGGGGATCCAGCGGCAAAGACGGGCTGGGAGGTGTCAGCACGGAGCAATCCTGCTCCTGGCCATCAGCACACGAGGGCTCACCGGGAGAGGGGAAGAGGAGTGGGGGCAAAACCCAGCTTGGCTTCACCCTGCCCTTTTTCCCCCAGGGAGATCCAAAGGGAGCAAAGCTTCAAGCTGGGAGCACCCACTGGGTTCCCATCCTGGATCCCCTTTCCCAGAACTATGTTCCTTCCTTGGATGGAGACCTGGACATGCTGGGACAGCGTGGTGGTGACCCAGCAGCTGGAGCATCGCCAGGAGAAGGATGGGGGGCACGATCAGACCCCCGCCCTCCCCACGGGATGCTGAGATGGCCGGTGATTCCTGACTGGAATCACGACTGGAGCAGGAGCTGAGAGCTGAGCTGGGGCCGAAAATGCAGCACAAGGCCTGGAATGGTTTTGGGAAGCCGATGCCAGGTGGGCACTGGGCTGTTCCGACGCTCCAGTGAGCAAAGCATGGCTGTGGCTGTTTCCATCGGAATTCCTGCCAGGGGATGGCAGGAAGCCTTTGCTGAGTGGCCTGGAGAAGGGAAACAGATCTTGGAGTGTCACCTTTGGGCAGGAGAGCACCGGAGAGCCCAGGGAGGGGCAGGCAGGATCCGCGGGAATGGGCTCTGCCGCAAACAGAGCCCCGGAAAAATCCAGTGCCAGCTCGGGCGGATTTGCTGCAAAGCACTTTGAAGTGCAAATTAAGGTTTTCCATCAGGTTGGAAGTTAATTTTGACGCAAAGGGAACAGCCCGGCCCCAGCCCCGTGTGTGGGATGGAGGCAGCGCCGTGCTGGGGATGCACAGCCCGGGGGGACCCCCTGAGCCCCCCGAGGGGGGCAGGAGGTCCCTGGGCATTATGGACAAGCCTTGCAGCCACCCCGGGATTGGATGTGGAGAGGAAGAGCTGAGGGAGACTCCAGAGGCAGGAGGAGAGATCCCAGCTCCTGTAATTGTCTCCCACCTAAGCCAGACCCGGGATTTGGGGTCCCCATTGCACCCCCACAGCCAACACCGCATCTGGGAGTGAAGCTACGGACGGAGCTGCATCCAGCCTGGCCATCCCATGGGATTCTCTGCTCCTCCCGAGGCTGAGCTCTTCCCACGCAGCCACATCACCCCAGCACATCAGCACTGGGCACTCCCCACACACCAGTGGCCTTTTGAACTCCTCCAGACGGTTTCTGGGAAGTTTAAAGCCCAGAGCAGCCTCAGGGAAGGTGCCTCTGACTGGTGGGGATCCCTCACCCACCCTCACCACTCCTCGGGAACGCTGGGGATGGGCAAAGGGAAGATCCCCCAATGCCAAGGGTGGGCTCACAGCACCCCTGGGCATTTGGGGCGCAGTGCCAAGAGGGAGGGGAACGGCTCTAAAGGCACCTCTGCAGCCAAATTTCATGGGAGTCACTGGAAAAGCAGGTAAAATCCTCACTTCCCAGCAGGAAAGTGCCCTTTCCCTTGCTCCGAGGGGCAAAGGGCAGCATGGAAATGGTGCCAGAGGGCAGGGATTGGGCAGGGATGTGGGAAGGGAGGAGGGCAAAGATGTGGGCAGGGATATGGGCAGGGGGGAAGGCAGGGATACAGGCAGGGATGAAGGCAGGGATGTGGGCAGGGATGCAGGCAGGGATGAAGACAGGGATGTAGGAAGGGATGTGGGCAGGGATACAGGCAGGGATACAGGCAGGGATGTGGGCAGGGATGAAGGCAGGGATGTGGGCAGGGATACAGGCAGGGATGTGGGCAGGGATACAAGCAGGGTTGCCCCCACCCCCTCAGCCTTCCCCCTCCCTGCCCCCTTTGCTCCCAGCAAAGGACACCCAGCACCCACCTCCTGCCCAGGGGCTCCACCCGCTTTCCATCTGCTCCAAAATCCGCCCAAATCCACCTTTGTCCATCCCCCTGTCACGGGAGCCTCTGCTGCCTGCCAAAGCTGGTCCCTGGGCTCCTGGCCCTGCCCTGTGCCTGGGGCTGCTTCCCTGCATTTCCAGCATCCTCCTGCCTGCTGCTCTCCCGGATTCCCTTCGCAGCTCCAGAGGTGAATTATTTAACTCTAATGCATCTCGGGTCCCCTCAGGGCCTCGGCTCACCAGGGCACTTCCGTGGAGCCCATGGCAGGGAATGATGGAGAGCAGGGATGAAAAGCAGGGGGAGAAAAGCAGGGATCTCTCCCAGCTCCCAGCCTGGGTTTCTTGGAAGCTGCCAATTCTTCACACGAGGCCAGAGCTGTGCTGGAAACACCAAATGAACGTGAAAACATCCCCTTCATCATCCTCAGTGACAGGCCTTGATTTGTTCCCTCCTTCTGGAGGAATGAAGGAGCCTGTTGGATCCCTCAATCCAAGCTTTACCTGCTTTTATCCATCCTGCCCACAAACAGTGCCCAAAGTGGGAATACAAAACCTCCATCCCCACCAGCAGCTGCAGAGGAGAGACCCTCATCATGGAAAACCTCAGACCATTTTCCACTTGGCTTATCCTGCCCTGCTGTGGAATAATTCTGGCTTGGAAGAACAGCCCTGGCCTGGAAGAACAGCCCTGTGTGTTCACAAATCCAGCACTGAGCTCATCTCCCCCCCTGCCAGAGGGATCCCCGGGCTGGCTGGAGGCACCCCTGGGGTTTCCTGGGAATACCCAAGCACGATCCCACAGCCCCAGCACCCTCCAGGGTGCTCCCCCTCTGCATCCCAGGAAAAGGCTGAAGGAAGGTCCCAGTGCTCGGATCAGGGCTGGTGGGGTGTGATGCAGCAGCCAGGGCTGGCACATCCCACTCCACGCTCTCCAAAAGCAGCAGCTCCGAGCGTGGAGCAACTTCCTGGTCATGGAAGCACCAAGGGGAGGAGGAGGATGCCAGGGAATGTGAGCAGGGAAAGCTGCACCCCGTGAGCTCAGAGCGTAAAGTTCTGGGAGTCCCCATGCTGAGCCCATCCCAGCTCGGCTCAGCCCTGATCCTGATCCTGATGCTGATGCTGATCCTGATGCTGATCCTGATCCTAATCCTGATCCCAGCTCAGCACTTCCACTCTCATCCTGATCCTGATCCTGATCCCAGCTCAGCACTTCCACTCTCATCCTGATCCTGATCCTGATCCTGATCCCAGCTCAGCACTTCCACTCTCATCCTGATCCTGATCCCAGCTCAGCACCCATGAGGCACATCTGGGTGCTGGAATGAGGGAGAATGGATATCTCCCGTCTGGATTCCTGGGATTTCAGCGTGGCAGGGAATCCCCACCGGGAGAGGGCACCGTGGGCAGGCAGGGACGATCCCTGCCACAGGAATGCGGCTCCTCCAGCACTCCCTGGTGTGCGGAGCAATGGGCAGAACCACCTTGAGGTGGAAATAAAGCTCAGAGGGAGAAAAGCTGCGAAAAGCAGGTGCCCTCCGCTGGGAATTTGCATTCCAGAGGGTGACACCAACTCCAGGCTGCTCTGTCCCCTCGTGGTGCCACCCAGGGGGGTGGGAAAGCGCCAGACAACGCCTGGGAGGAGGCACCGAGGCCACGGGGCTCCCAAATTCGAGTCTCCGCAAGGAAAACGAGGGTCCCCCCTCGGCCCGAGGGGCCGCAGCATCCTCAGCGCGGCCGGGAAGATGCTCCGCACCGAGGGCAGAGCCCCGAGGTGGCGACGCCGGGGATGCTGCGGGTGTCCTCGGGTGCCGGGGTGGCACAGGAGGCTGGTGACACAGCGCTGTCACCTCCGGATCCCCCGGAGAGGAAACGGGAGCTCGTCACTCCCGGAGCGCTCAGCCACCCACGGGGCTCCGACGGCGGGGGAAGGAGCCTGGCAGCGGCCCCGGGGGAAATGAGGCAGCAGGAAAAAAGAGTAAGGAAGACAAAAAAGTGGGATTTTTTAAAATATTTTAGACTGGGGAGGTGAATAAAAGGCACCTGCGGGGTCGTTTTGCCGTGGTTGGAGGGAAGAGGGTGATGGGGATGGTTAAAGGCACAGGAGCATCGAGGGGATGGTTCGTTCAGGGATTAATTGATGGAATTTAATTAATTAAACAAACTGGAGCTGCGATTTCGGGGTTGTATTGGGGGGTGAGGAGATTAAATTTATCCCCCCACCTGCACCAAGGGATTGATTCAAGGGGAAGGGCAGGAGAAAGGGGCAGAGGGGAATTATCATGGGCAGCACCTCCAGGGAGCCAAAGCTCTGGCAGTTTGGGATCTCTGGGAATGTGGAATTCCCAGCAGTTTGGGATCTTTGGGAGCATGGAATTCCCAGCAGTTTGGGATATTTGGGAGCATGGAATTCCCAGCAGTTTGGGATCTTTGGGAGCATGGAATTCCCAGCAGTTTGGGATATTCGGGAGCATGGAATTCCCAGCATTTTGGGATATTCGGGAGCATGGAATTCCCAGCATTTTGGGATATTCGGGAGCATGGAATTCCCAGCAGTTTGGGATATTCGGGAGCATGGAATTCCCAGCAGTTTGGGATATTCGGGAGCATGGAATTCCCAGCAGTTTGGGATCTTTGGGAGCATGGAATTCCCAGCATTTTGGGATATTTGGGAGCATGGAATTCCCAGCAGTTTGGGATCTTTGGGAGCATGGAATTCCCAGCAGTTTGGGATCTTTGGGAGCATGGAATTCCCAGCAGTTTGGGATCTCTGGGATCATGGGATCCCCAGTAGTTTGGGATATTTGGGACCATGGAATCCCCAACAATTTGGGAATCCCCATCACCCCCCAATGCCCAGCCCAGGCAGGACCTGCTGAGCCAAACACACTTTGCTTTTAGTGCTGAAATGGCACCTGGAGGAAGAAGATAATTAATAAAAAAATAACAATATTTTTTCCATTATTTAAACCTGCCAAGCAGCAAGATCAGCTTTAAAAGAGGAAATAGAAATGAGTTATTTATTCCATTATTTAACCCAAATAAAAGGAGGTAAAGAGAGGGTTTGGGATCGAGGACGACGGGGCAGCTCCTGTGGATTTTGGGAGCCAATTCCCTCCAGCAGCATCCCCCAAAAACCTCCCAAAGTTCCCCAAAAAGAGGCCAGACACGGGTTTCTTCCACTACTGTGTGTGTTTTTATTCTCCTGCCGTCTACAGCCGTTACAGCCACACAGGACAGACACGGTCGCACCGAGGAATGCTCAGGTTCCTCCCCCGCGCCCCTTTCCCCAGGAATGGCTTTTTGCTTTTTTTTTTTATTTTATTTTTTTTAATAGTTTTTTATTTTTTTTAAAGTCATATTTAGGAAATCCCACCCTCTCCCACCCCCCGACCTCGAGAACCAAACTAAAAAGAAAAGGCATTACTAGAAAGGTGAGCCAGGCTGGCCCTGGCCGTGCTCCGGAGCCCTTCCCAGAGCTCCTCCTCTGCTCCGACACCTGGGATTGGTTTGATTTCGCTTTATTTCGTTTTATTTTCATTTCTTTGTTAGTTTTTTTCCTGCACACCGGGGCAGAGGCGGCCCTGGGGGGCCCTGAGCCCAGCACTGAAGGCACATTCTTGTCTGATACCCTGTACGAGCGTGTGGTGCTGTGGGGCAGCTCTGGGGGGAAGGGGCTGCTTGGAAAGGGAGGGAGGGGGGGAAAAAAGGGGGAATTAATTTAAAAAAAAAAAATTGGGGGAAAAAAAGTGAAAAATTGAAAATGCAAAAAAAAAAATCGAAAAAATGGGAAAAAATGAAGATTAAAGAAAGTAAAGAAGGGGAAAATCAAGGGGGAAAGGGGAAAGGAGAAGGGGGAGATGAAGAA
>JAWWMP010000080.1:342705-366607 GCA_035047865.1 Dendrocincla tyrannina | reverse complement strand
TTTTTTTCCTTTTTTTTTTGTTTTTTTTTTTTTACTTTTTTAATCCTCTTTTCACCCTTTTTTTGTACATCTCTTACGCTGCATCAGTAGGACTGAACCTCGGTTAGTTTATGAAATGCAACAGCCAACCCTTATTTTTTTTTTTCTTATTTTTTTTCCTTTTTTTTTGTTTTTTTTTTTTGATTTTTTTCAGTAGGATTTTTTTGTTTTCCTTCTCGTCTTGTGGATTATTTTTCTCTCTTGTTTTTTGTGGGAAAAGATAAACTGCAATGACTTGAAGTTGAGAATGTGGATACCGCCTCACTCACACACACTCACTCCTCGACTGAAAATCCTTCACCCCCCTCCTCATCCCGTGCTGGAGAACCCAAAGCTCCACCTCTTTCTCCAGCCTCACAGAGCACCACAGTTGATCCCAGTTTTCCCCTCTCTCCTCCCAACTGGCTGCTCCCCCTGGAGAAGCCAGTCCTGGGCTGTTGGAAGAAGAGCCTCACTCCTGTTCCTTGGCCACTGTTCCCTCCTGGTTGCCTCTTCCCCTGCTGGGTCAGCGCTGCTCTCGTGGCTGCGGCGGGATTTTCAATGTGGTGTGGTTGGTGGTTGGTTTTTTGTTTCAAGCCTCACTCACTCATCCTCTCATTCCCAAACATTCAGCATCCGTGCACACTCCTCACTTCCGGGTTTTTTTCAAAAGATTGGAGATTTTTCCAGTTGGGGGTCTCAGGTGTCATCCCAATGGTAACAGATCTAAAAGGGAAAAAAAAGGGGGGATGTCAGCAGGGAATTGGGGTTTGGAAAGGGGGGGGGAATGGGTGGAGTGGATTTTGAAGGGCTTTTCCAAGCTCTGGGGTTCCAGGATTCCACAGAATCCCCAAATCCAACATTCTGGAGAAGAGAAACAAAGGAGGGGAAAAAAATTGACTTTGCAGAACCATAAGAGAAATAACAGGGGCACCAAAGGAATTCGGAGGTGGGTGACAAAGCTGTGACACTTACTCTGTCAAAACAATCCTCCCTGCAACCTCCTCCCTTTGCAAGGGGTTTCAGTGGAATCATGGAATATCTTGTGTTGGGAGGGAGCCTGAAGGATCAGATTCCAGCTCCCTGAAGCTCAGTATGGGACTAAGAGCAGCACCCAGATGCTCCCTGAACTCCAAGGCTCCAATTCCAGCAGGTCTGGAAGGTGCAGGATGGTCCCCAAGGAGCAGAAGGTGACAGGAAGGAGAGGGACTTCTTATATGGGCAGAGGGAATGGTTTGAAACTGCCAGAGGGCAGGGTTAGGTGGGATATTGGGAAGGAATTCCTCCCTGGGAGGGGGGGGGGGGCAGAGAAGCTGTGGCTGCCCCTGGATCCCTGGAGGTGTCCAAGGACGTAGCCTGGTCTCATGGAAGGTCCCTGGGGGTGGCAGTGGATGAGTTTAAGGTCCCTTCCCACCCAAAGCATTCCATGCCTCCCTGTTCCACGCCCAGGCCCTGCAGCCTGCTGGAAGTTCACCACGTTTCTCTCCCGGGATTTGTGGACAAAACCCACACACGGGGCTTGTTTAGAGCAAAAAATAAACGAGGCCCAACCCCCTGGGGAAGGGAGCTTTTGGGACTGTGCCTCTTCCAGGCACAGCTGAGCCAACTCCCTAATTGTGGAGCAGGAAAGGAGGTGGGAGGGAGCCCTTACCAAGCTTGATTCTTCAGTTTTCTCAGCTCTTTAGTCGCCCAGGTAGCGAGAGTTTTTGTTTTGTTCGTCTTGGATCTCCTCCCTTCCGTTAGCAGTTCATGGATCATGGGTCTGGCTTCTACTAATTTCAGAACATCTTTCCCAAAAGCTGTACACAAATCCCTGGAAGGAGGGAGAGAGAGGCTTTGAGCACCACAAACAGCTGTGCCAGCACACAGAGATGTGACTCACAGATCCTTTGGAAAAGGCTGCAGATGGTCACTGATTTCAGGCTTGTGACTAAAGAGATGTTCAACCTCCTGTGCAGGGGCTGATCCTGCCCTAAATTCATCAGGAAAGATTAAAACACCCCAAACTGGGTTCCTCTGGAATATGAGGATGGGATGCTTTTTGGTTTTGAGCATTTTTAAAACTTCTTTGTTTGAGCTCACCCTCAACCTGGATCTTCCGTAACAACTTTCACCCTCGCTCCCCCCTGCACACCTCGAGTTAAACTCCCAGTAAAACCCCAGAACTGACATTAAATACTTGAGACAGGCAGGAAAAAATGCAGATTCCAGGATTTCTGAGGGTGTCCCAGCTGGAAGGGGCTGGGCAGGCCTTACCCTATGAGTCCAGCAGCACAGGCCACCACTCCATCCGTGTGATCCTCGTCCCCAGCGATGTGGTCGATGTAGGACAGGATAAATTCTACTCTGGGCTGCACCAGCATCACATCAGCTGCAAGGGAAAGGCTTTGGCAGAGCAGGGGGACACAGGGATTGGGGGACAGCACAGTCCAGGGATCCCTGTGATCCCAAAACAGGCAGAATCCGACCCTCAAGAGCTTCTCTGACAGGGAGGGGAAATGCCACAGGAGCCACAGTGAAAGGCTTCAAATCCACTCCCTGCTCGTGGCAGCAGAGTGTTCACTCCTACAGGGCAAGGGATGAACAGGGATATTCCCATGGATGTGACAACCACGGAGAAAAGGAGGCTCAGGGGGGACCTTATTCCTGTCTGGAAGGAGGTTGGAGCCCCATCTTGGGCTCTGCTCCCAGGGAACAAGGGACAGGACAGGAGGAAACAGCCTCAAGTGGCACCTGGAAGGGGTTCAGATTGGATAGTTGGGAAAATTTCTTAATGGAAAGGGTTGTAAAGCACTGGCACAGGGCAGGGGTGGAGTGACATCCCTGAAGTGTTCAAAAACACTTGGGGACAGTGCTGGGTTAACAGCTGGACTCGCTGATCCAAAGGATCTTTTCCAAGCTCAGCATTCCCGTGATCCCACCCAGGCCCAGCTCAGGCTACTCACGATGCACGTTCTCCTGGTCTCCCTTCAGTCCCTGGATGATTCCAGTGTAGGCTTCCAGGCAGCCCTCCCTCAGCTCGTTCAGGTAATCCACCATGTCATAGTCAGACTGCAAAAGGCCCCAGGAAGGGCAATGAGCCACTGGGAATGCCCCAGGGGTGTGCAGGGCCCACTGCTGGGCTGGGCACAGCTTACCTTGTCCACCTGTGCCTGGGATGCCTGTTGGAGGGTGTTCAGCACCACGTCCAGGTACTTCTTGAACTCCCCTCCGATGGCCAGGGCGATGTCCCCGAACACGGAGAGAATCTGGGGCTTCACAGACCGATGGACATTTTCATTCTGGAAGAGATTCCAGCACGGGTTTGCTCCGTTTGGAAGGGGGGGCTGGAGCCCATAAATGAAGATATTTACTCCAAATGCAAATCCTTGCCCCCAAGACGTTTGGATCCCGTTCAAATTGTAAGCAAGACAGTTGTCAAACACGGGATGATCCGAGCATTCCTCACACTTGTGCTTCTCCCACCTCCCACCTCCCTCGGAGTGTGCAGCCAACTGTTACTAATGAGCAGGGGAATGCTCACCCCCAAGTTCTCCAGGAGCAGCTGCATCACCTCGTCACAGAAAGGCAGGATGTTGGACTGCAGGGCCCTGCACAAGTCCCCAACCAGGCCCACTGCAGACAGACACACCTGCAAATAGAACAGCAACACCCCCAGCCGTGAGTCAGTGGCTCCAGCCTTGGGGATCCAGCTCAGCCCAGCACTCAGGAGGGGGGAGAGGTTAATTAAACCTCAGGGTAACGACCCTCTGCCCTGGTTAACCATCCCAGAGCTGACATGCAGGTGCCATAGGAGTGACAGGGATTTGGTCTGACCAAACCCCAGGGAATTCAGCAGGACTGGACATTCCAAAGGGAAGTCACAGCCAGCAGAACCTCCTTCCATAGCGAGGCCAACAAAGGCACTGGAGGTTTCTGCTGCATTAAACTGAGCCTGAATTCGAGCACAGAATTAGAATCAGGGTTGGAAGGACCTTGAGGATCATCTGATCCCACCCCCTGCCATGGACAGGGACACCTTCCCCCAGACCAGGATGCTCCAGCCTGGCCTTGGACACTTCCAGGGATGGGGCAGCCACAGCATCTCTGGGCAAAGGGATGGATCCCTACCTGGTACTCGGCATAGTTCTTCAGTCCAATGCCAAGGAAGGGTTTGAAGGCATCCATGTACTTCAGGAACTCTCCACCTAAGACTGTGCATGGAAAATACCCCAGTTAGGAAGAAAATCCCCATTTAGGACGTTTGCTGGAGTTGAACAAACAGGAAACCCACCGTTGTATTCCAGCCAAACCCAGAGGTGGTCAATTGTCCCCTGGACAAACAGGCACTGAGGGGCAGTGAAACATGTCCAGGTCCACCTGGACTCAACAGATTCCAAAGAGCCAAATTCCCTGCAGATTTTTGAAGACAAACAACCCCCTCCTGAGCTCAGGAAGGACGTGGAGACCTTCCTGACCCTTCAGAGGGAACATGGAGGGGCCCTTCAGGCAGGGCTTGGCTTTGCATCAGCTGGAAACTCTTCCCCTTTCCACAGCCCTGACTGCCACAGCAGCTGGAACACCTTCCTTTGGGAACAGCTGCTCAAGCTCTTCAGAGCTGGGCAATTCCAGCAGGGAATCCTCAGTGTGTTTATATTTAATTAAATAAAGCATTTCTGCCCTTCCCTGCCATCACCAGGATCAGCTGTGCAGCCCTCCCTATCCAAAAGTGACAAGGCCTTTGTCCCAAAGGGACACACAGTTCCATTTTTCCTCACTGCTTGGCTTGCAATGATCCCACTCAGCCTTCTCAGCCACTTCCCAGTTTCCCTGGGCAATCCCACAGAACATTCCCAACAGGGGAACCCTCCAAAACAGGCTCCAAATATCCAAAGCTCCTCTGCTGCCCTTCCAAGGTGTCCTGTGCTCTCTCCAAGGAACCAGGTATGGAATTCCATAGGAACAGGTCCTGCCACTGCTCAGCCCCTCTCCTGCCAGCCAGGACAACAGCCTTGGGAAATAAGGAATGCCCTGATCTCCCTGATGGCCCATTTCCAAATCCCACAGCCTTATTTTAGATATCAAGGAATGGCTTGGATTGAAAGGACATTACAAGTCATCCAGTTCCAGCCTAGATAAGGCAGGAGAGTTCAAGGCAAGGAGGTTGCATCCAGAATTCCAGCAGCATATTCCTTTGTCAGCTCCTGGAGCTCCTTCCACAGCTCAGCCAGGAGGCTCCAACTGCCTGGAATTCCACAGCCCCAATTTCATGTCAATTCACCCATTGCAAGGCTGATTTTTGCCACTGTGATTTCTGATAAACAAGAGCAGTGGCTCTAAATCCAGTGCCAAGGCAGCCCTGAGTCACCAAGGAGGGGGAAATCACTCAGGTAACCTTCAATCTGTCCTGGAGCTGCTCCACGGGAACAGCTTTCCTTGGGATGGGAACTGGACAGAGCAGCAATAATTTGGGGGGTGTTCTGGCAAAATCTGCTCTGTGGCAACGTCATAAAGTGAAACCAAACCCCTGGAACGTTGGAACCATCAGGAACACAGTCTGGAGTAACCAGCTGTGGGGAGATCATGGAACACAGGATGGTTTGGGAGGGACTTTAAATCCCACCCAGTGCCCCCCCTGCCATGGGCAGGGACACCTCCCACTAGCCCAGGGTGCTCCAAGCTGGCCTTGGCCACTTCCAGGGCTGGGGAAGCCACAGCTTCTCTGGGACATCCATTCCAACCCCTCCCCACCCTCCCAGGGAGGAATTCCTTCCCAATATCCCAGCTAACCCTGCCCTCTGGCAGTTTCAAACCATTCCCTCTTGCCCTGGCACTGTGTGCCCATATAAAAAGTCCCTCTCTCCCTCCTGCAACGTGTCCCCTGTGCCTTGGGGACCGTCCTGCACCCTCCAAACCAGCAGGAATTGGCTCTGGGAAACCCATCATGATTCCTTGGGCAAAACCACCAACTCCAGCTGGTTTTTTCCCACCCGATCCCAGCGAGCAGGATCCCAGCCCGGCCCATCCCAGCCCAGTGCTGACCTTCCACCAGGGTGCTGACAGCCATCAGGGCGTCCTCCTGCACCCCCCCTGAGCCCGCCGTGCTCTGGAACATCCTCAGCAGCGAGGCCATCACCACGTCCGAGATCTGCAGGGCATCCTGGTGCTGCACCTTCCTCAGCACGTTCTGCAGGGACAGGAGGGGACACTGGCACTGCCTGCACCCCTCTGGGGCTGCATGGAGCCTTTCCACCCTCCCCTTCCCACAAAGGAAGGTGCTGCTTCAACAAAATCTACTTTATCCTGTTCCTTTGGCTCTGCTCGACTTCCCATGCACAGAACAAGCTGAATTTACCTCTCCTGCTGCAGGGGCTGCTCTCCCAGCTTTGCATTTGTAAGCTGGAATTAAATGGGACCAGCCCAAATTTGAGCCTATTAAAGAGAAAAGGTCCTTTTTCTGTCACAGCAATGGGGGTGTGAGCTCAGAATGAAAGTCTGGGAATGGTGGTTTATGGAAAGAGAAGGACCAATTCCTCCATCTGCAAAGCAAAATGATTACTTTGAGGCTGATTTTTCACTCCAAAGAGGTGGAGTTGGGCTGTTTAAATAATTAATCTTGATTTATTGAATTACAGGGTGGTTTGGGTTGGGAGGGACCTCAGAGATCATCAAATTCCACGCCCTGTCATGGGCAGGGACACCTTTCACTACCCCAGGCTGCTCCAAGCCCCATCCAAGCTGGCCTTGGACACCTCCAGGGATGGGATTTTCTCATCTCCTTTTAAATATTAACAACATTGTCTCCTTTTAAATATTAACAAATGCATTTCCAGCAGAATAAAGAAAAAAAGCTGCAACAAAACAGTACATTTGACTATTTAACACTGAAAGAAGTCCCTCTGCTGAGTTTTCCTCAGTGATATTTAAGTGTTTGCTGCAGCTGAGGAAACACTTCAGGTTCAGAGTTTGGGATAATGAAGAAACATGTTTACAAACTAAAATTGGCAGCTTAATCCTTGTATTACACTCCCCAGGGGCAAATAAAGCTGTCCTGGGAGAGATCAGTGATCACACTGTGCCACAAGGAGATGCCAGACACTGAAATCTCCCCACTAAAGCCCAACTTAAAGAGAGATTATTCCCATCTACCCATTAGTTTTAAAATTAACCTAAAAATTGGAGAGTGAAAGCCATCAGTGAATGAGCAAATCAATGATTTCTCAAACAGCACAAATTTCAACTCTCATCAACCTCACGAGCTGCTTTTGGGGAAAAAGTAAATATTTCCAATGGAATCTGTAGGAGAACCAAGGAACTGCACTGCACTGGTGCTCCCAGTCACACTGGCTCATTACCAGATGTTTCATTTCAAGGACTCTCAGTGCATTTTAATTAGAGCCATTTGAAATAAGAACACCAACCACCAGAGGCACATGAAGGAATTCAAGGCATGGTGGAGTTTTTCCTGGCTGTGCCAAGCACAGGGGTTGTTCAGGCTGTAGCCAACACAAGAGCCAAGCTGACAGCACATACAATCCTTCACTCCACCTTTCCCAGGCTGCCCACAGTGTTCTCTATTCAAATTGCCCCAAATTCTGTCACTGGAGCAGACTCAAGGCTTCTGATCCTTGTCTCACCTCCCACGTGGCAGCTGGGACACAAATCCAGTTTCCTCATTGAGATCTGATCAACAGGCCCCCAGTCTGGATCCTCAGGGGCACAGGAACATCCCTAAAATCACCCCAATCCCAGAAAAAAACCCAGAGACAGCGGGGGACTCACCTGGAGAGTAGCACAGAGCAGGGACTGAAGGTCATTGAACTGGATTCTGTCAGAAGTGCTCTGGATGTGAGACTGGAACAAAGCAGGGAAGAGGCTGCATTGGACTCTGGCACCACCAGGAGATCCAGATTGTGCTTAAATATTTGGGTTTTTTCAAGTTTAAGCTAAGAGGGGGCTGTGCAGAAGCTTTAAACAGAATCCCAGGGTGGTTTGGGTTGGAAGGACCTCCAAGCCCACCCAGTGCCACCCCCTGCCATGGGCAGGGACCTCTCCCACTATTCCAGGCTGCTCCAAGCTGGCCTGGGACACTTCCAGGGCTGGGGCAGCTGCTCTGGAAGGGGGGGATGAATTGGGATTTACCCACCTCCATCTGCAGCACTTGCTGGAGCCGCTCCATGATGACCAGGGTTGTTTTCTGGACAGCAGGGTAACAGTCCTTGGCACTGTTCTTCACTATTTCCATCAGAGATTCATATGCAGAACTCCTCAAGTTATTCTGGTGTCCATCAGGCCTGCAACAGAAGGAGTAATTTGCAGCTCCCAGTGCTCAGCCTTGCTTAGAAACAGACTTCTTTTTATTTTAGTAAAGCAGCAACAGCTACATTTCAGTGCTGTGACAAGCAGCACTTGCATCCCTGAATTCCAAGCTGTGAAAGCAAAGGAAATTTATGAAGCCACTTTTTTTTTAAGGTTTTTTTCATTCCCTAGGAATGATTTTCAGTATCTTCAGTCACTGGGAAGAAGTAGAGGGAGAGAAAAAGCCTCAAAAGCCCTCAAGAGAGCTGAGAGGCACATCAGTGCCCCTCTGTGACACCCCCAGAATTTGGAGTGTGTGTGAAATGTGATGTTGGGGACATTCCTGTCACCTTCAAGGCACAGTAAAACTGCAGCTTTATCCTCTTTGTGCAGAAGGGAGAGGAAAATCTTTTGGAAAGGGATGGAACCCCCAGCAAGAACCACAGGGAAATGGACAACACAGGTGGATTTCTAGCTGTGTCCTGCTGCAGTTCCTGAGTGCCCAGTGCCCTGCAGTCAGCCTGGCTGAGTCTGGAAGTGTGCACTCAGAACCCACATTCCAAGTAAAACTGGAAATTCAAGGCAAAATAGGACATTCAAGGCCAAACTGGGCACATTCAAGGCCAAACTGGGGAGACAAAACCAGCAGACTCAAAGTAAAATAAGAGATCCAAAGGAGAACAGGGAAGGGACCCTCTTGGGGGAACTCCACGTACCTGTCTGCAGTTTCCAGAAGTTTCTGCACTATCAGCTCGAAGGAGGAGGACAAGCAGTAGGTTGCTGGTTCTTCCTGATCATCAGCCACATCTGCAGCTTCATAGGCAGCTTCAGCAAGGCTGGAGAAGGCCTGGAACACATAAAACCATGGCTTTTATTCCCTGAGTTTACCCTCAGTGGTCCAGGAACTCAGATTCCAGCAGTTTCGCAAGACCCCCCCTCAAAAAAACCCCTACAGGATTAACAACTCCAGAGCAAATTGTGCTGAGCCAGGTGGGTGGGAGGAGTTTCCTGGGTTTCATTTTCATTTCAAAACACACCCTGATCATCATCCTGAGCTGACAAAAAGCCACAGCTCCGAGGACTTTTGCCAGGAGCAAGGGAGCAGGGGAAGCCTTTAAACCTCTGGAATAGAGGAAGAGCAGATCCTGCCATTTCTAACCCCTGTTGTGACATGCAAATCCTCCTCTCCACTCAGTTCCACTCCAGCAGCTCTCTCTGAAGGCAGGGAGGGACATGGAGCAGCAGAGATGCCTCTGGGAGTGCATCTGCATCAAGATAAAATCCTTTTGCTCCCCAAGTTAGTTCTGGAATCACCACAGGGGAACAAGGTTTTGCATCTCTTCCTTAAGCCAACCCAGCTGCCTCCCAAAAAACCCTCTAAGTTCCAGCATCCCTTTTCCAAACAGCCATTACCTGTTACCAGGGACTTTCCACAGCATTTATAAACTCAAGGCAACTTCTACACACAGTGAATGTTCTAATTTTCCTCCTAAAAATCCATTTGTTCCTTTATCCTTTCCTACCAGTGCCACAAAAAGAGACTTGGAATAATTTCAGTGTCAACCACTGTGTGTGTGGGGTGAGCAAGACATGAATCAGCTTGAAATCCATTTAAGTGTGTGTGGAAAAATAGGGAAAAATATAGAAAAGGGAGAGGGGGGAAAGGGAAAAAAAGTTGAATAGAATAAAATAAAGTGGAAAAAGCATAAATGTGTGTACTCCTATCTATTCCTTTGTGCTCAAATCTATCCCAAAATCTCTGACAGGAGGGGGGAGCTGGGTGGGATTTCAGGCTCTGCTCTCAGGGCCAAGTTACAGGACAGGAGGCAACAACCTCAAGCTGCTCCAGAGGAGCTCCAGCTTGGCCACCAGGCAAAATTCCTTCCTGGAAAGAGCAGCCAGCCACCCCAACAGGATGAACAGCAGGACCCACCATCCCTGGAAGCGCCCAAGCCCCACGTGGCACTGCCATTCCCTGGCTGGGCTGTGTTTCCCTGGGGTCCTGGGGGGCTCCTTACCCAGCAGACGTTGGTGGCCACCCTGGGCTCTGCACTGAGCCCCTCCATGAGGCACTGCAGCAGTGGGGCCAGGTAGATGTCATTGATGGCAGCCTCGGGCAGCATCTCACAGATCCTGCCCACCGTCCAGGCCGTCGTGTCCCTCACCACCACACTGGGGTCCTTCATCAGCTCTATCAACGTGGGCATGGCCTGCAAGAGCAGCCACATCAGCACGTGTTAACACAAAGAATTTATCACCATTAGCACCCTTAAAACAACCCAGTTGCCTCCACACGAAGTTTTCAACGTTGCCCTGACATGCAACTCCTCCTCCCTCCACTCAGTCCCACCCTCTGAGAAGGCAGGATTTGAGAAGCTCTTTGGTAGTGGATCTGCATCGAGGTAAAACTGTCCTGCTCCCTGAGTTACTTCTGGAATCATTGCAAAATGTAGCTGATGTGGAACAAGGTATCTCATCTCTACCTTAAACCTCTCCTGTTCCATCAGGTTTCCATCACTGTTCCATGTACCAGGGACAGTTTCCACAGCTCTGACAAACTGAAGGCAGTTTCTACACTCAGCAAATATTCTAATTTTTCTCTCTAAAGTCCATTTTCCCCCTTATTCTTTCCTACCAGACTGGAGGTAACTTGGTGCCACCACACTGTGTGTGCTGGGTGGGCCAGCCCTGGATCAGCTCCCAAATCCAGGATTTTAACATGTTTCCCTTTGAGCTCTCAACAGCCTGGGGAGGTCAGGACGTTCCAGGCCACAGTTCTGATGTTTTGAAGTTCACAAAGTTATTTCCCAGGGAGAAAACGTGGAGAACTGAGGCACCTGGAGTCAGGAATGCTGAAATCCTGGAGGCCTAGAGCAATGTAAACAAGCTATCTGCTCAAGGCCAGCAAATTCCCAGAGGAACCTCCTGCAGGGTTCCCAGTCCATGGCACGGCTTGGAACTGCATTATCTCTGCATTCCCTTCCAAGCCAAAGCATCCTGTGACTCTGGGAAATCTAAAACATGATTAAAAGGTGGCATCCTCCTGATTTCCCTTAAATTAACAGCCATATGCAAACAAGAATCCCTGCTCTAAATAATCCAGGGATTTTTTTGCTCTACCAGCCTCCCAAAACAAGTGATACCCTTCTGATTTTCCTTAAATTAAGAGCATGTGCAAACCAGAATTCCTGCTCCACTTAACACAGAGATTTTTGGCTTTGAAAACCTCCAAATCCAGGTGTTGTCTTTCTGATTTTCCTTAAATTGAGAGCATGTGCAAAGCCAAATTCCTGCTCCAAATAACTCAGGGATTTTTAGCTCTAAAAGCCCCCAAAACCAGGTGATATCTTGCTGATTTTCCTTAAATTAAGAGCATATGCAAAGCAGAATTCCTGCTCTAAATGACCCTGGAATTTTCAGCACTACAAGCCCCCCAAAACCAGGTAATATCCTTCTAATTCTCCTTACATTAAGAGGATGTGCAAAGCACAATCCCTGCTCCAATGAAACCAGGGATTCCTGGCCTTCCAAGCCCCCAGCCCTCACCTGGATTACTAAAGGTTTGAGCTGGTTGGGCTCGGGCCCTTCCAGGATGCATCCAAAGGCCATCACAGCCGCATCCCGGTACCTCCAGTCGGGATTCTTGATGTGCTCCTTGATGAAGGGCAGCACGTGGGGCACGATGTCATCCTCACAGCACGTGGCCAGGAGCATCAGGCACACCCCAGCTGCCTTGCAGGGGTTCCAGTCATCATCATCATCATTTTCATCCTGAAAGAGCAGTGGGAACAATCCTGAGGATCCATGGAATTAACCCTGGTTTGGTACCGGGTGTTGGGTTTACATTAATCCGAGGCTGGGTGGAAGAGAGGAGTTATTCACACCCTCTGTACCTTCCCAACTCCACTGAGTGGCCTCACCCATCTCCTAAACTGCTTCCCTCTCATCCAGGAGGGGATTTTACCCCTTGGATCCATGTTCTCCATCCCAGAGTGGCTCCTGCTCCTTCCCCTACTAAGCTCAGGGTTTCAGAAAACCCTTTACTGGGCTTGGCTCACCTGGTATGTTTAACAAGCACCTGAGAGGCTCCTGCAATTCAACTCCCCTCATCCAAGACAAGAAACAAACAGGGAAGCAATTCCCTGCCTTGCCTCCGAGCACTTTTCCCAGCCAAATGACCTCTGTCCCGTGCAGCTTAATTAACAGTTTCATTTTCTAATTAGACCTGCCGTAGCAATTCCATTAGTTTTGATTAGCCTGGGAAGCACAGCCCAAACAAGGCCCCGGGAAGTGTTTAATGGGTACTAAATAAACACAAGCCTCGCAGTTCAGGCTCAGAAACACCAGGAATTGGATCTCAGCATGTGCAACTCTGAGTTTAATTCCATAAATATTCCCTCAGGGACACAGGGAGTGACCAAACCCCCAGAACCCACAAGCACAGGGGGTGTGCTGGAGGCAGTCCCAGTCTCAGCCCCAAAACTGAGGCATCATCTGCTCAGAGTGGTGCATGAAGTGTCATCACAGACCAGGGACTGCCACCCCCTGGGGCAGCTGGAGCAGCAACTCCCTTCCCAAGGGATCCCAGAGCTCCAGCAGGGATTGGGAACTCACCTGCTTTGTCAAGGTCTGTGTCAGAATGGGCACCAAATACTGCAGAGCCCCCTTGGCATAGAACTTGCTGGTGTGCTCAGGGGGCCTCCCTTGCTCTGCTGCCTGGAAAAAAGGGATCAGCAGTGGATTTCCAGTGGCTGAGGAGGCTGAATTATAATTATATTCCTTTAAAATTATTTTATATAGTGTGTGTATATATATGTAGTGTGTGTATATATGTAATATATAAAATATATCTCGCAATATCATAAGATATATCAATAATATAAATTTATACCTATTATGAACCATATTAGACATGCTGCATGTTACACATTATTTATAATTACCAGATCATTATATCACTACATATCATATTATAGAGTGCACATTTTGTTAGATATCTCTATATCAATAGTATTATATATCACTAATGCACTATATAAAATCATTTTAGTATAAATTATTACCAACTCCCTCTATAAGCCCCCAAATTCCCTTTCCACTCCTTCCTCTCCTCCCCAACACAAATCCAAAGTCAGGAAGCTCAAGGACACCCAGTCAGAGGTTGCACTCCCATTTCCCATTCCAGGCACACCCACAGCCCTGCTCCCAGGGCACAATTATCCCACTTTTCAGGTGGAATTACCAAGTGACCCCGAGGGGAGGGAGCAAAAGGTGCTCAGCAAACAACCCAAACCCACGAGCTGCTGCCTGTCCTTTTCTCCTTGCCTTTTTTTTTGGGGGGGGAATATTCAACATAAATATATATTTAGCTGCTTTGAAAGCTGGAAATGATTCATCTCCAGCCCTTCAAAGTTCCAGCTGTTATTGATCTCTGCAGTTAATTTATGCAAACAGCATCTGCATGCAGAACAATCCCCCAAATCCAGCCCCAGCCACTCCGAGGGGTAATTACTTTTATTTCATCCATAGTTTTATATTTAACTCATAGATAATGTATTCTATGGAATGTGATCCATCTTTCTGCACTCTGGGGTAGGACTGAGCCCCTCCTGTTTGTGACAGACCCCAAAATTTAAAGGTACAGAGTCCCCCAAAACCAGCAGGTAATTAAAGAATTGCTCTGGATTCCCTGTGATATAAAACCATGACTCAGGACACTCCCAAAGAGCACCAGCTCCAAGATTTTCCTGGCACTGAGAATTCCCTGGCCTGGAGTACATGCTTAGTGCACATTTAGGTTAACCCTGGAGTCTGGAATTCCTCCCTGGCACAGGTTGCCCAGAGGATTTTTGGATGCCCCATCCCTGGAAGTGTCCAAAGCCAGGGTGGATGGAGCTTGGAGCACCCTGGAATAGTGGAGGGTGTCCCTGCACATGGCAGGGGGTGGGACTGGAATTTTAACACCCTTCCAACCCAAACCATTCCATGATCTTGGGATTAGAGTATCTCAGATGCAGCTCCCCAGCTAAAGCCACACATTTACCCTGGAGAGCAGAATCACTGCCCCATTTTAATCCATTTCTTCCCCAAAATGGGAACCCCAAATTCCCATTGCAAGTGCCCAAAACAAAAGGAGGAACCAAGACAGTTGGAAAACACTTCCAGGTGTGGTCAAAGCCCTGAGTTCAGCATTCCCAGATGGATCCCAAGCCTTCCCAATGCTCCCACCTCTGAGGCCTCTATGGCCAAATCCATCTCCTCGTCACACACGTTGGACCAGAACTCGATTCCCTGCAGAGCCACCTCATCTATGTCACTTTTCATTGCCTCGATGGTTATCTGCAAAACCAGGAAAAAAAGGGGGAAAAAAGGACATTTTAGCAAGTTGTTTCTCCTGGAATTCACCTCTCAGCTCTTGGCCTGGTGGCAGGAGATTCCAGACTGGCTGAAATCGGATGCCACATTGGAGTTATTGTTCTTGGAACTTCCAAATAGGATTATTTTATCAGCTCTGAGCCCCTTGGGAGGGCTGAAAAGCAGCTACAAAATCAGCATTGTCCCAGCTTTTGGAGTGCCAGGTCTGAGACTCCTGCTGCTGGTTTAGGGATTTTGCTGGGAGAGGGATTCCCAGGATCCAGGCACAGGCAGAGGAAGGGAAATCAGGAATGGGAGGAAGCTTTTGAAAGGGGTTAGGATAAAGGTGGGCAGGGATTTCAGACAAATAACTGTGAGAAATATAAATGCAAACAAGGGAAGATCAGAGAAATAAATGTGAGAAATAAAGATCAGACATAATATAAAATATAAATATGAGAATTAGAGCTGTAAATAAATGAGAATTATAAATACAAATAAATGAGAATTAGAACTACAAATAAATATGAGAAAGGTAAATACAAACAAATAAGAGAGAGGTAAATACAAATAACTATGAGAAATATAAATACAAGAAGCCTAAACACTCACAGCAAACAGAGCGGGCCCCATGTAAGTCTCCATATACTGATAATAAAGGGACATTATCTTCACCAGGTTCTGTAGGGCAGCCACTCGTACCTGGGGGGGGAAAAAGGGATTCTTTACCACAATCCTGTCCTTTTGCCCTGTCTGGGGTGCCAGAGGTTCCCCCTCAGCTGCCCCAGGAAGGTGCAGGGCCAAGCCAAGCCCTGAGCTCACTCACCCTTGTATCTGGACACTGTGTTGCTTCACAGACTACTTGCATAATAAAGTGCCTTTCAGACTGGAGAAGGAAAGAAAAAAAGAACATTAGAAGTGTCTCACAAAAGCATTTGAGGCCTTGCAAGGCTTCCTGGGGAGGCTGGGCTTGAGTCTGGACTAGTCCAGTCCCTCCTGCAGCACTTCTGAAGATGCAGGGACAGCACAGGGCACTCACTGCACTATTTTAAACCATTTCTTCCCCCCAAAAGGGGAATCCCAAGCTTCCTTTTTGAAGTGTTTAACAGGCTGGCAAAAATAAAAAGTGAAATAAAGACTCAGCTTTTCAGGGAAAGAAGGAAAAAAAAAAATCCTGCTGTTCCCTATTTCAGCAATTCCTACAAGAAAACTCCACTCAGGACATCAATTTCTCCAGGGGCAGCATCTGAATTCCCACATTTTGGTAGGAAGGAACAGATTAATTTATTATTATTATTATTATTTAACAGGTTATTTAACAGGACTTAACCCACAGATTTGGAGCCTGAATGGATCAAGCACCTGCCACCCCCAGTTCTAGAAACGTCAGTCCATCCCCATCAACACCCCCTGAGGAGTTTTTAGGCTGGGTTTTCACTAAAAGCTCCTCTAAAGCTGAGCTTGAACATTAATCCCACCTTCCCACACTGTCCCTGGCAGAGAACTAAAGGACTGACTTAATCTGAGGAGGAAAAAGCAAAATAAAACTCAAGAGGTTTGGCTGTTCTGCAAAGAGGCTCATCCCGAGGCCCCTGCTGGACTTTTCCTCCCCCAACAGATTCCAGAGGCCAATTAAACCTGGATTGGAGCCACAGCCCTTGAAAGGAAGTGCTGATCCAAGCTGGTCCTCGTGCAGCAGGGCTGGATCAGGAAGCAGAGCATCCAACAGGCTCAGCTCTAAGGTCAGTTCACATTTATCCCCCTCCCAAAAAAACCCCCAACGTTTCCTTCCCACTGCGGATCTCTGGAACACTCGGGGGGATTCTGGAGCTGAATCCAAGTCTCAGTCTGAACAGGATTATCCATCAAAACTCAGCGTGGTGCATGATTCCTCATCACAGACCATGGATTCAGCCCTGGGAACGTGAGGCCAAGGGTTGTTTTCCCCCCTCACCTCTTTGTCAAAGTTTGCTTTGGTGAATTCCAAAGAGTTCAGGAGTGCGTTTGTAGCCGCCAACTTCACGTTGTTGCTGGGCTCTTCCTTCCTCATTCCCTGGATGATGGCTGTCAGGATCTCATTGGATTTGTCCTGGAGCTGCTCGGGATCCTGCAGGAAGTTTTCATAAAGTTATTTGCCACTTGAACAGGTTTTTTAATACTTTAAGTAGCTTGGTATCTACAACGACAGGTTTTAGGACATTTTGCTCAGTGGGAAAACAAAGGACAAGCTTTGCAGTTTCTGGGATGGGAATGAGACTGAGCTGAGCACAAATATTGCAGAAATTCAAGTCATACATGCCAAATAAATCCCACTGTATCAAACAGAAGCCAACAAGCCCCGGGATTTGACTTCATTCACCCAAAATGGTAAAAACCACTGATTTCCAACTAATTTCTGGCCTGGCCAGAGCTCTGCACCAGCACCCCTGGTTGAATTTACCAGTATTTTTTAGACATAAAAGCAAAAAAATGCCCTGCCTGGACCAGCAGCAAGAACAGGAAACTCTTGAATAACTGTTAAACACTCAAAGCTTCAAGAATAAAGCTGTGAATACACTAAAGATTCCTTTTTCTTTGTGGCAAATGGAACCTGCAGGATCCACAAACAACTGGAGGAATTGTTACATCCGAATTTATCCAGCTGATAAATTCAACATTCCCAAACCACGGCCACAAAACTTTAAAACTGTAAGGGGGATCTTATAAAGGAAATATAAGGTGGAAAACACCCAACCAGCAAGGCAGGGCTCCCAAAAGTCCAGAGGTTAGTGATCCATTCCACCCCAAACCCCAAGGAACAGGCGCTCCAGAGTCACAGGACAGATTTCCTCTGCAATTTCACTTCCCTCCCCAATGAAACCAACCCCCTGAAGCCAAATGAAAGCCCCAAACACAGGATTTCTCCTCCAGGGACACATCACCAGGACATCCCCCAGGACATTCAGTGGCACCACAACACCAGCTGCTAATTCCAGTTTTTCCAATGTCAGGTCAGACAGGACAGTTTTCCAACCAATTCCCCCCCAGACACTGCAGATCCCTGAAAAACCCACCAGAGCTTCTGCAGGAGGTGCCTCAAAGAGCTCAACATTCCTGCCTGTGCCTCAAAAATTCCTGAATTAACAATAAAGGGCCTTCTCTAACCACCTGAAGGGTCAAGGTTTTCCCAAAGCAGAAAGGAACCAAAGCCTGGTCACTGTTTTACCATCATTTTACCCAATATCTGGATGTTTTAGCATCATTTTACCCAATATTTGGATGCTGAGCTGGAGTTTCCCCCCAGCCCCGTGTGACCGCAGAGATTTAAACCTTCCCTTTAGGAAACATGACCTGGATTTGTGCTGGGAAAGCAGGTCAGTCCTTCCAGGCACCATCCCTGGGTTTGCTCCCTGAGTTCTACCAGCAGGATTGGAAGGAATCAGCACAAGGAAGCTCCACAGCCTCCTGGATATGGGATCATGGAATGCTTAAGGTTGGAAAAGCCCTCCAGGATGACACAAGTCAGGGAATCATGGAATATCCTCAGTTGGGAAGGGATCCATGAGGATCATCCCAGCTCAGCTCCTGGCCTTGCACAGGACATCCCAAAATCCCACCACACCCCTGAGAGTGTTTTCCAAACGCCCCTTGAGCTCTGGCAGCTTTGGGGCCATGACCAAACCCTGGGAATTCCAATGTCCTTCACACCCTGAGGGAAGAACCTTCCCCAAAATCCAGCCTAAATAACCCTGACACAGCTTCAATCCCAACCACAGGAGGCAGGAAAAGGAACAGAAGAGGTGCTGGGAAGGCCTTGGGAGCCAAATCCTCATGGAAATCCTTCAAACAGCACCTCCTTGAGCTCTGGCAGCTTTGGGGCTGTGACCAACCCTGGGAATTCCAGTGACCAACTACCCTCTTGGGGAAGAACCACATCCCAACATCCAACACAACCTCCCTGGTACAGCCTCAATCCCAACCAGAGGGGGAAAAAAGGTGGAAAAGAGGTGCTGGGAAAACCCTGGGAGCCAAATCCTCCTGGAAAATGCCTCAAGAGAGCACCAAAACTGCACTCACAATGTCCTGGCAGATGTACCCGATGGCCTCCAGCGTGGACTCTTTCATGTGCTCCGTGCTGTGCTGGTTGGTGACGTTGGCCACGAGCTGGGGGATGAGCTCTGGCCACTGGTTCATGGGGATTTCGGCACAGGCGATCCCAGCCACGCACTGGGAAGCAGAACTGGGCCGGTATGTCTCTGTTCCCAGGGTCTGCAGCACCTGGAACAGAGAGGGGGAGCTTTAGGGCAGGGACAGGCCTGGCCCAGAGCCTTCCCAGCAAAGCCCTTGGCTTGTTCTGCTTCCCTGACCACGGAGGAATGAGAATTCCCAGTGGGAAGTGGGATCCAGCTGTGATTCCAACACATCCTTTAACTCCACGAACAGTCTGTGTGCTGTAACACAGCCAGGGCTCAAACAACCCCCCCAGCTTGGAAAGCGAAAATTATTATAAGGGAAAATTGTCATCAGCATCATAATATTATTTATTATCATTATTTAAAATGATCAGAAAGCAAAATTATTATCAAATTACTGTTTAAAATAATCCTAAAGCCAAATACTATTGCTACTACTTATTATTATTATCGTTATTACCATTAAGCAAAATTTCAAAAGCCAAGCAGATTTGGGTTTAAATTTCCCCCAAACACCGATTATTTTTATGCCAAAATAATCTAAATTGGGGCTGAAGAATTTTCTTTGATGTTGCTATCAATTAGAATGACTTCCTTCAAAAAGCTCAAACCCCAGCCCGGGTTTAACACTCACAGAGTCATGGAATGGTGTGGGTGGGAAGGACCTCAAAGCCCATCCATTCCCACCCCTGCCATGGGCAGGGACACCTCCCACCAGCCCAGGGTGCTCCAAGCCCCGTCCAACCTGGCCTTGGACACTCCCAGGGCTGGGGCAGCTTCTCTGGGAAATCCATTCCAGCACCTCCCCACCCTCCCAGGGAGGAATTTTTGGGGTGATGACAATGGGGGGGTGACAAATTCCAGTCCCAACCACCCTCTGGGGGAAGAACCTCACAAATACCCCGTAGGAAGCAGCACCTGAGCAGGTGCAGATGCTGCTGCTGCTCTGGAGAACAGGAGACTTTTTAAGTGGAAACCAATGGAAAACTCATCCCACAGGGACCCCTCCCGGAGAGAAACCCCCCAAAATTCCACCACTCACGTAGTTCTTGACCTCCCTGCGGGCGTTGGCGTCGATGGCCAGCCATCTCTGCTGGTACTGGGCCTTGATGTCGGGATCCTTGGAAGTCAGGGAGTTCTTGATCTGCAGCCCGGCAGCCACACGAGCCACTTGGCTGTTGCCAGGGTTTGCCAGCACTCTGGACAGTTCCACCAGGAAGGTCGGCTGGGGACACAGAGCAGGGTGAGCCCCCAGCCCACCAGAGCAGGGAGAGGCCAGCACAGCCCAGGGACACCATCCAGGAGCTGCCTGGCCCCGGCTCTGTCCCGGGATTAGGGGCCTTAAGCTCCTCATTAGGAGCTCTGGGAAGCGCTGACTCTGCTGCTGCCTGGGATTTTTTATAGCTCCCACCAGGGCCTGTCACCTTCCCTGCTCCTGCCTGCCCTGAGTGTGCCTTGAAATAAACCTCTCCCAGGGCACAGAGATGGATTTTCTGGATGGGAAGCAAAGAGGAGTTCTCTGCTCCTTAATTCCTTGCTCCATGAGGAATCAGGTGCTGCTTTGGGGGGTTAGGGAGGGATTTGGGAGGTCCCAAACTCTCCCCTCTGCACCTGTGTCTTGGACTTCACATTCTCAGTGAGCCAACACAGCTCTTAAAATGATATTCATTGGAGTTCTTTCATCCAGAGCTCCTAAACATTCAAACTGCAGGACACAAAAATGTGGGAGAACCTCAAGGGGGTGGAGACCAAAATGATGATTAACCCCCCTCAGGGGGTAAAAATCCCTGACAGTGGTGCTAAAACCCTTCATTTTCCAACCCTTGATTTGACAGCTTTACATTTCAGAGGCTTCTGCCACACAAAACAGAGCTGAAATTCCAGGGGTTTTTATTTTCCTGCCCCTCAGAAGCTTTTTGCCTGCTCAGAAAACCTTCCCAGGAAACACTGGAAGCAGCTGCATCACTTTCAAAACCATTCTACGCCAGGCAGGGAAGTGGCTTTCCTGAAGATATTTAACTTCCAGTTACATTAAATCCATTTCTATAAGCTCTTAAGACACCTCTCAGCAAGCCTTAAGAGATTTTAAGATACACACAAAGATTTTAGGGCACCAAAGAGCCATTTTTAAAATTAAATCAGCGTTCAGAAGTTCAAACACACAACAAGTCCACATTATCAATCACAGCTCTTAAAATAAAATCCATTTCAGTTGTTCCATCCAGAACTTTTTAACGTTCCATCTGCAAGATTTGGGCACAAAAAATGTGGGAAAACTGAAAGGGATGAGGGTAAGGCATTAGAGATACTCTGAAATTTTAATGGAACAGACAAAACCCTACAAATCCACCCCCTAAACCCCTTCAAACCACCCAGATCGCTCATGTTTTATATACTGATTTTATTCCAAGCCAAAAAAATGCTCACAGGACAAAATAAAAGGGTTGCTGCCACCTTTGAGAAGAAAACTACTGAACCCCCGAGGTGAAGAAGCATCTTTGGGTTTCTTACTCATAAATTAGCAGGAAATATTGTCTTTTTTATGGGGCTTTCAGATTAACTTCAGCTAAAAGTGAGAAGCATCACATTAAACCTCTCAGTAAATGCAGATGATCAGCTCCCACCTCCAGAGGTGTCAGGGAACAGCCCAGACAAGGGGCTAAATCTGCTAAAAGGGGCTAAATCAGCTGGGGGAGGACAAGGAAGGGGAGGATGAGGAAGAGCAAGAGGTTCCATCACCCCTTTCGCTCTCCTGGGACCATCCAGGCTCTTCCCACCCACCCACTGACCACATCCTGTGCTGGGAACAGCCCACAACTCCTCATCCTTCTGCCTCCTCCTCTCCCTTCTCCTGCCTTCTCCTCCTCCAGGATTCAGACCCTTCCCAGCCTGGACCATTCCACACCCTCATCCCACAGCAGGACACACATTTTTGGTCCCAGCACAAGCTTTGCTTTCTCTGTTCCCACCTGGACCTGTCTCTCCAAAGGCAGAGAATAGCAAAGAATCTTTGGAAAACCCCCATCTCCCTCAGCTCTTTTCCACACCTGAAAACCAGGATCATCCATCCCAAATCCTTCATGTCACACAGCCCAGAAACTAATGCTGGGAGGTATCCTGAGATTTCACTAACAGCAATTCAGAGGATTTTGACCCAAAATTGATGTTTGGCACAAAAGCTGTATCAATTCTGATCCCGAGGGGGCCTCACACACCTTCCCCAGAGCCACAGCAACTGTGACTTTCCCAGCTCACTCCAGTGGAGAGCAGGGCATGGGAGTGCTTGGAGGATGGTAGGTGGCACTTTTGGGGTGATGACAATGGGGGTGTGACAAGGACAGCGCTGAGACACCAGGATCCAGCACCCTCCAAGAGCTCCCAGTGCTCTCCATCCCCTGCAAGGACCAGCCAGAGCTGCAGCCCCACACCCTGACTAAGCAAAAACCCTGCTCAGCCTCCAGCCCACCTTCCCTGCTCCAGCACGGGGATCACACCCGGGGCTTTGGGTTTATTTCCTCTCCCTTTGTTGTTTTTTTCATTTTTAACACACTTTTCCCCTTTTTCTCTGCTTTAAGATCACTGGTGGGCCTGGGTGCAGCCCAGAGGAACCCCTGTCCTCCCCTGACCCCCATTGCTCCAGTACAGCCCATTTGGAGGGTCCTGCAGGCAAGAACTGGGCAGGGCTCCTGGTGGGCACTGGGACCCAGCTCTAGAACCAGGTAGGGGTCCCAAAGGGTGGGTGGGGCTCCTGGGACATGGCACTGGGACCCAGCTCTAGGACTGGGCGGGGTCCCTGCAGGTGGGCACTGGGACCAGGCTCTAGAACTGGGCAGGGATCCTGGTGGGCTCCAGGAACTGGCACTGGCACCAGGCTCTGGGACTGGGCATGGGTCCCTGTGGGCTCTGGGAGCGGGCAGGGGCCTTTGAGGTTACTGTGACCCTATTCTGTGTCAGGGTGGGCTCTGTGCCCACCCAAGGGTCCTGGTGGATGGGGTGTCCCTGCGATCCCTGAGCCCCATGCCCATGCCCTGCCAGGTATCCTGGTGGTATTGGTGCCCCATCTCTGTGCTCTGCTGGCTGTCCTCCATGCCCGGGCAGGGTATCCCTGCTGACCCTGTGCCCCATCTCCATGCTCGGTGGGGTCCCTGTGATCCCTTTGCCCCATGCCTGTGCTCAGTGGTCCCTCTACCCCATGCCCACGCCCTGCTGGGTATCCAGAGCAGGTCACTGTGCCCCATTCCCATTTCCTGTGCTGTCCCCATTCCCATTCCCACGCACTGCTGGGTATCCCGGGCAGGTCTCCGTTCTCATTCCCATTCCCTGTCCTCCATGGCCACGCCCTGCCGGGTATCCTGGTGCTATCCCTGTGCCCCATGCCCACTCCCAGTGCTGTCCCTATGCCCCATTCCTGTGTGTCCCGGGTGTCCCTGTGCCCCATGCCCTGCCGGGTATCCCATCCCCATCCCCACTCTCGGTGCTGTCCCTGTGCCCCATTCCCATGCCCTGCAGGATATCCCGGCGCTGTCCCCGTGCCCATTCCCCGTGCTCCATGCCCTGCCGGGTATCCCGGTGCTGTCCCTATGCCCTATTCCCGTTCCCGGTGCTACCCCTGTGCCCCATGCCCATACCCTGCCGGATGTCCCGGCTCTCCCTGTGCCCCACTCCCGATGCTGTCCTTGTTCCCATTCCCATTCCCTGTGCCCCATCCCCGTGCCCTGCCGGGTATCCCGGTGCTATCCCTGTGCCCCATGCCCATTCCTGGTGCTGTCCCCGTTTCCATTCCGTATGCCCCATCCCCGTTCCCGGTGCTGCCCCTGTGCCCCATACCCTGCCGGGTACCCCTGTGCTGTCCCCGTTCCCATTCCCATGCCCTGCCGGGTATCCCGGTGCTGTCCCTATGCCCCATTCCCGTTCCCGGTGCTATCCCTGTGCCCCACGCCCATACCCTGCCGGGTATCCCGGTGCCGTCCCCGTTCCCCATGCCCCATCCCCGTGCCCTGCCGTGTATCCCGGTGCTGTCCCTATGCCCCATTCCCGTTCCCGGTGCTATCCCTGTGCCCCACGCCCATACCCTGCCGGGT
>JAWWMP010000080.1:330033-342605 GCA_035047865.1 Dendrocincla tyrannina | reverse complement strand
GGCGGGACCATTAGCGGAGGGGGGGGGGGGAGCGACCACGTGGGGAGGGGCGGGGGGGGGAGGCGCCGGGAGCAACTGGGAGCGCTCACTGGGATCACTGGGATTGGGGTCACCGGCACTGGCGGGGGGCGGCTCCAGCCGCAGCACCCCGCGGGAAGCGGCGGAAAGTCCGGGCACCGGCACCAGAACCGGCGCGGGGGGGAGCCACGTGCGCGGCGCCCACCGGGGGCTAACGGGGGGAATTTGGGGGGTTTGGAGGGGTCTGTGTGTCCTGTCCCCGGCCCGCAGAGCCGGCACCGGCATCCCGCGGGAATCGTGTCTGCAGCCCCGGGAACCGGGAGGAGCTCCCGGGAGCACCGGGGTGGGGAGGGATTCGGGATGGGGAAAGATTCGGGATGGGGAAGGATTTGGGATGTGGATCCATCCGGGATGGGGAAGGATATGGGATGTAGAAGGATTCGGGATGTAGAAGGATTTGGGATGTGGATGGATATGGGACGTGGATCTAATCGGATGGGATGTGGAAGGATCCGGGATGTGGATTGGGATGGGATGTGGATGGATCTGGGATGTGGATCGGGATGGGATGTGGATGGATCCGCACTCCCCCGGGGGTCACCCTGCCCTGCGACCCCCCAGCTTCTCCCCGTGGGGGTCCCGGCGCGTCCCCAAAAAGCGGCGACAACGGGGCACAGCCGAGGGCGGGAGTGGCTGGACCCGCATCCTTGGGATGTGGGATAGAGGGAGGGGAGAGGGAAGGGAAAAAGGGATACCTGGAAGGAGGAGGGCGGGACGAGGCGGAGGTGAATAATTAACGGCGCGTAACGGGAGGCGGCAATTAGTGGCACAACAGGGCGCTTTGTGGCATTCCATAAACACGGGGACAAGGGACAGTCGGGCGGGATGAGCGCCCGGGGGGTTTGGGGGTCTGGGAAAGGGGCGGGATCCAGAAACGGGATCCCATGGAATGCGGGGGAAATGGGGAGAGGCCGGGTTAAATGGGACATCGGGAATAAATCCTGCCCTGGGAGGGTGGGCAGGCCCTGGCACCGGTTGCCTGGAGAAGTTTGGATGCCCCTGGATCCCTGGAAGTGCCCAAGGATGGTTTGGACGAGGCTTGGAGCAACCTGGGCTCGTGGGAGGTGTCCCTGCCCATGGCAGGAGATGATCCTTCATCTCCCTTCCCACCCAAACCATTCCAGGATTCCATATGATCCTCAGGGGCAAAACTTCTGAGTTACAAACACCTGGAGCACCCCACATTCCCATTCCTGCCTCTCCCTGCACACACTGGCTCAGTCCTGCGGCTCAGGCACCACCATTCCAGCTGCAAACAGCTGCATTTGGCCATGGGCTGGGGGGACGTCCATCACACCTGGGCACCTCCTGAGCTCAGGACATTCCAAGGAGGAGCAGCTTCCATCTCTACTGTTCCCTCCCCACTCCAGCAGGAAGTGGCAGGCAGGGAAAAGCAGCCAGGCTGGTCCTTGGTGCCCTCCAGGGCTTCCCATCCCACACCACAACTCCTTCCCCACAAACACAACCCGTTCCTGGAGGGAATCCCTGTGTGGAGCAAAGCCCTGGGGACTGATGTTATTCATTGCTGGGGAAATGGGCTCACCCACAGGCTCTGCAACACAGAAATATCCCCCATTCCCAAAAAAGCTCAGGTTAAGGGACACACCTCAGCTTTGGGGCTCAGCAGGCACAGATTCCAGCCCCACCTTTGGCCAGGGGCCCAAGGGAGAATCTTGGAATGTTTTGTCTGCCTGTGCCTCGAGTCTCAGACTTTGAGATGGGTGCAAATCCACATCGGCTTCTTCCTGAAGTGCTTGGAGGTGTCTGGGAGGTGGATGGGATTGCATCCATGGAAGGTGAATGGGATTGTATCCATGGAAAGTGGATGGGATTGCATCCACCCATTCACTGGTGAAGCAAAGCTTGGAGATGTCTGGGATAAGAGCCTGATGATGGAGCACAGGCTCCAGGGGCAGGGACAGCAGGAGAGGGGCTGCTCCTGGTAAATCCACCCTGGGAACATCAGGGACCAACCCTGCTCACAGCCTGGCACAGGGAGCAGCACTTTATCCAGCCTGAAGGGATGGAATTCTCATGGCTGCTCCAGAGTCTGCCCTGGCCAGCAGATCAAAGGGAACTCACTGAGCAGCTTTTGGGGTGAAATCAGGTGAAATTCCCTCTCTGTTTTTTCCAGAGGGGAAAAGATGGGAATGGAGGAGCCTCACAGCTGGATTTGCTGAACGCCAGGACACGGCCCTGCAGTGCCAACCAGGAGGGATTCCCTCAGGGAACTGCCACAGGAGAAGCAGGGAGACAGAAAAAATGAAAGGATTTTGTGCCCATGTGGCCTTGGCAGCAAGGAAAACCCCCAAACTCCAGTGTAAATGAGGACAAGGAGCCTGTGGAGTCACCTCCCCCCACACTGCTCAGGCTGGAGCTGGGAATGAGCTGGATGCAGCTTTTCTCCTCATTCCCATAAAAGGAATACTGAGCATCCACATTTGTATCATCCTCTGCTTCCATTAACCAGCTGCAGGAACTGGGGGATGAGGTTCCCCTTCCTGAGGCTGCTCAGCACTTCCAGCTTCCTCCAGAAATCCTACAGAGATTCCAAGGCACTGGGACTGTGATTTTGGATACCTCCAGAGCTTGGGGTTCAGTGGGAACCTCTGAGGAAGGGTTCAGGTTTAAGGAGTGAGCACAGGAATGACACAGAGCAGGTGTGGCCCTTCCTCTGTGGGGACAAAACATCAAACCGTCAAACTTCACAGAATCATGGAATGGTTTGGGGTGGAAGGACCTCAAAGCCCATCCAGGGCCACCCCCTGCCATGGGCAGGGACACCTTCCATTAGCCCAGGTTGCTCCAACCTGGCCTTGGACACTTCCAGGGCTGGGGCAGCCACAGCCTCTCTCACAAACATCCTCCCTGATTGTCACCTGAGCCCCATCTCATCCCTTTCCTCACCCACTACTCTGCTGTTGTTGTCCTGCCCCTCTCCTGGAGCATCCGTTTGTCCCCAGAGCAAAAGAAAAGGAGGTTTCCTCTGACGTGGACAAACCCCAAAGTTGCTTTCATGAAGAATTCCACTCTCCTTTCAGTGCCTGCACAAGAGCCCAGGCCCAGCCAGTCTGCTGGGACCATTCAGTTTGCTCAGTGACCACACAGTTGTTATTTCTGCCCCTCTCCTTCAACCGCTTGCATGTCATTTGCATTGTGTAAAGTCAAAACAAGATCACCTCAACTTGCAGGCACAGGACTTCTGAGAGCAGACACGGCCAGCCCGCTGCAATCACAGCCCTGCCCCTTATTTAGTGTGTGCAGGAGGCAGAAGGGAAACCAGCTGACTGTGGGGAAAGGGCCGTGCTGACAGCAGGGAAACACACGTTCAGAGGGCTCAGGGCCAGCACAGTTCCTGCCCCAGCCTCTCCTCCCACTCCAGCCCTGGGGAGACCAAGCAGGGGGACACTGTTCCAAGGGGACACTGTTCCAGGGGGACACTGTTCAGGGCTCTGCAGCTGCACTGCTCCTGAATTCCTCTTTCTGGGGTGTTTCCCTGCCCTGGCTCAGGGCTGTTTCTCCCGGTGCTATTCCCTCTCCCCTCAGGTTTTCAGGTGTTTATTATAAATTTGCTCATTCCCAATTCATTATCCCTTTCTTTTACCTTCCAAATCCTGTCCTGGTCAGTTCTTTAGTGCTTTTTATTCAGGCTCTACTCACAGTCTGTGCTCCCTCAGCTCCACCATTGGGATGCTGTTCCAGAACTCTGCAGCTCCACAGACCATAAACTCATATTTCTGGGAGTTTCCAGCAGCATCTTTTTCTCTCTCCCCTGAACTATTCAGCTGTTTAATACAAATTTCCTCATTCACAATTGATTTTCCCTTCACAAACCCTGTCCTGGTCAGTTCTTTAGTGCCTGACTATGATTTTTATTCGGGTTACTCAGGCTCTACTCACAGTCTGTGCTCCCCAAGCCCCACCACTGATGGCACAGGAGGGACAGGGGGTTCCTTTGGCCATGTGTCCTCCGCTGTCCCCTCCCAGGTTTGGGTCCTTGGAGGCTTCAAACAGAACACAAGATGAGGACATGAATTTCACATTGACATTTTTATTAACGCCAACTGTTTTTAAATCTTTTTTTTTAGGTTTTTTTTTACCTTTGTAACCTTTTTTTTTTCCTTTTTTTTTTAAACAATAGCACAAAAATGTTTCAGGGAAGCAGTCTGACAGTTAGTCTGATGACCTTCCGAAAATACAGTTAAAGCCACACCAAATACGAATTCCTGTTAAAGAAAAATAATAAAAGGAAAGGAAAAATATGGAACTCCAACCTTTGTGGTGTTAGAGGGTGTTGTGGCTGGTTAGTAGACCACGCTGCTTTGGGAGGGGATGATGGCACACAGCTTGGACTTCATCATCATCATCATCACACCAGCCAGCACTATTTTAAGGCTTCTTAATTACCATCAACATCACAGAAAGGAACGAAAAGCTACGGCCAGGAGGAGATGGGAGCAGCTGGATCCTTTGGCCAAGGAGTGGTGGCTTGGCCAGGAGAGCCCAGCCCAGCCCCAGAGCCATCTCCTTCCCTGCATGCAGGGGGAGGGTGCAGGTGGGAACTGAAAAATGAACCTCGTGAACCTTTGTCCTCTCAGTGTGGCTGTGGAAGGTGTTTCCTCACAATCCCGATCTCTCTACGAAGGAACATCAGCGAGTGGAGCCGAGGGGGGACCGAGGAGCAACAGAACATGTTTCTCTTTGCTGAGAGGCAACACAAAAGGGAGGGAGGGAACCTACTATCCATGGACTGGGGGGGTTGCAGGAACATCTCCCCAAAACCTGGCCCTTGGGACGATGCACAGACTATGGTATAGCACTACCTGCCTTCCCCAGTGACCTGTTCCACACCAGCTGAGGCATTAACCCCTTCCTGCCCCAGCCTCTCCACTGACCTAGAAACCACTGGTTTCCTTTATTTATAGTTTTTTGGGGGGTGAGGAGGGTGTAAAAAACAGAACATCTGTCAATAAGAGTGTCAGGAGGGGGAGGAGGGTGTTAAATATTTTAACCACTGACAAGGCTTGAGGAAGTTTCACAGTTTTGTTATGCTCTATTTTATTACTATCATATTTACAGATTCTTTTTTTTCTTTTTTTCTTTCTCTCTCTCTCTCTTTTCGCTGAATTGCTGATAATTTTTATAGAATTTCCAAATCTGGAGTGTGAGCAGGAACCAGTTAAACTCTACATTCACGGTCCAAAAAAAAAAAAACCAAAAAAAAAAATCCCCACCGAGGGAACGAGAAAAGAAAAATCAAAACAAAACGAAACAAAAAATACTCCAAATTTCTTGGCATTCCGGGTGGCTCATCCCTGTCCCCCCCCTCCCCCAAGGCTGTGGCAGGACTGGTGGCACCGGGGGGGGCTCACACGGTGGCCGGGGGGGCCCTGCGCTGGGCCAGGAAGGTGTGGATGTTGTCGGCGTCGCGCTTGAGCCAGGCGGCGTTGAGCAGGATGTTCTCGCAGCACTGCTGCACCGTGCGCTCCGCCGACGGCGCCGGGTGGCTCTCGAAGAACGCCTGGGGAGGGAGCACAGCAGGCCACAGGGCATCAGACGGGCAGGGGAAGGTGGCACAGGTCCCCAGGGGGGTGGAAGTTAGCTTTCGTTAGTTTGTGGCCACCGCTGGCACCTCAGGGTGCAGGGTGGGTGTTAAAGAACCCTGTGAGACAGGGCAGTGTTTCTGTCCTCACACCAGTGACTCAGCCTGACCCCCCTCCAGGGAGGCATCAGCACCTTCACACCCACCTGAGGGGTCATCTCTGCTCATGGGCCATCAAGGACTGGCCCAACAGGCAGTTGCAAGGACCTGGACCATCAAAGACTCCAGAAAGATCCCCAGACTCACAGAGAAACCACCCATTGTGGAACTCCCTGCCCTGGGGGAGGTGCTGGGCATTCCCACCTGAACCTCAGCATATTTAACCTTGGGGTTTGGGGATTTCTGGTACCACTTGTGGGATCCAGAGGGGGCCCAGAACCTCAACAGGGGTGTGACCATCACCCTCACCAACAGGTTTCCTTTTGCACTCAGGGGGCCCACGTGGGGCTCAGCACAGGGGCCAATAAACACCATTCTGTTTGTGCCCCAGGGGGCAGGTTACACATCTGTTCTTTTGTGGGTTAAAAGCAATTTTTCTCCATATCATTGTATTTATTGTAATCTTTTTTGTAAATTGTAACTCTGACTTGTAATCTCTTTTGAGTTGGGTTCAATTCTCCTGCCAGTTTACCTTGAAAGCAGCACACTTTTATTACTGAATCAGCAACTTGGTTTAGTAAAATCACTGGCAGCTCACAGAGTATTAACAGGAACAATTAACAAGTGCTGGCAGTTATATTTAGTGTTTTGGAGTTGTGTTTTACAAACTGGGCTCAGCCTGGAATCAGTACAGCTGAAATCCTCCCTGCTCTCGTTCTTTGAACCTTTCTGGTTTTGTTTTGGGAAATAAACCAGAAAATGCTCCAAAAAAGCAGCACAAACTCTAAAAGCAGAGACCAAAGCAATGGTTGGTCCTTCCCACCCTGGAAGACTCTGTGATTCCCTGAAAGGCTGATGCTCGCTGATGCTCCTTACCTGGACCAAAATGTCTTTTGTAAATCAAGAGACACCCCAACAATCCCACTCTGTCCCAGTCCCATTCTCCAAACCCTCCTGGAGCTCTGGCAGCCTTGGGGCTGTGCCCACTGCCCTGGGCAGCCTGGTCAGTGCCCACCACCCTCTGGGGGAAGAGCCTTTCCCTGAGATCCAACCACTCCCTGAGATCCAACCATTCCCTGGGTCCTGTCCCTGTTCACACAGAGCACAGATCAGAACTCCAGCCCCGCAGTCTCCTCCAGCTGCACAAATCAAGCCCTCACCCTGAGCTCCCCCTCCAGGCCCTTCCCCATCCTCCTGTCCCTCCTTTGGAGAGTCTCCAACAGCTTTAAATCCACCTTATGTTGTGGCACCCAAGGCTGTCCCCACCCAGCACTTGAGGCGAGGCTGCACCAGCACAGACTGAAAACCTTGCTGAGTTTTCCCCAAACAGGGAGTGGGAACAACAAAACAAAATCCCTCCATGTCTCTGCTAAAGGAAAGCCACAGTGGCTTTTCCATGAGCCAGCCCCCTCCTGTCCTGTTTTGTCCTGTCCTCCTGTCCTGTTTTGTCCTGTCCTCCTGTCCTGTTTTGTCCTGTCCTGTTTTGTCCTGTCCTTGCTGCAGGGACAGCATGAGGAGCTCAATCCAGCCCCTCAAGCAGCACATCCCGTGGGTATTTTGGGACACCCAAAGGAGACACTGGGGAATCCTAAGGCCCCTTTGCCCAAGCATTTGTCCAGCTATCAGGTTTCCCAGCGTTCCCCCCAGGCCTCTTTCCAAGCTGTGGAATGACCTCCAAGGAGTTTTGCTGGATGGTCTCCCATTTCCTCCTCCAGAACCAACACGAGCAGTCCCTGTCAGCAGCAGAGGCTGGAGGAGCTTCCCCAGGGGCTGCTGTGACTTTGCACTTTCCAATGAGTTAAAGGAGAGGGAGGTGGCACAGCCAGGAGCCATCCCTGCCTCCATCCAAGCAGCTTTTCCCAGGATTTGGTAGATCACCTCACACTAATGTAGCCACAAGGTGACACAGAGGCTCAGACACGAGAAGTGCTCTGGCCAAAAGCTCAGTGTGCTGGCTCAGGGAGTCCCCTTGGAAAGGGATTGGGGTTTATTTAGGGATGATTTTTCTGGTGAATGCTTTGCAAAGTGTTTTTTAAGGAAAAAAACACTATAGTGTAAGATTTCTCTGTAAAATCTATTAAATCTTCTCAAAGAAAAGATCACTGCATGGTAAAAAGGGCAGAGTGGGCTCATGGCGCAGCTGACCTTTGGAACAAGAATTCCTTCTGAGTATTTTCCTACCAGGAAAGTGATAATTAAGGGCCATATTTTTAGGTTTCTTCTTCCAAGAAGTCATTCTTGTAGAAGTGTGGGGAAAGGATAAATAATCAAGCCCACAGCCATTCTCAGAACTCCAAGACAAGGGGGCCTAAGAAAATCACATCACCTGGAGCCACCAGGTCAAGACTGCAGTGATCTGAGTCCAAGCACAAGTGGCCACAGAAAACTTGGAGCAGAGGGTGGAACTGAGCCAATTCCTGGCAGGAATTCCCCCTGGGTGTCACCCCAGTGCCCTGTCAGCCTGGGGGGGATGAGCCCCAGCTCAGGGTGGAATGTGGGGAGGAGGCTCAAAACTGCTGCCAAACTGTGCTGGATTTTATCACAGTCCAAAGGAATGAAAGAGAAATCACTAGAATTGCACATTACTTTGAAAATGCTAATTCAAGGCACGTCAGTGATATTTTATCCCACCCTAAGCACTGTAATTCAGGGGCAGAATGGGGCAGAGCCACAGTCCAGCAACAAAACCCACATGGAACCTCTTGGCTCTCCCCTCAGTGCTCACTGTCACACAAAGCTTGTCACAGATGACTTAATCCCTTCTCGAATTCAAGTTTCTTACCTTCACTTCTGCAGCCATTTTATCATTTGCAAATCCATCCACTGTGAGCTGAAGGGAAAGACAACACAAACCAAGGGTGAGCCTTCAGCATTCCCAAGAGAACAGTTTAGGGTTGGCTTCTCCTCACACCTGCACGTACCTTTATTAGTCTGGATATTAAGAATCCACCTTGGTATCGATTATAAAGTTCCTCCCAATTGTCCCTTACAAATTTCCAAGCAGCTTTCCTGCCCTGCTTGCTGCCTCCAGCTACTCCTCCAATCACTGACACCGTGTCCTGGGGACGTACCTCTTCCTGGGGATGGAAAGACAAGGAATGTTCCACACTCTTCCAACAAATCCAGCATATTGGCTTTATGCTTTTCAATGCTGAATTGGCTTTATGAACTTCTAAATCAAATCTCTCAATAAAAGCTTTACTCACACCCCCAAATTTTAAGGCACAACTCAAAGATTTAATCTGTCAATAAAAGCTTCTTTTTCCCCCCAAGAATTTTAAGATACAACTGAAGGATTTGATCACTAAGATGATTTCTCCTGTTCTAGCATGGTTTATGCTCACAGTGGTCAATCCCCAAGTGCTCTGAACACCCTTGCCATTCCCACAAGGCATGGATTACACAGTGCCCTGAAGGAATATCCTAATATTATTCTTATAACTATTGTTATTACCCTAATATCCAGCAGCTTTCCCAGTGAACTTACTGAAAGTGCAAAGGTGAGAACTTTTTGAATCAGTTCTGGCTGAGAGATGGCTCCAAGAACACGTTCAATCCTGTTCTTCTCCTCCTGCATGTCTGCCTGTTTGTGGAGCTTCAGAGCCAAGGGAACAGTGTTAAAACAGTAAATAATGCAGCCTGACTTCTCACCTAATGAACTCACTGGCTATGGTAGAGCTGCTAATTAATCAAGCCCAACATGTGACAAATTGACCTGGCTGGTGACTCAGTTTGCAGTTATTCCCCCACCACAGACTTGTCCCATGTCCATCAGCACGAATTAAATAAGTAATAAACTGATTTGCATCGCTGTTTATATAAAGGTCAAGCAGTACTGTAGGGTCAAGTATTCCTCCCTGCCTCCAGCAAGGAGGGAGCATCCCAAAAGGAGAGCTGGAACACTCCACTAGGTGGCAATTTCTCACCAGCCAGGGAACAGGGATGGAGCCTGTGTGTGGACAACCCACCCCTGAGAGGAGCTTGTAGGGGGACAACCCCAATTTCAGCCTCAGGGTGCACCCACCTTCAGCATGGTGTCCAAAGTAGAACTGTCTCCGTGCTTCAACACAGTCACATAGACCTAGGGCAGAGCAAAACCAAAAGGAGTGTCCTCAAAACTGCCACAAATGCCACAACCTGTACTTAGTTGGGCTGCAGTTCACACAAGGGACACATCTGGGAGGTCCCAGCACTGATCCCTTGTGTGTTTTTAAGACTGGGCTTTAGAGGTGCTTCCACTCCTCCACCTCTCCCTCGACTGCAGCATCATTTTGGCAATTCCAAACACAGCAGAAAAACCAGGTTTACAAGCACAGGAATGTTTCAACCTCCCCAGGATCCTTCTCTCTGGAAGCTGATCCAAGCTTTGGGCTGATCCAAGCTCCCACCACCTCTGCCAAAACCAGCTGGTCTCACACCCTGCCACTGGTTTCCTGCAGCTGCCTGCTAAGGGCAGCAGGGAGAGCCTTTTGGGCCCCAGGATGTGCAATAACCTACAGGACTCCTCAGATCAGCTGACAGGATGTGTTTGCCTTCCACGTGGTCCTTAAACCGGCGTCGGGCTTCTTCTAACGTTGCCTTGTGCCCAGCTTTGCCCAGTTTTCCCAAGACCAGACCCCTCAGAAGGGCATCCAGGTGACCTAGGAGTGAGGAGGAGGGAAAAACTGTGATTACTGGGAGCCACAATTGAGTCCAGACCTTTTCTCCCTCTCCTTGGTGGGAATACAGGGATTTTTTTCCCCAGCAAGAGGGTCAGGAGGATTCCAGCCCAAACACAACATGTAAGTCTCAAACATGAGTGAAATCAGGAATTTTAACCATTTTACCTACACCAGGACTGACAGGGCAGGTAAACATGCACATTAATGGCTTTCCATCCTTGTAATCCAAGGATTTTCCTGCATTCCACAGATGGGAAGTTCAGCAGGGAATTTTTGCCAGTCGCTGAGCAGGTACAGAAAGGTTTTCCCATTTTAACTCGTGCATAACAGAAGGTTGTTTTGGGGGTTTGTGTCTGGTTTTAAGTACAAAAACACCCCTAAATGCCCGTTTCCCTCCTCTCCCCTTTCCTAAATTCCTCATGGCTCCCTTAGGCAAGACTTTCCCAAAATCATCACTGGATTCCACAGAAGTTCCCCCCAAATCCTGACTTTGTGACCCACGAGCTTCCCAAAGGATGCCAGAGCAGCAGTTTCCTACCCTCTCCAGGCTTGGGGTCCCAGCCCAGCCTCTCCCCGATGGGGGAGAAGACGTCCCTGACGAAGAGCTGGATCTCCTCGTGGAAGTCTGTGTGGGACAGGAGCGTGGAGAGGATGCCCAGGTTGCAGCTCAGGTCGCTCCACACCGTGTAATTGGGCTCGTTCACAAACGCTTCCATGACTTTGAGAACCTCCACAGTGCTAATGATTCCAGCTCGGGCCTGCCAGGGGGTAAAACATGCACTAAATTGAGGTCTGCTTCATTTATTTACTGCTTATTGCTTATTCTAGTATTATGCATTTTATTTACCATTTTAATGAATTGATAACAATAATCTTTCTAATAAACAATACATCTTAAAATGAATATTTCCAATAAATCCTGACATTTTGAATAAATTAATGATATCTATAATAGCTAATACTATTTATGAGAAATAATATGTAATGTCAATAGTCATACTTCTAAAACAATTACAATAATGAAATAAAGATAATATATGAATAAAATAAAAATAATAAAGCAAAAATAATTAATAGTATTGATAAAATAATGACAAAATGATAATGATTATAATAACGATAATGATGATGATACTGAAAATAGTGATTACAATAATGATAGTGATGATAATGATGATAGTGATAATAATGATAATGATGATAAGCAAAACTATTATAAGGATAATGATGATGGCAACGATAATGATGATAGTAATGATTATGATAATTATAATGATGATGATGAGAATAATGAAAATAATGATTATAATAATGACAGTAATGATAATGATGATAATGATAAGGATATTGATGATAAGGAAAATTATAAGGTTGATAACAGTGATGATAGTGATGATGATGATGATAACAATGATAACGATAATAGTGACAATGACAATAATGATAATGATAATAATGCTAACAATGATACTGATAAATCAGCAAGCCCAGGCCCTCTGCCCCGCAGTGCCCAGGCCATCCCTCACCAGGGAGAAGAGGTCGTTCTGCAGCCCCAGCCTGTCCACGGGCGGCAGGGACAGGTCGGCGATGGCCGGGACGAGCGCCTGCAGCATGGCCGGGCTGTACTGCGTGCGGAAGAAGCCCACGGTGCCCAGGTTCAGCTGGGGAAGACAGAGACACAGAGGGGATAAATCAGGGAGGGCTCAGCCACGGAGGCTGCAATGGGGAGTGTGGAGATACTGGGGGAAGCACCAGGAGGGAGAGGGAATGGGGATTGCCCAAGAGAAATGGGCAGGGAGAGAAGGGGGAGCTCCCCAGCAGCTGCTGGCTCTCAGTGTTTAAATTCTCTCTGGGTTTAATTCTCACTCAGTTTTTAAGTCCTCTCTCAGTTTTCAGATTCTCTCTGTTTTCAAATTGTCCCTCAATTTTCAAATTCTCTCCCAGTTTTCAAATTGTCCCTCAATTTTCAAATTGTCCCTCAATTTTCAAATTGTCCCTCAATTTTCAAATTGTCCCTCAATTTTCAAATTGTCCCTCAGTTTTCAAATTCTCTCCCAGTTTTCAAATTCTCTCCCAGTTTTCAAATTCTCTCCCAGTTTTCAAATTCTCTCCCAGTTTTCAAATTCTCTCCC
>JAWWMP010000080.1:310042-329933 GCA_035047865.1 Dendrocincla tyrannina | reverse complement strand
AGTTTTTAAATTCTGTTTTTAAATCCTCTCTGGTTTTAAATTCTCTCCCAGCTTTAAAATTGTTTTTAAACTCTCAATTTTTAAATTCTCTGTTTTTAAATCCTCTCCCACCTTTTAATTTCCCCCAGTTTTTAAATCCATTCTCAGCTTTTCAATTCTCTCCCAGCTTTCCAGTTAACTCGTTTTTTAAATTCCCTCTCAGCTTTTAAACCCTCTCCCAGTTTCTGAATTCTCCCCCAACTTATAGACTCACTTTGTGCAGCAGAGCTCAGCAGTCAGGGAAGTTTTTTCACTTGCACATTTGCCTGGCAATGGCCACCAGAAAACCTTCCCACTAATGAAAGATAAACAGCACTATTTTTGCTCAAGATGGACTTCAACTAAACTCTGGTTGCCGTGGGAGACTAAAAAAGCCACCACATCATCTCAACTCAAAAGCTGCCTCTAATTGCACAGGCTTGGATTCCTGAAAAGTTCCAGTTTACATTGTCTGGAGTAGTTTTGGAAGGGAAAGGGCTCCTCTAAGGAAGTGTCCAGAGAGGAGCCAAAATCCCACAGCAGCACAGAGAGGCCCCTCCGGAAGGAACTGAAGACTCCAAGAGGAAAGGATAAAAAGAAAAGAGGAAAATGAAATGCAAGGGAACATTCCAGGGGCACCAAAGTCATGCCCAGTCCTGCCCTCCCTCCTGAGGACTCACCTTCACCCACTGCTCTGGTTTGGTGTCCTTCAAAACCACGGTGAGCTCTGGTTTGTCCATCAGGATCTGCATTTTGGCACAGGTGGGGTCATCACTTGTGCAAATACTTATGGGCACCATCCACATGGGGAAATCCTCCCCTGGAAGGAGAAAGGATGCACAGGAAGGTCTAAGGAAAAACACAACACTGGGAAACAAGGTGTTCCAACAGGTCCCAGCTGCTGGTTCAGCACTGGCTACTTAAAATGAAACAGAAAAGAGGCACAAAACTGAAGGGAAACTAGTTTTAGGGTTAAACCCCAAGAATCTCTGAATCCTCTGTGAAGGCAAACATTCTCATGTATAGAAGCATGGAAGATGAGTGGAATCTGTGTCTCAAGCAGAGGTGGCTTCCACATGAGGCACTTTTATTGCAGCCCCACCATAACCCAGCTGCTTCCAGAGCTCCTCAGAAGCAGCACTGGCCCCAAATGGGGCATTTCTGGAGGGACATGGAGCAGAGGAATTCTGCTCTCGGGAGCAGGACCTGGAAACCACATGTGTGAGGGCTTCAACCTCGGAATTCCTCCAGTTTTCCCACCTGGATCTAAGCAGGGCACATGCCCTGCTCTGACATGGGGCTGTTCCACCTCCCCAGATTGCTGCCACTGCATGAAAAGCAATGATTGTCCCATTCCTGCTCATCTTACCAGTATATGGTCCACTGGCACAGAATTTCTTCTGGACTAACTTCAACACTCTGTCATCTTCTTGCTGAAGACAAAGAGAAGGAAAAAGAGGAAGGAATTGTTAGGACATGTAATTTCAGGTTCTGTTATCACTCTCTGTGCCCTCTGCTTAACGGGGTAACTTGTTTTCTCCTCCCTCGGGAATCATTCCAAAGCACAAATCCCTGCCCCTTTGAAACACACATGCCCTCTTTCTCAGCTGAATTTGCTCCCAGTGATCCTCCCTCACCCTGCAATTCTTGTGGAATAAGCATAATTGAGGTGGAATGAGAAGCAGGATGAGCTGAATCAGAGCCTCCCTCCCCCAGCACACATTTCAAACACACAGAGCAAACGGGCTCTGTCAGCAAGCTCCAAACACCCAGGGAGTTCCTGGGATAATTCCATATGGATTTGTAGCAGGAAGCTGCACCTCCCACCCTCCAGAATCAGCACTGTCACCACCCAAAGCAACCCCTGCACTGCCCAAGGGGGAGGTTTAAATCAGTGGATGCACTAAACCTGATCCTAAAGCCCAGCCCAGGGCAGAGCTGCTGCTCTGAGGTGGCCCCAGGTTGTATTTACCTGTTCAGCTTCCACATAAATGAGGGGGAATCCCATTTGTTTGGTCCACGTGTTCATCACAGCAGCAATAGGTTTGCCACTGGCTTTTTCCAGGCTTTCCCAGAGATCCTCTGCAGGAGAAAAGCAGAAAAGTCTGACTCAGGACTCCCAGAGTCTTGGTGTGTCAGGATTGATTAAGGACACCACAGGGGAGGTTGGGCTCTTACTCCAGTTTGTCTTTATGCTTTGGGTTGTGCTTTTATTGAATTGTAACAGATGACAGGCAAGGAAAAGGAAATAGTTTAAACCACTTATGGGGGAAAGGGGAAAGAGGGAGAAGCAGCTTCTTTACTATTGATAAAAAGCAATCAATACACACTGCGAGAAAATATCATAAAAATTAACATTAAATCTTCAAATAGAAGCATCTTTTCCTTCAGTTTTTTATCTGTTATATCAAAATTGCTGAGCAAACACCACAGACTGGTTTTGGCTGGCAGAGCTTGATGTCCCACTTCCACATCTGCACAAAAAGGTTTAAGCAAAGAAAGTGCTGGGGGACTTTGGACCAGACTTTGCCCTGTTCAGTGCCACACACGATCAATACCTGCCAAAGGCAGCTTGCAAAAGGCTCCCTTGGCAGAGCACAGGCTCTGTTTCTAAATTCCATCCCTGTGCAGATGTGGGGCAGGCCAATCAGCCCTTTCACAGCCCTTCCTGAGGCAGAAAGTCCCTAAGGATGCTGAGTCCTGGCTCTGCAGGGCATGGAACTGGAAACAAGCCAGTTATTTCCTGGACTTTCAGTTCTCTCAGGTGGAGAAAGGGCTGTTTAATGATCCCTCACTGAAGGGCTGCACTCCACACAGTGACCCCAGTTACCTGTGGCTGCATTTTTCTGCTGGAACTTTGTCAGATACAGATTCATTCCTTTCCGGAAGTCCTGGGAACACACAAGGGGATATGTCAAGGCACCAGAGCAGAGGGCACTCCCATCCTCTCCTTTATTCCCAGGAATCAGCCAGGGGATCTTACAACCAGTGGTACTCCTGAAATTCCTCCCACATTCCCCCTTATCTTATTCCTCCCCAGGTTAAGTTCAACCAGAGCCCAAACAAAGTGGAGAATTTTTTCAAACTAGAAAATTCAAAAATTTGTTGTTAAGAACCAGTATTTTTTTAACTGTAACAAAGATCTGAAAATCCCCCTGTGGCTTTTCCAGCCCAGTGCCTTTACCTCATCCCCAATGTAGTCGTGCAGCATCCGGATCACGGACGCTCCCTTGCTGTAGGAAATGGCATCAAATATCTCATCCACTTCTGAGGGGTGGCCCACACTGACCTGTGGGAGACAGGAGAGCTCACAGGGAGGAGGATCTGAGCTGCCAAAACATTGCATTTTGCTTGCTGTAGTGTCTGGGAGGGGGCTTTTCTCCCAGAGAAGGCACGTGCACATCCAGCACTGGATTGTCTCAGTGGATCTAATTCAACTCACTCAGGTCTGGCCGGGTTTGTAAGTTAAACACACTATAAGTTAGGTTTTGGTGTTAAATCAAATGGATTTGGGGTTCTTCCTTCAATATTTGGTTCAGCACTTCCCCCAAAGCAATAAAACCAGTGGGAATTGCTCAATCCAGAGACAGTGAACCAAGCACACTCAGGGAGGGAATGACTCTAAAATGACCTGCTGCACGAAGCAAGGTCATTTCCCAACCTCTATTCCATCAAACTCTTCTTCAGCCATCAGAACTCCTGATCTCCAGGAACCACAAGGGGGTTTTCTCTGTGCAGAGATCCTCAAGTAGAGGCTAACCACAGCTGCAGCTTTCCCTTTGTGGCAGGAAAGCCTACAGAGTTCCCTCTTCAATGAGCAGTCCACCTGCTGCTGACCCAAGGGCTCCAAGCACTCACCTCAATGGGGTGGCTGTTGTCTAAGGCATCGAGCTCCTGGGCCCGGGTGTAATCAGCAGACACAAACTGAGTCCAGATGTCATACTCTGGGAAGCAGTGATCCACACACAGGTACTCAATCCACGAGGCAAAGCCCTCATTCAGCCACAGGTGGGTCCACCATTCCTGAAAGGCAAGGGGCAGCAATAAAAACACAGCTCTATCCAGCAGGGAGCAGGGGGCAGCAAAGAGAGGCAAAGGGAGGGGCTTTACTGCGTGCCAATTAAAAGCAGAAATTCATCTCTGTGAAGGATCATCGGGGCAAGAAGACCCATCAGCACCCAGTAATCACCTTCCCCTCCAGTTTTAGGAACACTGCATGGAGGAGAAATTCCCAGAGGCTGGACTAGAGGTCAGAGCAGAGCTGTGGAACAGGCTGGATGAGGGGAAAAGCAGTGCCAGGCAGTGAAGCAGCAGAGCTGTGGGGACACAGCAGGGCCTCCCCAGACTGCAGGGCACTCACTTGGGTTGGGTTCTTTTTCCCTACATAAGGGAGAAAACCTGGAGTCTGAAGGAATAGTCTGCCTTGTGGAAACCTGAAGTCTGAACAGTTCAAAGCTGTTCCTCACCAGCCAAAAGTGGGATTTGTTTCTTTAGGATAAGAATGTGACATTGGCATTTGAAAATTCTGCCTTTCACTGTAATATTTAAATGAGGTAGGGAAGGTAAGGAAAAGGGCTATGGATACTGAGGAAGAAAACACCCCTTTCCATGCTTTAACCACCCATTTTTAAATGCAAAAGGGGTGGGTAACTCAGCGTGGCCCTGGTGTCACTGATCCCCCAGGATTTTAAAGACACCATGCTGCTGTTTAGGGGCACTTAAACACACTTTGGGCACGTGTCAAATGAAAATAGAAAGTTTAGCTGTTACATACCATGGTCACAAGGTTTCCAAACCACTGATGAGCAAGTTCATGGCCCACAACCAGAGCAACCCACTGGCGAGATGAAGAACAGGAATTTTTGGGGTCAATGAGCAGAGCAGTCTCCCTGTGTTTGAGAAAGAGAGAGAACTGAGCAGTGGGGACAAGCCCAGGGGAAAAAAAACACAAGCAAAAGTAGGTTAAATCACCTAAATAACCTAAAAAGTGATGAGCACAACTGAAAAAAAACCCCAAAGCTACTTCAGTGTAGACATTTGGTAAGTTCCACAGCTCCTGGAATGCTTTGGAGCAGGAATTCCTTATGGCATGCAAGAAGACAAGTGGAAAAAAAGCCAGGCAGGAATGAGAAAGTTCATCCTTTATTTATAAACCAGCTCACCTACATAATCTAAGAACCTCAGCTGCAGGATGGATGCACAGCACGTCTTCCCTGCCTCCCTCATTCCCAAAGGAATTCTGGCTCTTCCAGGATGGGTTCCCCAACTTTCTCCACTGAATCAGGCCCAAACCTTCCAATGTCAACCCCCTGCCACCATCAGGACTGTTTTAAAAACTCCTGGAATGCTGCAAATCCAGGGAAAACCCCTGAGCAGAGCCAGAAAATTAACAGCACCAATTAAGAAAGGCTTCCAAAACTTCCCCTCATCCAGGGTAAATACATACGAGGGGCTTTTTTCCACAGGGAGTAAAATATCAGATTTTGCCAGAATTGCAATGAGAAGACACACAGATTTGAAACCTGGGCTGGAATTTCTGTTTCAATTTTTAAGGCCAAATTAAAAGCTTAGCAGAAGGAATTAAAACTATGTCAGGATTTCAAGCCCAAAGCTTACAAGTTGCCCAAAATGCAGGGAAATCATCCTAAGAACAAGCACAGAAAATGGAATAGCATCAAGCCAAAGTACAAAAGCTTGATCTGAAGGAGGAAAAAAAATAAAACTGAAAAGGAAGGCAAGTTAATGGTTTTGATTTGCTCATCTCCACACGGGTACTCTGGACTTGCTCAATTTACCAACTTGCCCACAAGGTGAAACAAGAAACTCTTCCAGCTGTGTCAGTGAGTTTTACAGGGGAGAAAAGGGGCCAGGAAAGTGTTCCTGCAGAACAGGCAGAGCTGCCAGACACTTAAAAACCTCACACCCTTGGACAGTACCTGCAAGAGCTGATTTTTGCCTTTCTAAGCTGTTCAACACCACCAGAATTATCCAAACCGAAGCAAGAATTGAAGGTATTTACTCTGTCTTATTTGGGATGATACCCAGGAATTACAGCTCCCTAAAACTAATCCAATTATTCCAAGAATTAGTGAACAAAGAGGGGGGAAAGACAGTATTTTAACAGCATACCTATAAGTAACAAGGCCCCAGTTCTCCATGGCACCTTTATAAAATAAATACAAAGGTTTATTGATATTGATACACACCTCTTCCTAAACGTTTGAAATTCAAATGAAATACAGTTCATCAATAAAGTGAGTTACTTTACCAGCAGCAAAGTCTGCAATAGCTATGAGATCAATTTTAGGAAGAGGGTAAGGAACATTGAAGTAGTCCTTATAAAAAGGCAGAGTTTTAGCAGCAACCTGTAAGAAAGAAGAGGAGAAATGTCCTGTTAATTTGGAACTGGGGAAACTGGAGAAACTGGAGAATTTATGATGGAAACTAAAAAGCAGCACAAAGATTTCTTCCAGAGGCCCCACTCCCAGCTCCCAGAGCACAATGGTTTGGAAGACTCCCCATCCCTGTTTTCTCCCAGGCTGTTGCCACCCTCCAGGACTCCTCATCATCTTCAGACCCAAGCTGACATCAGTGAAACAGAACTTCACCAGAAGCCAGGAACTCAGAACTTCATTAGAACTTCAAAGCAGAACTTAATCAGAGAATCAGCAAATCACAACTTGATCAGTTGAGTTAAACCATATGTTTCGGTCACTATAGACATTGGTTCGTGCACAACTGAAATGGTTTAATATCAAACTCGGCCTCTCCAAGTCATTAAAGCAAATCAGAACTGAGTTAAACCTTATGTTTTGGTCATTACAGACATTGGTTTGTCCTCAGTTGAAATCCTCTTTAATAACGAGCTCAGGCTTTCCGAGCCATTAAAACAAATCAGAACCGAGTTAAACCTTATGTTTTGGTGACTACATACATTGGTTTGTCCACAACTGGAAGTCTGTTTAACACCAAACTGGATCTCTTCGAGACATTAAAGCAAATCAGAACCAAGTTAAAACCCAGGTTTGGTCACTGTAGACAATGGCTTATGCACAACTGAAATGGTTTAATAGCAAGCTCAGCCTCTCCAAGTCATTAAAGCAAATCAGAACTGAGTTAAACCTTATGTTTTGGTCACTACAGACATTGGTTTGTGCACAACTGAAATGGTTTAATAGCAAGCTTGGCCTCTCCAACTCATTAAAGCAAATCAGAATGGAGTTAAACCTTATGTTTTGGTCATTTCAGACACTGGTTTGAGCTGAGCCTCTTCGAGCCACCCCAAACCCCCCGGATCTGGGTGAGTGGCCCCAGTGAGGAGGGCAGAGGTGTGTGCAGGGAGCACCCCTGGCCACCAAACCAAACCCCCCAGGAGCTCATTTACCTCCAACGCAAACTTTCCTTGCTCCGCTTTGCCCACGGGGGTGTAGACCCTGACCAGCACCCCGTCCTGAGATCTGGCCTCCACGAAGTCATACTCTCCCACCACAAAGGCCACCAGGTACGTGGACATCACGGGGGTCCGGGCAAACTTCACCTCCACCAGGTTCTCGTCATCTGGGTAGGGCTTCCTGTCAACCACGTTCTTGGGATACAGAGGGAGAACCGTGGGCTTGGGGGAAGTGAAACTGGGATTGCACAACGTGCTGGAGCAGCTATTCCAGCCTCGTGAGTCATGGTGACAAGGATGGGGGGTAAGGTTTAAAGTGCAGGCCACAATGTGGCTCTGCTGCTAAATGAAATGCCCTGGCCCACTGGAGAGATTATATATCAATTGTATGTTTTTATAAGATATGAGTTATATTCTGTCATTGCCAAAGCTTCTATCCTTCAAAACAGCATTGCCCCCATCCCAGGAGGGCTCCAGCTTTTGCTTGGAACAGAAACCTTCACTTGGAACAGAAACCACATGGTCAGGGCCAGGCCAGACTTTACAGGTAACTCTCAATAGTAGCAATAAAAGAAAAGACCATTTTTAAACTGACTCTTCTGCAGCAACATCACCCAAAAATATGTCCAAGCAGCAAACTAAAAATGCCCATTTGTGTTTGTGACAGAGGTACTTCTGCTTCCACATTTCATCCCAGTTCTGGACAGAAATTCTCCAGAGCAGAAAACTCACTGATTTATCTCAAGTGCTTCTGGATAACACACAAAGGACTTTTTCTCTTCTTAATCAACCAGCACGTGCCTTGGCATATGTCAAGATTTAATATTATTTATTATATATATTATATATAGTAGTTGTACATATTTTATATATATTTATCATTATTTATCATATTTAATTTTTTTAACCACCAGGCTTGTCCAGCCTGTTCAGGTTTCGTGCATCTGACATCAAATATGATCTTGCTCAAAGCTCTCTGCATTTAATGCTCCTCAGCAATGGCAAGACAGCCTGTACTCCTAATCCTGCTACCAAGACACATTATTAATTATCAATTAAGCAGCTGGTGTTATTACAGCTTTATTTCAAGCACTGTTTATTTGCACGTCAAGAACTCACCATATTTGACAAAGCTACTCTGTCTTTAGGAACCACCAAAGAAATATCAAATGTTGCTTTAATAGCAGGTTCATCCCAGCAAGGGAAAGCTCTGCGAGCATCAGTAGCCTGGAAAAAAAGAGCATGAAACAATAAACCACAGAGATTGGGGCAGGGAAACACATAAATGCAGCTTATTTGACAGCAAGAAGCGGGTGAATCACGGTGTGGTCTCTTCACTGACACTCCTGGCTGCTGCATTAGAGCATTTTATTCTTCCTCCACTCTTGGTTTGAACAAATAAAAGCAGCTGCAAAGGCCTCTGTGCCCTGATGGAATTGTACACTCTGAGGACAATTTAGCAGAGTCATGAGAGGAGCAAAGCTCAGTCATGTGAAAGCACAGAGGGCACCCAGGCGTTCACGGGCCCTGCACACACGACCACCCATTTATGTGCCATCAAAATGCTCCCCAAAACCCCCCTGGATGTGCTGGGGAAAGGGCTCCTGGTTTATGTAACCAGGCACACAGCTCTGGGCTTACAATATGGTGTAAAACCCTGCCATTCTGGCCAGCTTTACATAACACAGAACCTGGCTCAGGGCTGGGATGTCAGTAAGGCAGCGAGATAAAGGCACAGTGTCCTGTTAGAAAGGAACAGAGCCCTCCATAAAATGCAGAGGTTGGACAGAGGTTGTGTGGCCACGTGTGGATCCAGAGCTGTTCCTGACACTGCACCCACAGGATGTGTCCCCCTGCCTGGGGAATGGGCCAGCTCCAGAACTCACCAGCCCTGAGCCCACAGGGCTGTTTTTAGTGTTGCCCACACTCAGAGCAAGAAGACAAAGAGAATAGGGATTTTTTTAAGGTGACCCAGAAGGGACAGATCAAGGCAGGAAAGGGTGTCTTTGCCTCTTCCAAGCACAGCTCCTGCCTGGGAACCAGGATGCAGCCGTACCTCGAACTGCGTGACGGCGGCGTAGCGAGTGTCTCCGCTGGGGGTGGTGTATTTACTCCGGTAAAACCCCTTCATTTTATCATTCAGCTCCCCTACAAAGTCTATCTTTAGTGTCCCTGTCCCTGGAACACAAACAGAGGGGGGGTTGTTATTGGAATGAGCCCTGGATTTGGGCTGGAGGTGCAGGTCAGGCTGGGCTGAGGCACTGCCCCTCCCAAGGTGTCCCCTCAGCTCCTCCTCTCCATCCCTTCTGTGCCAGCCTCCCACAGACCCTGCACTGCCCCAAAGCACAACAAACTCCAGAAGGGCAGCCCAGGCAAAAGCCAGGCTCCCCAGAGATTGTTAGGATGGACCAGAGGCTGCTGCAAGGCTCATTCTCACCTTCTAAACACAAAGCACAACCAGGAGAGACCGACCTTAAGCCACTCCTGAAGTCTGATCCTGCAATCCTTACCTTAAAGTTTGCAGAAATACAGGATGTAAGTAATAATAGCATCCTCTGGAATGCACTCCAAAGGCAAGATGGAGCCCTGGCCGTGCTCAAGCCCATAAGTCAATTAGTCTCAGGATTTATTCTGCCCTTGATGTCTCAGTACAAAAGGGGAAACCTGAGCCTGCCCAGAGCAGCAGCCAAGATCCCACGGAACCAAACCCTCCAGCTTGGCATCCCAGAATCTGCTATTTATATTTATCCAGATGAAATAAAACTGCTTTATTTCAGCTCAGGAGCTGTTTCAATCCACAGGCTCCTCAGAGCAAGAAACTGCAGCAGTTTCAGAAGAATCCAAACATCAGCAGTGAGGAAAATCCTGCAGCAATTCCAGTGAGCTCAGGGGGGGAACAGCTCATGGGGAACAACAGGAACTGTGTCCCAACAGCAGGGAAATAATTAGAGCCACCTCAGGTGTTGGAAGCAAATACCACCATAAATCAAACCCCATTTCCAATCCCAAAGTGAGCCGTGGTGGACAGACTCCACAGGGAGCACCACACCCCCGCTCAGGAACTTCAGGGAGGGCAGAGCTGTCCCACGGCAGCTTTTCCAAGAGCAAACACCTTAATCCCAGGGCTGGAGGCAGCAGGAAGCAGGGGAAGAGCTCTTACCTTTCTGCAGGGTACTGGGAAAGGAGAGAGTAACCTTTTCATCCTCATTTTGATAGTTGAACCCTGTGGCGTGAACCTCTGGAAAAGCAAACACAGCACTTGGGTCAAAATCAGCCCCAGAGATGGTTTTGTGCTCATGAACATTTATATCATAATAAATAATAAAGCATTTAAAATTCACTGAATCGGCTGAACCCAACATGCTGCAGCCATGGAGCAAATCAATGGAGATCCTGAACAATCCATAATATAAATGAAGCAAAGGAACAGCCTCCTCAGGGTCAGAATTCCAATGCCGTGCCCAGGAGGGAAAGCTGAGCTGATCACTTACAAACCTGCAGTAAGAACAGGATCTGGACACCAGGAATGTTGGGAACAGCTGCCACAATCCTGAGAAATGGTGAAATACTGCATCAAAACCCCCCTTAATATGAAACACTTCCACGAGTGCAGCAGGACTCTTATTAATTATCCCAAACAGGATGCTTAGGATTTATTTACCCAATTTGTGGCTCTCCCTTTGAAAAGCACATTAATCTCCACAGCAAGGGAGGGGGGGTTTGCTTGGATTGAACCACAAAGTAAAACACAATGTTGGTTTCATTGAAAAACTGTTTTCAGAAGCAGGGCCCTACCTTGCTCAGCAAAGGTATCCCAAATCCACCCCAAAATGAAGCAGTTGGGTATTCACACAGCACTGCAACTATGTGTGGATGCAAACATCCAAACTATGAGGCCAAGCTGGAGACACAGGGGGAGGGAATCTCCACAGGAATTAAACTTCTTCCTTCTTAATTGAAATCTCACTTGCTGCCTTCAATATGATGTGGATCTATGATCCTTCAGCCAAAAAAATATGGAATAGTCATACAGGAGCTCACTTTGCAAGTTCTGCTCCCCGTGTCACTCAACCACTGCAAAAACCTTGGAGAAATCATCTTGAAGAACTTTAAATCTGCTCCAAAACAAATGAGAAAAGGTTTCTGCAGCAGCAATTTCCACTGCCAAACCTGGCCACAACAATACATCCTTTCCATGCTAAAAGGAAAACTTGCCACTCAACCGACTTCTAGAATAACAAAGCTTGTTTGCAACAACAGTTTCAGTCACAAAATGACTCGTTTTCCACGCTCGGGTATCACTCCAAGCATCCAGGTGCTGGGTTTCAGCCCCAGCACACTCCAGGACGTTCCCTGAGCTGCTTCACACGTGACAAAAGGAACTGGAAACACGTTTCTATGGTTCTAAAATTTCAAGTGCTGTTTACTGTGGGGTAGTGTGATTTCAGCCTTAAACCTGTGCTCACAGAGCACATAAATGCAGGGACTGCATGAAGGAATTAGTTTTAAGGGCAGGTTTCACAGAGCTGTGCTCAATGTCTAAGCTGAGTTAACCACTGTGCTGGAGTGCAGGACACAGAAATGCTCAAATAGCACAGAAATAGCTGCAAAAAATCCAGTGCAGAAACAAATGCAAGTGGAAAAATCCTTCACAGGATCAAGGAGAAGGATTTCAGACTCCTGATCTGCGCTAAGGAGTTCCAAGATTTTGAAAATCAACTGTAAGAGGGATGAGATGGAGCATTTAAAGCAGAATCCATGCCAAGGACATCCAACTGCCAGCAAACACTGGGCAAGGAGCACTGAAAATAAGGGTTGGGCTTTTCTTCTTCTGACTCTGGGGGTACTGGCAGAAACTGAGCTGCAGGGAGAGTTTCAGGAGGACAATCCTAATGTACAGGGTGTTAATGTGAAGGGGGCTTCCAGCAGCTGATTGCTGACTCCATCCTTCAGACCCCAGGAATTTCGACCCCGAGTCCAGCAGACAACAAACCTGTTGTTCTGCAGCAGCCTGTGGGTGCCCTGGGTCAGAGGGAAGGATGGGCTGCATTCCTGCTGGGAATTTGTCAGTCTGGAGGGATCCTGCTGCTGGACAAGCTGCAGGTTGTGGTCAGAGGGTAAGTGAACACCTGAGAGAGGCTGGATAAGGATCAGCTCAGGAATGCAGAAACACTCCCCGAATGGATTTTAAAAGGACCACAGCAAACCACAAACATTTTTATCTTTTTACAACCATCTGATACCGGAGACAAACAACAGCAGGACTGGAGGATCAGAGCTCCAACCTCCTGAAACTGAGGAGTGCAGAGGAATGTGTGTTATGTGGATCTTCTGCCAAAGGTTGACAATGGATATCAGGTTTCCCCCTCCTCCTCTCCCAAATGTGAAGTGCTCTTAAGAGTGTTTGAGTTTGTAGATCTGCTACTTTATAAGCTTTTTAACCTGTACCAGGAGAGACAGGGCTGAACATCACCAGGGCTAGAAGATAAAGACCTTCAGGGTTTTCTAACTCAAATTCCAGAGCAACAGAACATAAATGAAAGATTCAAAGCTACATTTTTTCATTTCAACTGACTACTCAGTGCCCATAATTTAATCCAGAGCAAAAGAACCATGGAAAACCATCAACAATACTTTTTCTTAGAGTTTAAGAGAACTGTTTCTAACAAAGATGTGATTGCAGTAAAAGGCTGTGTGAGTTCCTACCAGTGGAATACAAAAGCTCCTGAAGAGAACAACCCAGTTTTGGCAGCCTACAAACTTTGGAGAGTTTGGCACTGCAAGGTTGCAAGTTAATCACTAGCACATTAGTACAGAGCCTGGGCTGAGCTGCAGGAGAAAAGCAAAAGCTGCTGCTCCCTGTCTTTGGGGGCAAAAAAAACTACTTAAAAACTGCGCCCCAGAACTTGGATCGTTGCACTTCAAATTCTACAACAGCTTTAGAAATAAATGCCAGGCCTTCCACAGAGCACTTCCTGCAACTGCCCAGTGACCAGAGGGATCCATCGATTCCTGAGCCCCAGTTCTGGGTTGGATCACTTCTAACTGTGGCTCCCAGCCAAGGGCTTGTCCAACGGCAAATGCACCCGGATTCAAAGCTGACACAAAAGATGGAATTTTTTCAAGTGGCCCTCGATCCATGGCATGGAGAAGTCACAGGCAATTAAGGTATGGGGCCTTAATGAACCTGCATTCCCAGGGGAGCCGCAGGGGCCGGGGGCACTCTGGTTTCTCTATTGCAAATTAAGCACGTTGCTCAAACCAGCCCTGGGCTGACCCAGTGTCCCCTGCCCTGCAATTCCCAGGAATGCCAGCACTTCCAAGCCCTTTCATATCTTTCCATGAGAGTCAAACCAGTGGCTGTAAACCCCTAAACCAGTCAGAACCATTCTCACTGCAGCTCTCCTTAAAAACCTGCATTAAAACTCTGTCACATCGAGTTCTCTCCAGAGGAAAGGGATGAAGATGAGCTTTCCTACAACAAGGGAACATTCACAACCAGTTTAAACAACTCCAGTCTGCAACAGGCAGCCACAGCAGGCGTTTTTCCCACCTGGCCCCAGGTGGGAATTCATGTTCCCATTCCCTTCCTTCCACTGGAATTCACATCCAACCATCAGGAGCAGGAAGGGGATTCATCTCTGAGCTGCCTCTTTTTTTTCCCCTTGCAGAGGCAGTTTCCTGATCCACTTGGCTGCTCAGCAGTGCAAATTGGAATGCCAGGGGAAGGGAGGGAGTGAGGGCAGGCACCACTGCCCTGCCCACAGCACAGCACCGTGTCAGGCTGTGTCACGACTGTCGTGACATGGCACTGCTCACACACGTCCCTGCTCAGCTTCCCCCAGGTGCTACTGATTTTTTGGGGGGTTGTGTTGGTTTGTTTCTTGTTTCAAACAGCAGCTGAGCCTCTGGTGTAACCAGCACCCCACACTGGGAAGGGAAGGACCAAAAATAAGAGATCTGGCCTCAAAGCCTCTAAAAGGTTGAAGTACAACCCAAAGTTGTACTTTGGGTTATTATTCCTGCTAAACAAACATCACTCCAGCTGCCTGGGATTTCCTGTGGGAAGTTGCCAACTGTTCCCCTCCAAGCACCTCTAAATTGAAGAAGCTGCTTTAGATCCCCCCAGAATCTGAGGAGATTCCAAGCCTAAGACAACCTGATTCACTCACTCCATCACAATTTCACAGCTGCCTGAAGGAGAGATTCACAGGAAGCTCAAACTCCTTCGCATTCAGCGAGTCTGAAACTCAATCCCTTAAAACTGAACTTGCTTGGGAATGTCTTTGCAGTTCTTCATTCAGCTGAGCCAAGTCATCCATCTGGACACAGGCAGTGCAGCACGTGCACCCCTAAAAGCTAAAGCTGCACTAGAAATGCTAAAAAACAGCTTCTGGGGGAAAAAAACCCTCCCCAATCCCAATTACTCGTGATGATCAGTGGGAGGAGCCGCTTCAGCAACGGAAAACTCGGGTGTTTGGAGCAGCTTTGTTCCATTACAGAATTCCTGGCACACACAGAGCAAACCCACAACCCCCACTTACAAATCCCTGCCCCGGTTTGATGATGAAACAGGAGATTTTTCTGCCCAAGGACTGAGTAATCAGCGGCCCTGGTTTGTTCCTCACTGTCGCTCAGTGGGGGATTACGCAGCAGAATTCTTCACTTCGACTTTAAAGCTGCAGAGATCCTCCCTCAGCTTCCCGACAAATATTGGGCAATAATCTGATTTCCCTGCAAATCTGCATTAAAATTCCAAAGGCCAAGTCCTACCCTCTGCTGTATCCACGTTTAGAAGGGTGGACAGGGGGACAAGGAGCCCACAGTTGTAGCCAAGGGCTCTTGTACAGCCACAGAGCAATGGGCACTCAGGATTAACAACAATTATTCGGAAAATAAATAACTATTCTGCACAAAAATCAACAGGTCACCCCCTTAAACAAGGGACAGGGATGTGCTGAACAAGGCCTCTTTCCCACAGCTACTTTTTGGGACAGAAACACACCTGAAAGAAGAGAAGTGACTGGTTACCTTTTATCTTTTCTCACATTACAGACAAGGGTGACACAAATTCTGCCGCACAGAGACACAGAACTGAGAGGTAACAATTCTTCACTAGAGCAGAATTTTAAAAGATGATTTAAAGAAGAGTTTTAAAGGGGAAAACAGCCCTAACTTCTCACTGCTTTCACACACTCCCCAGGCAGCTGGTACCAGGCTCACCTAAGGAATTCATTCCCAAGGAACTGGCTGATATTCCTGTGAGTTCCCTGGACTATATTTCATCCTCAGTTTTTGAGAGCAGTTATACAATTACCATCCCAAAGCTGGGCACAATAGGAGCATTAGTGAGACTGACTCGAGCTGTATCAACAGGTGCCAGCAAATGCTCTGCCAATTCCATGCAATTTTCCTTCCAAAGCCATTCCTCTGGCTGGCACCTTCCCAAGCCCAGAGATATGTTTTAACCCCCTGAAGCCTGAGGATAACTATGGTGACCATGCACCAAACCTGCACCTGGAGCATTTATGGTACAACGGCTTGTGAGAGCCAGAGTGCTGGACTCAAACTCCTGGGTGTCCAGAGTGCCACACTCAAGGCTATCCAAAAAATCAGAAGGAAGGAATTTAAGCCACAGAAACTCACTTCAGGAATGCTTTGGTTTAAGTCTCTGTTAAGCTCTATTATTAATACTTTGAAGTTACAAGAGATCTTCTCTGTTTTATGCATTTTTTTTCTGATTTGCTGGTAAGAGATTTTATTCCCAGATACTTTTTCCCCTTTCTTTTACTTTTCTCAATGGAAAATAAGCCATTGCTGTGTGGTTGGGCCTGTGGCAGGGAACAGACTCCAGACACACTCTGCTCTTAGCAGGGCTCGTTATCTCCTCATTACTCAGGCCGAGGAATAGCTCCAGGAGTGCTTAGCAACACCCTGCTCCCAGCCCAGCGTGAGAAAGGCTGGAAAGCTGCAGTGCCAGGGTACAACCCGGAGCACGTCGGGGAACAGCTCTCCATTCCCACCCTGTGGGATGGGGTGGCCCAGCTCCAGGCTCCTCAGTCCTTCCCTTCCCTCTCCCAGTGCTTCCTGCACCGAGCTTGGCTTTTCCAAACACACCCTCTGAGAGCTCCTCTCCTCTGCTGCGCTCCAGGAACCCTCTGGTTGCTTTCATAGTGTATCAAAAATAAAAACAATTCGAGCCACTTTAAACGCAAAGACTCATGGCAAACATTCCACTTAGAATCCAGGATGGTTTGGGTTGGAAGGGACTTTAAAGCTGATCCAGTCCCACCCACTGCCATGGGCAGGGACACCTTCCATGCACCAGGGTGCTCCAAGCCCCATCCAGCCTGGACACTTGTCATGTACAGACCCATCACCCATGGGACAACATCACTGCAAGAACTGCAATTATCCCTAGAAAATCCATCCCAGAAGGTCACATTTCTTTTCCTCTTTAAATGTTCAAACACAGCCCTTCTCTCCAACGTTATTCAGCTGTTGCACAAACTTTAAGCCCAAGCACAGGAACACTTTCCTCCACTCCATCATCAAGACCATTCCATTATTTCACAACTCCGGTTTAAACAAAAAGTGGTTCATGACATCATTTTGGCATTTTCCTTACGGAAAGGGACACTTTCCTTGTGGGAAGGGAAGCTCTGCAGCACCCTTTTTAGTCTGAAGGGCTTCAGAAACAATTGGACCAAAGAGCTGCTGGGCTTGAAAAACCTCCAGAAAAAACCAGGAAGGCTTTGCCCACTGTTAGAGCTTATTTTCCACACCTCCTTCATTTCATGCCTCAACTGCTAAACCCCTTCTACTGTTTGCAAATCTCCTCAAAATATAACTGGGGAAGTCATGGACTAGAACTCAGTGTTACCAACAGGCACTGCTGCTCCCATTTCCCCAGGAACTTCCAGCCTTCCACTGGGCTGGATCCCAGTCCTTGTGTCCTCCATGGAACCACCTTTTTCCCTGGTTTCCTACACTCAGAACATGCTGCTAAATGCCAGTGAAGTGTCTCCTGCACCTTCCAAATCCCTCCCCGTGGGTATTTCCTACTGCAGGCCATTATCAATGCATTCCTTATCTAATCCCTGTCACAGATTTCGCCAATAATCCCAAATCCACAGGTGCAGATCACATTCTTACACATTCATGCAATACAAATAGCAGTGTCAAAGCAGGCATCCTTTCCCTACATCCCTCAGGAATGACGGGGCAGAACGCAGATTTCATGGAACTACAGGGAACTTCTTGACCACAATGCAGTGAGGAAAGCGAGTGTGGAAGTGAGATAAGGAACTCTGAGCTTATCAAGCTGTTATGTAATTATGGAATCGAAGCTGTTGGCTGTTGGCAACAGCTCCCAGAATTCCAGAACTGAAGCCATTCCTACCTTCGTCCCCTTCCGGCGCATAGGAAGCTGTGATGATGTCGATGTCAGCACAGTTCATCACGATTTGGTTGGTTGCATTTTTCACCTGCAAGAGAAATCCCATGAGCACCAGGAAGAAAACAGCATTCCCACCTCCCATCCGTGCAAAAACCCCTCCATGAGGGGTTTGAGATAGAGTTTGGTGGTGAGGAGAGGAGGAAGCACCTGGGACATGCACACTTGATCCCTGTGCAGCCACCCAGGCCTACTTCTCACACTGTAAATTATTTAAGGGAATGAACTGCTGGGTGAAGACGGGTCTGAAAGCTTGAAAACAGAGCCCTTGTACGTGCCTGGGAATCCAGGAGCAATAAAAATCATGGAGAGCCCACCAGCCTCCTTTGGAGACCAAAGCAAAACCCCTGGATGGGAGATGAACAGGAACACAACCTCTGAAGGTGCTCGACACTGTAAGAACTTCCTAGGTTGGAAACATCTGCCAAGAGCTTCTCCTTCCCATTTTCCTGGGAGCTTCCCTCCTGCCAGCTCTTGGCTCCACACACTTTGCTTTACTTACCAAGTGCCAGCTCCCAGCGTAGGAATAAACTGTGGGGCTGTGCCAGCGTTCTGTTTGAATGCAAGGGCTTGAATGCAGAGGAATTCAAATTAAATATAAATTAATTACAAAGGGGTAAAATATTTGGGAGTTAAACTGGGAATTATTTAGAAATTTATGGCTGAAACCACTAGAATGGTCACACTGGATGGAGCTGAGAATGCTGCTAGTCCTGGATAAAATTTTGAGCAGGAGATGGGAAGTTCTTTAAAGAAAGGAGTAAAAACCTCTGTAAGAGCCAACTAGTTTAACATGTGCACGAAGAAACTGCTCCTATCCAGAGTCAGCTGCCCAGAGCACAAGGACTTCCAGCCCTCTCTTTTTCTTCACTATTATAACCTTAAAATGCACATTAACACTTGGACACATTGCTCCAGGTATCCATGTCCAAACAGGGCAGGAACCACCTGGAACTGTCTCCAGCTCTGGGGTCCCAGCACAGGGAGGACATGGAGCTGCTGGAATGAGGCCAGGGGAGGCACCAGGATGGTCAGAGGGATGGAGCAGCTCTGCTGGGAGTGTTCAGCCTGGACAAGAGAAGCTTCAGGGTGACCTAATTGTGGCCTTCCAAGACTTGAAGGGGCTACCAGACACATGGAGAGAGACTGTTTCCAAAGGTCTGAAGAGACAGGACAAGGGGGAATGGCTTCCCACTGCTAGAGGGCAGGGTTATATAGGATATTGGAGAGAAATCCTTCCCTGGGAGGGTGGGCAGGCCCTGGCACAGGCTGCCCAGAGAAGCTGTGGCTGCCCCATCCCTGGGAGTGTCCAAGGCCCGATTGGAGCAACCTGGGCTGGTGGAACTGGAACCAGCCTGGGATTCTCTAATTCCAGCTCCAAGGGGGCCAAGCGGTTCAGAGATGAGGCAGGGACAGCAGAGCTCAGCGAGGAGCCCTCAGAGAGGGCAGTCCCCTGGTCAGAGTGCCAGTCCCTGCTGCCAACCCCACCTCCACGGCCCCGGGGCAGCCTCCGCACCTGTGGAAGCCAAGTAGAAGGTCCGCTCGACGTGTTCGTCGGGAAACACGGGCGCCGAGGACTTGAGGCGCCACTCCTTCTCCTCGGGGCTCAGCTCCCGGGCCCACTCCGGGACGGCAGTACTCCTCCTCTTCCTCGTCCTCACCGGCACCACGAGCCACGCCGGGGCTGCTGCGGGACGGAGCGCGGACCCTGCGGCCTGAGGAAGGGAAACAACCGAGCGTGGAGCGGGATAAACACTGCCAACCCCTCACACCTCCCGGGCCCTCAACGTCGCCCCCTCGCCCCCGGCCTCCCCGCACTTCCCCACAACCCTCCAGAGCTCCAGCAGCCCCCTCAGCCCGCTCCACCTGCCCCAGGAGCCGCGGTGCCCTCAGAGCCGTCCTCGCCGCCATGGCGGCCGCCATCTTGGCGGGGAGGTGGGCGGGGGTTTATGACGTAATATGGAGGGTGGGCGTGGCCAATGGGGTGCGCGCGGGGAAGGCGGGGAGGGGGGCGTGGCCGGCCGCGA
>JAWWMP010000080.1:264540-294497 GCA_035047865.1 Dendrocincla tyrannina | reverse complement strand
GCCGTAGGGCGATGCAGCGCGACGGGGATGCCGCGGCGGCGGCGGCCGCGTCGTACCGGGTGCTGAGCCGGCTGCTGGGCTATGTCCACGGGGCGGAGGCGGGCGCGGTGCCCGGTGCCGGTGCGGGCGCGGTGCCCGGTGCGGGCGGGCGGCTGTCGGTGCCCGGCGGGCCGCGGCCGCAGCTGATGGTTTTCCGCAACGCGGCGGCGGAGGGGCGGCCCGGCGAGGATGGAGGCGCGGCGGCGGCGGCGGCGGCAGAAGGGGCCGGGGGGGTCCCGGGGGGCGGCGGGGCCGAGCTGTGCCCGCGGCACCGGTGCGCGCTGGAGCCCAAAGCGGCGTCGGGCTGGGGGGCGGCGTCGGGGGGGCTGGAGCTGCAGCTGGCGGCGCTGGGGCTGCGGCCCCCGGGGCTGGGGGCTAAAGGGGCGGCGGGGGCGGCGGGACCCCCGTGCCCCCCGTGCCCCCCGTGCCCGTGCCTGGGGCCGCCGGCCGGCGAGGAGACCAGCGATGCGCTGCTGGTGCTGGAGGCGCTGGAGCCCGACGAGGGCGGCAGCGGCTCCGAGGACGAGCAGGGGTCCCCCGGGCGGGGGGCAGCCCGAGCGGCGGGCAGAGCAGCCCCCGCACCGACGGCACCGGCGCCGCCTCCCGCAGCCCCCGCGGGCACCGCGACCGGCCCCGGCGGCAGGAAAGGCTCGCTCAGGATCCGCCTCAGCCGCCTCTTCCGCACCAAGAGCTGCAGCGGGGGCTCGGCCGCCGGGGATGCCGCCAGCGCCGCCGCCTCTGCCGGCAGCCTCACCGACGTGTGCGGGGCCCGCGGCCGCGAGCAGGACACGGGCAGGTACGGCGGGGACGGGGTTGGGGTGATGCGGTGGTGAAGGTCCCGGGGTGATGGGGGTGCCTGGCTGGAGGGGCATGAGAGGCACCGGTAGCATCCCGGGTACCGGGTGCGAGATGGGATGCGGCCCCCTTGGAGAAGTGCGGAGGCCTCGTTGCTTGCAGGAGCCCTGGAGAGACGGGTGGAGCAGGGACACGATGTTCCAGGCCTGCATCCGCAGCGGGGATGGGGGAGAAACCTCTGGGAGCAGGGCTTGGAGCATCAGTTCTGGGAGGAGGAGCTGGGGGAGCTCAGCCTGGAGAAAAGGAGGCTCAGGAGGGACCTTCTGGCTCTCTGCAAATCCCCGACAGGAGGGTGAATGCAGGTGAGGGTCGGGGCTCTGTTCCCAGGGAACAAGGGACAGGAGGAGAGGGAACGGCCTCAAGTTGTACCAAGAGAGGTTCAGGTTGAGTATTAGGGGAAATTTCTTCGTGGGAAGGCTGGTCAGGTGTCAAAACAGGCTGCCCGTGGAAGTGGTGGAATTGCCATCCCTGGAAGGGGTCAAAAAACATGTGGATGTGGCTCTTGGGGACACGGTTTAGTGGCCGTGATGGGATTTGCTTGAAGGTTGGACTTGCTGATCTTGGAGGGCTTTTCCAGCCTACATCATTCCATGACCAGTGAGGTGGCAGGTGGCTTGGAGGAGCCACTGGAGCCCTGGGATGCTGCAGGTGCCAGGGAAGTGCTGTCCCCTCTGGTGACACCGTGCTGGGCACGAGGGACTGGAGCTCCCTCTCACTTCCCACATCTTGCAGGATGAATTCCTGAGGCTCCAGTGGCTCCAGCCTGGGTGGTGGTGGGTGCTGCCCTGGGGGCTCTGCTCTCCCTCTGGTGCTCTGACATGGCAGGAGGAATAATGGGCAGCCAGATGTTGTCTGGGATGGAGGGACAAATCGTGGGGTCTGTTGCTCTTCCTCATCCCTGTTCCATCAGCTCTGGCTGCTCCAGCCTCATGTTCCAGTGGGCCATGGGCTGTTTGCTACGAACTGTGGAGGGTACAGGGCTGCTCTGTACCCACTGCCCAGGCTCCTGTGCCCCAGAAACCACTTCCCATAGCATTCCCAGCAGCAGAACTGAAATTCCACACAGGAGGAGGCTGGGAGAGCCTTCCTGTGTCCAGGGAGCAGCATGGAATAAGTGGATGGACTCAGTGTTACAGCACAGGCCGTTCCCTGCAGGGTTCATTAACCTCCCGTAGGGATTCTGGGGTGTGTTCCCTCCTGGTGCAGCCAAGGACCTGCTGAGGGATGAGCAGGAAGCTTTTCCTCCAGGCTGGAGGTGCTGACCTGGGGTCAGGTGTGACCTGCAGCCCTGGCTGGTGGTGACAGGGCGCTTGGGCAGCCCCAGAGGCAGCCAGAGCAGGCCCAAATTACCTCAAAATTAGCTCTCCTTTGAAGCAGGGGGTGGGTTGGGAGGTGGCAGCTCCCAGCCCTGCAGCTGGACAGGTGGTGAGTCCTTTCTGGAGCCCCTGTGCCCCCGAGGAGCCTCACTTGGCACTTGGGCTGTTGGAGCAGCTTTAGACAGTTCCCCACAAATGACTAAATGGGCCTCAAACGAGGTGCCTGTAATGACATAATGTGTGTGCTAATGGGCTTGTGGTTAATTGAGGAGTCCTGGGACCTCCCAGGGCTGGGATCAGGTGGTGGAGAGATCTGAGAGCAGAGGAACACCTGGGAATTGCTGCCTGGGTCTTCCCTTGGTCAGGGAGCTGGATGGTCACTGTAATGGTCACTTTAATGGTCACTTCTCCTGCAGCTCCTTGCACTAATTAGACCCTTTCTAACAGAGGTTACTTCAAGGTGCCTGATGCAGCAACTCTTGTGGTTCAGGGAAGACTTTGCTCCTCCCAGTTCCAGGAATGCCACCCTGATGATGAGGGATGGGTTATTAATGATGGGGTTTGCTCCCATGCTAGTGGGACAATGGTGAGCCAGGAGCTTTCCCTGGCTCTGCTGAGAGCTGGAGGTTGTTGCCCTGTGGCCCCCGTGGGTGCAGGATGGATCTGGTGGTCACCATGAGTCGCTGCTGCAGCCACGGGTGGCTGATGGGGTGGCTCAGAGCAACTCCTGGCTCTGCTTGTTCCCAAACTATTGTTCCTGCCTGGAGGTGAAGCTGCTCCCTTGGTCTGTGGCTGTTTTTTTTTAATTTGAAACATCCCCAAGAAGCAGAATTCCTGGTGTTTGGAGTTGCTGCCCACCCTCCCATGGTGCTGCCAGCCCTGGAGCCAGCTGGGTGCAGCTTTTCACTTCACCTGCAGCAGCACTTTGGAAGAAAACCAGCCCCGTTATCCAAAATCAATAACAGGCTCTGCTGAGCTGCAAGAAATCAGATCTGGATGGAGACACCAACCAGGGCCTGGGTGTTGGTTTTTAAAGGTTACAGTTGTGAAACTGCTTATTCTGGGGAGGAATTTGTGCAGCAGAGGAGGCTGGAGGGAAGGGCACAGGGCTGGCACTGTCACTTGCCAGGCGGGTACCCAGATTTATCAGTAAGTTGTGTTGGTGGCCCTAAAATCCTGATTTTCTGGAGCTCCAGGGGTTTCCTGGATTCGTGGGCATGGAATTGGCCCATTCCTGAAGGGCAGAGTCCACCTTTGGGGTTGTCCAGGTCACACCTAATGACTCCTCTGTGGCTTTTGGCATCACTGGGATCCTGCAGGACAGGAGGAGTGTGGAAGAGGTTGTTTTGGTGGAGACTGGAGCTGGGAAGTGGTGGATTCAGTCCATGGGAGTTGTTTCTTGCTCTCTCCCTGTTGCTGATGAAATGAGAAACCTCAGAAATGGATGCTGTGAAATTCTGGCATGAAATAGGGCTGTTTTGGTAACACTTAAATGCTCCTTTCTGGCTGCCTTGGTGGGTGGGAGCAGAGCTGTTGTATTTTCAAGTGGGCTGATATTAATCCAGGAGTGTAGTTTTGTGTGTTGATAATTTTGTCTGATAATTGGTGAATTATTCTCCATGTGGGGGGAAAAAAAGCACCCAACCTCAAATAGGTGTGAGAGGCTTGAAATCAAAACACTTCCACACGTTTTAATGGGGGTTTGTGCAGAATCATGGAATCATTTAGGCTGGAAAAGACTTTCTGGTTCATTGAGCCCAACCATTAAGCCAGCTCTGCCAGGATGATGATGAGAGCTCGTGGTGGTTTTAGTTGTGAACAGATAGTATTAAAAGTGTGAATAAAAGTGATGTCTGGACACAAAAGGGAGAAGTTTACTCAGCCTGGCCTTGGATTCAAGTCCTGTGGGGTTCCATCCTCCATGGCTCAGTTTTCCAGCGTTTTCTCTGCCTGGATGTGGATAAATCCCTTGAACATCCCATAGGGAAGGTGCTGGAAGGAGTGGGGAGAACACAGGCTTGTTATAAAACCAGTTGGGAAACAACTTCTTGGGAATGCTGGCATTCCTTGGCCTCCCCAGAGCTGTGTTTTTGGCTGTTCCCATCCCTTTTGGCAGCTCTGGCTTTAGCTCCCTCCCCTTCCCCTGCATTTTGGGGTTCCAGGCACAACCCCACATTGCTCAGGGACCCAACCTGTTTGGGCCAGGAATTTGGCAATGCCCAAGCCAGGGGAGCAGCGTGAGGTCTGTTGTGAAACAGCTCCTTGGCTCTGGTTGCTGGACTTGCTTGGGGTTTTCTTTCCAAAGACTTTATTAATTACCTACTTAGAGATTTGCTTCGTGGTAGGATGGAGCCCCAGCTTTGCTGGGCCTGCCCTATTTAGGTCAGAGCTCTGCTCTGGGGGGTGGGATAAACACCTGGATGGAGCTTCTGTGCAGGATGGAGAAGGTTCTCCTGCTCTGAGAAGGGCAAAGGGTGTTTTCTCCTGGTGGGATGGGGTGTCTCCTCATCTCTGCTCACCCCATTTCTCTTATTCCCAACAGGAAACACAGACTGACAAGAACTCAAAGTGCCTTTTCCCCGGTTGTGTTCAGCCCCCTCTTCACAGGTGAGGAGCTGGAAGGTTTATTCCAGTTTGGGGGTCTCGTTTTGCTGTGAAAGGAGCAGTTTGTGCTGAGTGATGGATATCGATTCCATGGGAGCCCAAACTGAAGCCACAAGTTGTTTGGCAGCTGCGTGGAGGGAAGGGGCTTGGGCTGAAGGTCAGACCCCAAAGAAATCTGTGTTGAGGGTCTCGTGGCAGAGCAGAGGGATCAGGATGTGACTGTGCAGTGAGAGGAGCTGGAGGGTTGGTCTGGGAGCCTCTTCCTGCTGGGAAAGGTGTTGGACAGCAGAGCTCAGTGCATGGCTTGGGTTCTGAGGAGGGAGAAGCCCTTTAGGGAGAATTATGATGATTCTTGGTGAAAACTGATTTAAATTTCAGAGAATTGACCCCCAAGGCAGAGCATTGGTTTGATTTCCCTGGAACCAGGGACTGGGAGGTTCTGAGCTGCTCCTGGGGCTCCTGCAGTCCCTTCCCCAGCCCCACATCCCCTCATCTCGTGGTTTTCACGTGGCTTCCCCGGATCCCTCTGTGTCATGTGCAAATTTATAAGCAAATGAAGGCTGGTGAAAGCAAAAGCTGCTTGTGCTGCTCTGTCAGCTGCTGCTGGGGAAGTTCTGAGGGCAAACCCCTTAATTCTGTGTGCTGGTGGTGGTGAGAGGGGTGTGGAGCTGCTTTTCCTCTGAAGAGCCTGCACAGGAAAACCTTTCTTTTGCTTTGAATTTGGAAGGTTGATTTCACTAATTATTAGTTTATCCTATTAACTGTTTTTAAAATGACTGATGTCAGTTCTTACCAGGCAGTGGAGTGGTGGCAGTGCCCTCCTGGCAGTTTTGCCTGCACAAAAGACCATGGAAGTGTCTCCAAAGGGAATATCTGGGTTTCCACTGCTTTGGTTTGTGGTGGCTCCTCCTCCCTCACACCACTGAGCTCTGGGTTTGTTTAAGGACTGATTTTAGGGGATTTTCCCAGCCTGGGACCACCGAAGTGGGGCAGAATTCAAATATCTGGCCCATCTTGTGTGAGTTTCTTGATAATTTACTTTCCAGGGCTCTGGAGGTCTTTGGGAAGGCTCTGCCTGCCTTTCCCAACCTCCCCATGGGCACCCCTTGATAAATCTTCCTCCACTAGTCCACCACTGCCTTGGGAAGGATTTAAAAGCTGAATTACTGCAACTCCTCTCAGCCTGGCTGTCTTTGGTGTTGTTTGCACGAGCTGAATGCAGCCCAACCACTTTATTTTTAGGGCGTGGAACTGAGAGAGGGCCGTGTGGCTGCGTGTGCCTCCCGCCCAGCAATCCCCCAGGGAGAAGGTGCCTGCCATCATAACAACCCTAAATACTGCTCTTAACATGCCTCATTAATAACAGCCAGGGCTTTTGGAAAAGCACAGGGAAGCTGAGTCAATGCAGGCCTGGCTGGTGCAGGTGGATCAGGTACCTGCCAAGGGGTGGGAGATGCAGGATCTGGAGCAGGAGAGGAGTTCCTGCCCACAGGAGTCGGAATCTGAGGCAGCCACAGCTCCTTGGCCTTGAAGGTTCAGCCCTTCAGGATAGGCTGGTTTAGTGGTGGTGGTGGGACTGAGTTTTTTGGGGAAAAAAACCCCATCGTGACTGTTTTGGGTTTTTTTTCCTTTGGGATTTAGGTCCTGCTACTCAGGCTGATGCTTTGACCTTGATTTGATTTGATGTTTTCGTGCCTCTTCGTGAGTTTAGCCTAATTTTAAGCTTTTCTGGTTTTAAGTTGGACTGGGTTTTTTAGCCTAATTTTAGGCTTTCTTGGTCTTAAGTTAGACTTTTTTTCTTTAGCCTAATTTTAAGCTTTCTTGGTTTTAAGAGCTTTTCTGGTTTTAAGAGCCTTTGTGTCATTGCTTTCCCCAAGCAGCATCCTGGATGTGAAGCCTTTAGGCTGCAGGGAATCCCAGTTATTTAATGTGTTTATTGTAAAAGCCTGTCCAGCTCCTTCTTATTCATTTTAAGAGCATTTTTGTGGCCTTTGGGGTAAAAGGTGCTTTTGTTTGATCTTTTGAGGCAAACTCAGAGGGGTGTGACCAGTCTCCTGTGCCAGCAGGTGCCATCTGGGATCATTTCCCTGGTGTCACACATGGGGATGAGCTCTGCTTTTATGGGAATTCTGTGCTGGGAAGGCCTCTTGGAGCCTCCTCATCCCACCCTGGTGCTGGTCTCAGATGGGGTTCAGGCACAGGTCGAGTGTCAGTCCCTCAGCCTGACCTTTGGGATGAGCTGTTTGGTGTCCCTGAAGCATCACAGTGGGGAAATTTGGTTTGGAAACAACTAATAGGATCATTTCCCAAACCCTGTAGAGGTTCCTGCCCCTCTCCCTGTCCCCAGCTGCCCTTGCTTGGCCTCGCTGTGCCCTGGGGAAGGTGCAGCACTAACAGTGTTCTCCACACCCTGCAGGTGAAACGGTGTCACTGGTGGACGTGGACATCTCCCAGCGAGGACTGAGCTCCCCTCACCCTCCAACTCCTCCTCCTCCACCCCGCAGGAGCCTCAGCCTGCTCGGTACCTTGTCCATGTGGGAACATGGGAACTGCCTGGCCATCCTTGCAGGGCTGCTGGGGGAGCATCTCCAGGGTCCCTGTGCCACCCCTGCTCCCCTTTCCTTGGCAGAGGATCCTTTGGAAGCTCCAGCTTCCCTGTGCACCAGGCAGGAGGGGAGGGACCGTGTGAGGTGGGAGGGGATGTGCTGGTTTTGTTGCATTTCTGCTGCCTTGGGGGGCTTTTCCCCTGGCCACCCATGAGGTTGGATCCCTTTGGTGTCATCCAGCTGGTGGAAGTGGAGGCTCCTGCACCAAGAGCCTTTCTGGGATGCTCCTCATCCTCCTCTGGAGGAGCTTCCTCTGAGCAGGAGAGCCTGGGATGGGTGAAGTCAGCAGCTGTCCCATGTGCTGGGGCTGAGATCTCCTGGAATTGCCTCTTTTTTCCTCTTGCTGGACAAAGGATTCCTCTCCTCTGGGAATATGTATGTGCAAGGCTCTGAGCTGGTGTGAGCCCACGCTCAGGAGCCAGAGGAGGATGGAGAGCTGCCAGTGGGAAGCTCCAGGTTCCCTTCTCCAGGCAGTGCTGGATTCCTGGCTCTGTTCTGTCACTCTCTCTCCTGCTTTCTGAACCTCTCTTGCCTCTGTTCTCTCCTAGATGATATCAGTGGGACGCTGCCTCCATCTGTCCTAGTGGGTCCAATGGGCTCTTCCCTGCAGTCTTTCCCTCTGCCTCCGCCTCCTCCGCCCCACGCCCCAGGTCAGCTCAGCCTCAGCAAGGCTTTTCCCTTCAGGAATCTCCACTTTGGGGCTTCCTTGGTCAGCTTTAAAGCCTTTTCCATCAACGCTGCTGCCTTGGCTGCTCAGGGACACGTGGTCCTGGGGGCGCTGCCATATCCAGGCTCTGCCCCCCGAGGCTCTCCTTGCCCTCTGTGGTCTTGCTGAAGCACCAGCTTCTTCCTCAGTTCAGCCTCTGCTGTTTTCTCTGCTTCCTCTTGGCCTCAGCCCACCCTGAGGAGGGGCAGCAGTGCCAGGGGGGCAGAATTCCAGGCAGGAACCCCAGCTGTGCCAGGGTTTGCCTGAGCATTCCCCCCTTTGACTCTCCTTAGGGCCCAGAGGGCTTTGCTTGCCCCTTTTCCACGATGTGTTTCCACTCCTCCCACTCTTCCCTCCGCGCCAGGAAAGAGCAGGTGAAGGTGGAAGAGCCAGGGAACGATTCCCACCATGTCCTTCCCAAGGATATTGCCCTTCTGTGGGTGCTCCTCCTTCCCTGAGCTCCAGAGCTCTGTCAGGGGCTGGGACCACCATCCGTGGGGGATGTCCCTGTGGGTGATGATGGCCCTGGGTTGTTTCTCCCTGTGCAGATGCCTTTCCCAGGATGGTCCCGGCGCGTTCTCCGGAGGGGATGGCCCAGCCCATCCCACCCCTGCAGTGCCCCCTCTCCCGCCCCGATTCCAGCAGCTTCGCCGCCAGCCTGAGGGAGCTGGAGAAGGTAAAGGGGTGCTGGGAAGGGGGGGAGCAGCCAGAAGGGAAAAACTGCACGTTCAGGGGTTGATTTGGGGGATTGATCCATCCCTTTTGGGGATTTGGGAGCATGTGGTTAGGGTAGGAGTGGGAAAACCCCTCCTGTCTTCCCCCAGCGAGGGGCTCGGGCTCTTCTCGTGGGTAACAAGCAAGAGGAAGCATCCTGAAGTTGCACAAGGAGAGGTTTAGATGGGATGTGAGGGGAAAATGTATTCCCTGAAAGGGTGGTGAGGCACTGGGACAGGATTCTCAGGGCAGGGATGGAATTGCCATGCCGTGTGGATGTGGCACTTGGGGACATTGGCAGTGCTGGGGCTGTGGTTGGACTCAGTTGTCTTGGAGATCTTTTCCAGCCTTCAGGATTCCATGATTCTTGGAGGCTGGGAAAGCATTTTGTTGTGCATGGAGAGGGTGTCCTGGCCTCAGCTGTCCTTTCCCCTCTCTGGGGTGGGGAGGGATGGGGTGTTGCCCTCCCATCCAGGAGCATCCCACCCATCCCCACTCCGGGGTGGATCCAAGGCCCTTCCATCAGGAAATGCAGCAGCAGGAGCAGACTGTGCTGTCTTGCCTTGCTGCTAAATCACCCTTGCCAGCACGCTGTGACACTCAGGCTGTGTTCTCTCCCCAGTGTGGGTGGTACTGGGGCCCCATGAACTGGGAGGACGCCGAGATGAAGCTGAAGGGGAAACCTGATGGGTCCTTCCTGGTCCGAGACAGCTCCGACCCCCGGTACATCCTGAGCCTGAGCTTTAGGTCGCAGGGAATCACCCACCACACCAGGATGGAGCACTACAGAGGTGAGCTGGGGGGCTCTGGGGGTGCTGGGACCACCCTCACCTCGGGCTCCCCAAGCACAGCTGGCAGAAGAGGGGGAGCAGGAGCAGCGTGTGCTCACTCTTGTCTTGAGGTTCTGGTTTTAGTTAGACTGGGGGTTTTTGCAGCCTAATTTTGACCTTTCCTGGTTTTAGTTAGACTGGGGGTTTTTGTAGCCTAGTTTTGACCTTTCCTGGTTTTAGTTAGACTGGGGTTTTTTAGCTTAATTTTAAGGTTTTCTGATTTTGTGCCATTGCTTTCCCCAGGGAGCAGCCAGGACCCAAAGCCTTTGGGCTTCAGCAAATCCAAGTTATTTCATGTCAAAGCCCATAAATAAGCTTTGGAGCAAACCTCTTGCTGCTCTCTGACTCGGGCTGAGGAAACCCCTTTTCCTAAATTAGGGACAATTTATTCATGGAAAGTGTGGCCAGGCACTGGCACAGGCTGCCCAGAGCAGTGGTGGAGCCACCAGCCCTGGAAGTGTTCCAAAAACATATGGATGTGGCACTTGGGGACGCGGGTTGGTGGCGACACGGCCGTGCTGGTCACAGGTTGGACTGGAGGATCTTGGGCACGTGTTTTATCCTGAACAATTCCCCCATTTTGGGGCAGGGAGGGGGGGTGTGGATGCAGCACAGGGGGCGTTGGACTGGTCTGACTGGAGGTTTAACCCACTTGCAGCTCTGTGACCTGCCTGGAGGCTGCTGGCCCGGTGTCCCCATCTCCAGTTTCACCCACTGGAGCTCGGGGCGTGTGTCGTGTCGGGTGACAGGGACAGCACAGGGACAGCTGTGTCGTGTGTGTGACCCTGGTCCTGCTTAACAGTCCCTTTAATTAAGGTGCTGGGAGCAGCTGGCAGGGACATGAAGCTGTGGAAAGGGATCCCTGGCAGCCCCGGGGCTGGGGAAAGGGGCCAGCAGCACCTGCATGGGCTGGTTTGAACACCTCCAAGTGCTCTGGTGCCCTTCCCTTGGCAATGCTGGTGGTGGGACAGCGAAAAGGAGCAGGGACTTCTGCAAATGCTCTCTTGGAGTGCATTTTGTTAAACTTTCAGGCCCAGCAGTTGGAGCTGTTCACAAATCCAGGCAAAATGTGGCTTGTGGCCATCTCTGGGTTTCGGGTTGTCACATCTCTGTGTATCCTCAGCTCTTGGAGAGCACTGGTCCCAGTGGAACAATATGCTGGTTCCACTGGTGTTCCCTCTTAGTGCCTCACCCCAGCCCTGGGGGGTTGGTGTGGGATGTTCTCCTGCTGTTTGGGAGCATCAGGCCCCTCTCTAAATGCCCCCTCCTGCCCCCAGTGCTCCCATAACGTGCCACCCTCTCTGCTCTCTTGGAAGGGACCTTCAGCCTGTGGTGCCACCCCAAGTTTGAGGACCGCTGCCAGTCTGTGGTGGAGTTCATCAAGAGAGCCATCATGCACTCCAAAAACGGGAAGTTTCTCTACTTCCTGCGCTCCAGGGTCCCAGGTGAGGCTGCAGGTGCTTTGCTCTGGGATCAGCTCCTGCTCTGTCCCAGAAAGTTGGTTTTCTGTGACTTTGGGCTGTGCTCAGTGTCCTGGTCCCCATCCTTGCCCACTCCTGAGCATCCTGAGGAGCAGAGGGGTGAGGAGACTTCCCAAACCTTCCTTTCCAGGAAACAAGAGACCACCTCATGCAGGAGCCTGGAAGCTGCTCCCTCAACAAGCAATTATTTGGCTACTAAAACTCCCCTTCCCTCCCTCCCTCCCCCAGTCTCAAACCACTCCATGCTTTGTAGCTTCCCAGTTTTCCCCTGGCTGAGACCCACCTGGGGCTGTGGAGGGGAGGGATGTGGGAGGGATTCCAGGTGTGAGCTCCAAGTGAGCCTCAGGTGATAATTCTGTGGATTTGGAGTCCCTGGAGGGCCCATCCACAGGCAGGGGCTTGCAGTGCAGGAGGGAATGTTAAAGCTTTGTTGGAGCACGTTTGATTGCTGAGCTTGTTTCCCCATCCATCAAACTCTGGAGGGCTCACATCCCTCTCCTGGTAAATCTGGGCAGGCAACTGCACCAGGATCTCCTGGATTTAGTATTTCCCTGGGTTTTGCTCCTCTCTGTCCTGTAGCCAAAAAAATCCAGTGTGAAAAGAAGGGAAGAGCCAAGTGGGTAAATTGAGAGAGCAACAGTGGGGGCAGGACTTGGAAAAGGGATGAGTGGAGATGCCTTGAACAAAGAGCAGGAATGGGAATGATGGAGGGAAGGGTGAGGAATGCTGAGGTAAATCTGCAGTAAAATGGTAATAAATTGGCTCCCTGTCCACACTGCCCTTATTCCTGCAGACCCTGGGGGGGACAGGGACCTTTCCACTGGGAGGATCCAGCCCAAAGAGGTTCTGCTCTGGGAGGGCTGGGGTGTTCCCTCTCCAGCATTCCTGCAGGCTGGAAGCACAGCCTGGATGTGTTCAGTGTTGCCCTCTGCAGACACCAGCAGTCACTGGAAGCTCATTTAGAGACATGCCCATGCTCTGGGGAGGAGAGGGTTGTGAAGCTGCTCTTGCAGTGACCCTACAGTCCAAAAGTCCCAAAATTCAGGATGCTTTACCTTCCTGATCCTGGCATCTCTTCCCCTTGAGGCTTTGAGGGCTTAGAACTGGGGAAAAATAGCTTAGGAAGGACTTAATTTAGGAAAATATAATTGGAAAAAGAAAATATCCCCCTCAGACAGTGCTGTGCACCTGCTGGGGTGCCCTTTGCTGCAGTTCCCCTGGATCTGGGTGCTCCTGAGATCCTTGATAAAATAAATCTCAGGGTGATGCCTGGTCTGTAATGGGAGCATTTTTGGGATCTGCATCTCCCCAGCGAGCTCCTTAGGGCTGTCTCCCTGCTGAAACGTGACCTGCTGCTGGGAGAGGGGGTTTGGAGGAGGGATTTTGGAGGAGGGGGCTCTTCCAGCTGGCAGTGGCCATGTGGAGCTCGTGCTGTGTCCCTGTGGCTGCTGGCTGAGCTCCCAGAGGCTCATTCCTGGGGTTTTTTTTCTTGTAGGAGAATAAGAGGGGGGAGAATCCAGCCTTCAATTACTTGCTGTTCCTTGCTCTCTCCAAAGCAGCTTCCTGAGCTGCCCCGAGCAGTTTGGAGCCCATCTCAGTGTGAAGAGCTTCCCCTTTTCTCCTCTCACTCCAGTGCCCTGGGAGAGCAGCCAGCAGGAGGGGGTTGGAGTTTGACTGCCCTGGAATCCTTCTGTAAAGACAGATAGAACCTTGTGCTCCCAAAGATCCTCCCCAGTGCTCCTGCCGGCCTCGGGGTCCTGTGGGCTTGACTGTTGTCCTTAATTTTGGGGCAGGAGGAGGTTTTTGGGGCAGGGGGGATGGCTGAATGGGATCCCTTCCAGCCCTGGGAGGTTGTTCCCTGCGTGGGGAGGCTGGAGCTGCCTCTGCCTTCTGTTCCCAGCCTCGTGAGCCCAGGAATGAGCAGCTCTGGCACAGCCTGGTCTGACCAAATCCCCCAGATTTTTAACACCTCTCATTCACTCAGCCACTTGGAGGGATGTGCAGGGCAAAGCCTGTGGCTTGTCCTTGCTGCCTCCCTTCTCCTTTGGCTCCCTTCTGCATCCCTGGAAAACCCTGTTGCTGCTTAAAGGGGTGATTCATCTACCAGTCCTGGTGGTTTGGAGCTTGCTTTTCCCAGGATCTGCTTTCCCTGGCACTCCCTGGCACCAGGACTGTTGTTGCCTTGTGAGGGTGGTGTTTGCAGGCAGAAGGGGTCTCACCCCTGGCAGGTTTGGCTCCCCAGGGATTCCAAAGCAGTGGGATCCTGGGAAGCTCCTGGGACTTAGAAAAAGGAGGGGGAAGGACTTTTTATCTGGGCAGAGAGTGACAGGATAAGGGAGAATGATTTTAAACTGGAAGAGGGCAGGGTTAGATGGGATATTGGGAAGGAATTCCTCCCTGGCACAGGGTGCCCAGAGAAGCTGTGGCTGCCCCAGCCCTGGAAGTGTCCAAGGCCAGGTTGGATGGGGCTTGGAGCACCCTGGGCTAGTGGAAGGTGTCCCTAGATGGGACTGGATGGGCTTTAAGGTCCCTTCCCACCCAAACCATTCCATGATACCCTGTGGAACCAACCCGGCCTCGTGGGGAGCTCAGCTTTCCCCTTGGGGATCAGCAGCACTTCCTTTCTACCACCCCCCTTACCCCCAGTATTGCTTTTCCCCTCCCACAGGTCTCCCTCCAACCCCTGTCCAGCTCCTGTATCCAGTCTCCAGGTTCAGCAACGTCAAGTCCCTTCAGCACCTTTGCCGCTTTCGGATCCGGCAGCTGGTCCGGATCGACCACATTCCCGAGCTCCCCCTGCCCAAGTGAGTCCCAGGGATTTGTCCCTTTGCTTCCCTCCCTCCCAGGCAGGGAGAAGGCTCTGTATCTGCAGCCAGGGCCCTGGCAGGGAATAGTTAACTTCTCCAGCCTTGGGACAGGGGGATTGATGTCCTGTAGGGTGCAGGGATGCCCGTGGGAATGCTGACCCTGGGAGTGAGGTGTTCCCTGCCATGGCACAGCTTTGGGATGGATGCAGATTCCTGTTCCTGGGGAGGTGGTTGTGCTGGGTGGGCTGGGGAGAGGCTCTGCTTGTGCTGTGGGCAGGTTGGAGGGGTTGTGGCTGGGGGATAAAGCTCTCCCTGCTCCTTCTCCAGGCCCCTCATCTCCTACATCCGCAAGTTCTACTACTACGACCCGCAGGAGGAGGTTTACCTGTCCCTGAAGGAGGCCCAGCTCATCTCCAAACAGAACCAGGAGCAGGAATCCTCCACGTAGCGGGGCTGCCTCACCTGTGCTCCTGGCACTGATGGTATGCCAATGCTGCCAGGCCCCCAGCCCTGGCATCAGACCCAAATCCTGCCCTTCCCTGGCATTGCAAACCCCCCAAAACCCTCCTGGGACAGTCGTGGCTGTTCACTCTGTGGTCTGACCCTTCCCAAGCTTTCCCTGGAGAGGGGAGCAAGGCTTTGTGGCCTTTGACCATTCCCAACTTTTCTTGGAGAGGGGAATGAGGCTTCGTGGCCTTTTACCCTTGGGAAGGGGAACAAGGTTCCATAGTCTCTTACTATTCCCAGCTTTCCTTTGGAAGTGGAACAAGGTTTTGTGGCCTTTTACCCTTGGAAAGGGGGACAAGACTTCATGGTCTTTTACCTTTAGGAAGAGGAACAAGGTTCCATTGTCTTTAACCATTCCCAGCTTTCCCTGGAAAGGGGAACAAGGTTCCATAGGCTTTTACCATTCCCAGCTTTCCCTGGAAAGGGGAACGAGGTTCCATAGTCTTTAACCATTCCCAGCTTTCCCTAGGGAGAGGAACAAGCCTGCTGCTACTCCCTTGTTCCCATCTGTTCCCCCCCCAGCCTGTGCTCCCTCCCAGGACTGGATCCACCACACGGGCTGGCTGATCCCTCTCCCCTCTCTTTCCCACCAGGAATTTGGTTGTTGCCATCCCGCAGCCCGAGCCAGGCCGTGGTGGGGAGGAGGCACACACACAACCTGCTGCTGTGGGGCCACTTCTGCTCCCAAGCTCTTTTGTACAGAGAAGAGGGGCCAAGGTTCCCAAGAAGCCCAGCAGAGCAGGATCCAGAGCCTTGGCTCCTGGGAAAGGGGTCTCGGAGGCAGCCGAGCCCGGCCCCGGCCTCCTGGCAGAACAAAGAATGTCATGGCACTATTTCCAAGTTTGGGAAAGTTTTATTTTTGATGTCTTTTTTAGTTTTGATTTTCAGCATGAGAAATAACTGTCTGATGAATTTTATTGCCCTGCCTTGGAGAACTTCGAGGTGGGGAGAGATGGAGGGAGAAGGGGACTCTCTGGGAAGATCCATCTGCTCCAAGGCATCGTAGCAAGACTGTTCTTTGATCCTCATGGAGAGGGATGCAGCTGGAGGAAAACTGAGCCAGAAGGATGTGCAGCTCCGTGGAATAACCTCTGGGAAGCTTGGAGCCCCAAGCAGCTCAACAGCAGAGCTCCCCTGCTGCCCAGGGTTTGGGAGAAGGGAGCCAAACCCAGGGCTGGGCAGCTGAGCTTCGCAGCTGGATTTGCAGGATGGTCCTGCAGAGGGTTGGACCCGAGGAAGGAGGAGTGGGAGCCATTGGGATGTCGTGGATCTGAAGGGAAGGGCTGGTGCTGACTCCCTGAGCAGACACTGGAGGATTGCCCTGGACCCCTGGGAGGTGGGAGGAAGGTGGAGAAGCTGCTGCTGGGACTGTTGGAGCTGTGTGGGCCAAAGGTACTCCCTGCAGGGACCTCGCTCTTGCAGAGCCATGGGATGTGCACTCCCAGCCTCTCTCTGGCTGATTCCACAGGCTGGGAATGAAGTGGCTTCCTTTGGAGCTGGGAAGGATCCTGAGGAGGAGCTGCTGGGGCATTAAGAGCAGCTCTGGGGTGACTCGGAGCAGATCCCTGAGGGTTCTCCTGGAACAGCGTCTGATCCCTCCTATCCCTGCGACATCCATGGATCCACAGGAGTGTGGAAACAGCAAAGCCATGGTTTTGGGCACAAAAACCCCCTCACTCCTTCAAGTCCTGGTCTGGTGCTTCATCCACTGCAGCCCCAGAGTGGGAATTTCATGGTGGAGTTTCAAGTGATGCTGGGAAGTTTGGAGAAGCCTCTTTATTCCTGTATTTAAAGGAGCACGTTCCTGCACTCTCAATCCAAGGAGTCACTCTGTCCTGCCAGGTCTGCGGAGCTGAGGTGGGTGCCCTGGGAGTGCCCTGTGAGCTGCCAGGACCTTGGGCTCGCCCTGCAGGATGATCCATGTCCTTGAATCCGACACGGTCGTGTGGATTTTAAAGCAGCCTGGGAAAATTCCGCCGGCCAAGCATTGCCATGAAGGTGCTACAAATCCTGCCCTCCCTCCTTCCACCATCCCCTCCAGCCTCGGGATGGGCTTTGGAGGAAAAACATGGTCTGTAAAAAGGATTGGGCTTCCAGAGGAAACTGAGCTTCAAAATCCATAGAAATACCTCATTGGGCACTGCTCCATCGTGACTGTGTGAAGGAAAAGCTTCCCGTGAGCCAAGCCTGGTCCAACACTGGAGTGTCCAGCTCTGTGTCTGGTGTGTCCCACCAGGATTCTCCCCCAAAAGAGACCCTGGAAGCAGGACACATGGCATGGCTGGTGTGTGTGGGTCAGGGGTGGATGGTGGGATGCAGGGAACAGGGAAGCTGTGAGGATCCCTGTATCCTCTCCATAGTGAGGCAGTGACAGCATTCCCACTCCTTCCTTCCCTGTTCTGGGCTGGGTTTGGGAAGGGAAAGGAGCCGACCTGGAGAGCAGACCAGGGCAAAGAGGTGCTGGGTGGGCACTGGGAATCGGTGCTGGGCTTGTTTTGGGGTGAAAACGCACAACCCTGGTGGGTCAGGGGAGATGTCCTGCACCACCCCATCCCCGTGTCCCCCCAGAGCTCCTGCTGAGGGTGGGTGAGGTGGCTCCACATCTCTCTGAGCCCTTGAAGCAGCCAGACTTCAGGGACAATACTTGAATTCCATGTTTCTGGTCGGCTGTTGAGATGTCCTTGTAGGATTTATCCCAACAACCCGATGGTGCTTCTGCTACTGTTCTATTACTTGAACCCTGAGCACGGCACGGGGGCAGCTCTTCCCAAATTTGGGCCAGCAGGAAAGGTTCTGGGTCTGAAATGATGGAGGAGATGTGCTGGGGGGTGTTGGATTGGGGGTGGGAGGGCTGTGGGACAGGGACAAGATCCGTGGAGGTGGCAGATGCTCCTCAGCATTCCCAGGGCTCTGCTCCACCTCTCCTTGCTCGGAGCCAGGCAGGAAAGCTGGAGCAGGTCAGTGCCAGCCCCAGCCTGTGGCTGATGGTGCTGGATGAGATCCCAAGGTTAACTGTAGTTAACAGCCTTCTCCTGAAATCCACTGAAAATAAAGCTGTGCCTGCACATCGAGGTGTGAGGGGAGTGAGGGATTTGATCTCTGTGGGGTCGGGAATGATCCAGAGGTTTTGCTCCAAGGCTGGAATGAGGGAAGAAGCAGGGTGGGCTCCGTGGACAGGGGGAGCATCTCCGAGAGGTGCTTTGGTCCTGCCTTGCCAGGGAATCCCTGTTTGGGAATGGCCCCCCGGTGCTGTATCCTGCCTGGAATGTTTGTAGGCTGGTTCTGGAAGCTGCTCCCATCCTGCTGATCTGGAAACAAATTTTATCACCTCCTTTGTCCAACCTTGAATTCTGCAGAGGTGGTTGTTGTCCTGCTCCCTCTGTCAGGGACCGGAGCAGGATGAGCTGGGAAATGGGCCATGAAAACCACCAAAGCACAGAAAATGTCCCTGGAAAAGGCCCTTTTGGTCTGGAAGTGGTGCTTTTCCAGCTGGGATGGGTGCAGCCCTCAGCCCTGTGTTGTGCCTGGTCAGGTTGGCAGGATCCCACGGATCTCTGTGCAGGTTCTCCCTCCTCTCCCAACACCCAAGGAAGGGAATTTTTGTCACATGGAAGTTTTCAGCTCAGCATCCACCTCCTTAGGGCCAAAAAAAAGGGGGGGAAATGCATCCTTAGCTTGAGTTGGGTTGAGCTTTGTAGCTGGATTTGCAGGATGGTCCTGTATGGGAACCACCTGGGTTGCTCCTGTGGGAGGGAATTGATGGATTTGGAAGCTCCAGGCATGTGGTGTTGCCATATCTGGCCAGATTTTAATCCCCAAAAGTATTTTTTAAACCCTAAAAGTGGTTTCAGTAGCAACCTGTGGTGTTGTGTGGGGCTGTGCTGCAGGTCATGGTTGGGGCTCAAGTCCAGGAGTGTTTTGGGGAGGAAACCTCTGAAAAGCAGGATTTGCTAAAGGAATGGCCTTTCTGCTTCCAGGGAAGGGAACTGGCTCTTTTCCTTCCTTCTTTGCAGTTAAAATCTGTCCTTGGGATGATTTTACCCTTCAAATTGACCATCAGGTCTGAGGACTTGGGGGAGGACCGTGACACCTTCCCAATTGTCCTTGGCTTCTGGGAATGGAGGGATTTAATCCATGAGCAGCCCCTCACTCCTCATCCAGAGTCTTCCAGGTGCCATGGGGCAGGTGGGACCCCCCTTCCCAAACATCCCTTGGGATGAGGGGGGCCCTGGCCCTGCTGCCTCCCACTGTGCCTCCAGCTGAACAAGCACAACTGGTGCCCAGTAACCCACTGGGGAGCTCCCAGTGCCCAGTAACACATCAGGGAGCTCCCAGTGCCCCCCTGGGCTGCTCCCAGTGCTCCCCCCACCCCATCCAGGGCATCGCTCCAAAAAATACGAGTTACACTGGATCCAGCCTTGCCTTTAGAGAAGGAATGAGCAGATTTTGGCAGCTCTGAGGGCAGGACCTCGCCAGGACTGTTGGAACCTCCCTTTGGTAGAACAAAAAAAGATGCAGCTTTGCTTAATTTTACCTTTATTTTCCCCCTTTTTAATTTTTTTTTTGGTGTGTGCTTAATTTATTAAAATAGTTGCTGTATAATTTATTTTCGTAAACTATATTAAAAAGTTACTAAATGGGTAAAAAAAAAAGCAAAAAACAGACTTGCAGGCCAATCTTTCAGATAAAAAAATAATAATGTTTTTTGATATAAACCACAAATGCACTTTTGGGTGTGTTTGGTTATTTTTGGGGTGGGGAGGGGGAGCCTGGCTGTACCTGTGGGTTTGTCTGTATATATTGTATTAATAGGCATGTTTGGCCTCTCGTGGGAGATGTAACTGCTGCAGGTCCTGGGGGGGAAGCTGGCGTGAAATCCCTGAATTTTGGGGATTTTTGGGTTGTTTTTTGTTTTGGTTTGGTTTTTTGTTTTTTTTTTTTTTTTTATTTCTAAGTGGTCAGTGAGGGAGAGCTGACTCGGTGTTTGTAACTCGTTTCTAGCGTCGTTTTGACTGATGGGTTTGGGGTTTTGGGGTTGTTTTGGGGGGTTTTTTTGGTTGGGGGTGGGAAGGGAAGAGAGAGGGGTTTGAAATAAAATCATTGGAAATTGTTGGGTGTTTTGTGTGTGTTGGATCCTGAGTCGATGACACTGCTCCCCCAGGGTCCCCTTTGCCTCCCCCTTTGGAGCATCCCAGTGCCCAGAACCACAGTGGTGGAGATCTCGGTGCCCCCCTGGGTGCTCCCGGTGCCCCCCAAAAATCGGGGAGCTCCGGATGCTCCCCCCGGCATGCTCTAGGTGCCCCAAAACACATCAGGAACCTCCCAGTGCTCAGAACCACACTGGGCAGAGCTCTGGGTGCCCCTCGTGTGCTCCTGGTGCCCCAAAACACATTGAGGGGAGCTCTGGGTGCTCCCAGTGCCCCCCAAAACCAATGGGGAGCCCTGGGTGCCCCCTTGGGGTGTTCCCGGTGCCCAGAAAGACATCGGGATGCTCCCAGTGCCCCAAAACGCATCGGGATGCTCCCAGTGCCCCAAAACGCATCGGGATGCTCCCAGTGCCCCAAACGCATCGGGATGTTCCCAGTACCAGCATCCCTGTGGGGTGGGATGAGCACCCAAGGGTTGGAGGTGCCCAGATGCCCCTCCTGCCCCCCGAGATCCCCCCGTGCCCGTGCCCAGCCCCTGCCCCGGCTGCGGGAGCCGCGTGCGGTGCTTGCCCTCCCCAAATCCTCCGCCGAGGCGCTTTGAACGCCCCCGACTTTGGCAGATCAAAGGCTGCGGAGCGACAGAATGGGGCTGGGGAGGGGCTGCCAGCCCTGGGGAACCTTCATCATCATCCTCCTCTTCCTCCTTCTCCATCCCTGGGCGTGGGGCAGCCACGAGGTCTGGGGGCTCCTGCCCCTGGGCTTGGCACGGCGGGGCTGCCCCCGTGTCCCCCCGCGGGGACAGTCCCCGGGTCAGGGCTCTGTGCGGGGACAAAGGCTCCTTTGACGGGGCCAGACGGGCACTCCAGGCGGGATCCGACATCTGGGGCCTCCTCTCGCATGTTTCCTGGGCTGGCGGGAGCCAAAATGCCGCGGCCGCCTCCCCGCCAGCCCCCCACGGGTGGGAGGGATGCTGCGGTGGGAGAGAGAGGGCAGCGGGCGGCTTTTGGGGGGGAGGCGGCGCGGGAGGAGCTGCGGGCAGGGATGCTGCACCCCGGGATGTGCCCTGCACAAGGAGGGTGCCGTGGGGGACCCACGTGCCCGGGGGCAGGGCCGGGGCACCCCCTCGCTGCCCACCGCAAGCCCATAAAGGCGCTTTGTCCATCCGCCTCCGAGCGGCCCTGGAAAAGCCCCAACATGGCTGCGCTGCGCAGCAGCTTATTTTTAACATCTCATTAGCATCAGAAAGCAGCACATTTCCCCCGGCCCCCAGGGCCAGAGCCCCCGCACAAAAGCCGCTTTCTTCCCGCTCCGGCTCCCCCTCCGTTCGCCTCCGCTCAGCCCCCGGGGGCTGGTCCAGCGTGGGACCCCCAGCTGCACCCCCAGCCCCGAGGGTCCCCAGGGTCAGGGCGGTGCAGGGGCTCAGGCGAGGTGGGGGGATATGGGGGTGTCTCCTGGTGATGCCCTCTCTGTGCCAGCTCCGAGACTGGCAGGGACTCTGGCCGAAAATGAGGTGTCCCAGAGCTGCTCCCCATCCCTAAATCCCATCCTTAGGCAGCTGTCTCGGAACCACGAGGTTGGACTGACCCAGAGGTGGGGCATGGGGTGCTCTCGCCCCCACATTTGGGGCTGGATCCTGTTGAGGGGATGGGGTGGGTGCTCTGCTCCTCCTCATCCTCATCCTCTCTCATCCCAATGCAGCAAATGTGGGGAACAAGGGAGGCTGAGGCACAGGCTGGGGCCATTCCAAGGGAAACCGAGGCACGGCACAGGACCACTCCAAGGAAGCCGGGGTCAACTGTGGGGCCTTTCCCAGGGATCTGAGGACAGACCCAGGGCTGGGTGCCCCTGGCCAAGGCATGCCAGGCGCTGGCAGTACCCCAGGGTTCACCAGGCCACGCTGGGCTGGCACCGGCGCTGCTCCGAGCTAATATTTATCCAGGCTGGAGGGCTTGGCTGCTGTGCTGGGCAAGGCGGTGGCCAGGCCAGGGGCCACGAACCCGCTGCCTGCAGCAGGGGAAACCCATGCCACACACCCCCTGCCCCAGTGCCACCCCAAACCTGGGCACAGCCACCACCCCTGGAACCCCTGGGAGCTCCAGAGCCCTGGGAGCCTTTGGGAGAAAGGAGATGGATGAGGGGATGGATGGTGGGTGGAGGGGAAGGAGGAGGGAGGGTGGGATAAAGGGTGAGGGGTGTGGATGGACAGGTGGATGGGTAAAGGTTGGGGGGACAGGGGATGGATGGATGGATGGATGGAGGGATGGAGGGATGGAGGGATGGAGGGATGGATGGAGGGATGGAGGGATGGAGGGATGGAGGGATGGATGGAGGGATGGATGGATGGATGGATGGATGGATGGATGGATGGAGGGAGGGATGGATGGATGGAAGGATGGATGGATGGATGGACGGAGGGATGGACGGACGGACGGATGGATGGATGGATGGATGGATGGATGGATGGATGGATGGACGGAGGGATGGATGGGTGGATGGATGGATGGGTGGATGGATGGAGGGATGGAGGGATGGATGGATGGATGGATGGATGGATGGATGGATGGATGGATGGATGGATGGATGGATGGGTGGATGGACGGATGGAGGGATGGATGGATGGATGGAGGGATGGAGGGATGGATGGATGGGTGGACGGATGGACGGGTGGATGGGTGGATGGACGGATGCTCTCCCATCCTGTGGTTCACTCCCACCCTGTGCTCTGTGGCCCAGGTCCTTCCTTCTCACCTCTGCTTCTCCCTGAAAATGGAATTGCAGCAGCTTTGGGGGCTCAGCAGCTCCCAGACCCGAGGGCAGCAGTGCCTTCTTTTGTGGATCAAGCTGTGGCTGCCCCATCCCTGGGAGTGTCCAAGGCCAGGTTGGATGGCTCCTGGAGCGCCCTGGGCTGGTGGGAGGTGTCCCTGCCCATGGCAGGGGTGGCACTGGGTGGGGTTTGATGTCCCTTCCAGCCCAAACCACCCCATGGTCTATGATTCTGTCTGCACCCAGAAACCCCACGTTTTCCACTTTCCTGAGCAGCCAGCTCTCTCATCCACTCCAAAAGGTCCTTATTCCCTCCTCTCTCTCATTGCTTTGTGGACAATTTGCCAGACACATAACACTGAAAGCTCTGTGTGTCTTGGGGTTTTCACTCTTGTCCTCTGAGCTGTTATTGCCTCTAGTCCTGAAATGGGGAACTAAAAGCTGAGAGTGATGAATTTTATCACCTTTAGGAGGTTTTTTTCCCCCCCTCTTTATTAAAATTTACCCAAGTTTGGCCAAGTTATCAGCTTGTGAGTTGCTCAGAGGAGTTGAGGTTAACCCATGTGAATAAAGTCCTCCAAGTCCTGTCAGGACTTTGTAAAAGGTGGGGAGCCAGAACACGTGGGGAGAGTGGAAAGGAGGGGTTTTCCTGAGGGGAACAGCATTTTAGGGGATGTGCTTCTCCAGGATGGGGAGGAAGTGGCTGAGCAGGATCTGGGAGGGAGCAGCCAGGTCCTGGAGCTGATGTGGGAGAGACTGCAGAGCCTGGAACGGGGACCTGGACACTGGAGAGCATCTGGGGAGGAAAACGGGGAAGAAAAGGGGATGAAGACTCAGAAGTGAAGCAGGACTGGAGCACAGACAGGTTGGCAGAGATGGAAAGGGAAGCGACCTGAAGGAAACAGGGAATGGGCTCTGAACCTCTGCCCTTGCAGAGCCTGGCAGGGACCCCTCAGCCTTCCCTCCTTGAACTGGTCCACACAAAGCTCCCCAGTTTAGGGATAAGCTGGAAGCCTGGCAGGCTTTGCCGTCACAAAGGCTCTGACTCTCCTGCACAGCTTCCATGGCTGCAGAAGTTTGGAAATGCAGACCAAAGGGGGATTTAAAGTGCAGGAGAAATGGTCCCACCAGGACTGTGTCTGACACTGGCCTTGGTGGGCCTTCTCCCCCTCTTCCCCCTGTTCTTCTGGAGTGGCCCTTGAGCTTTTGAGCTCGTGGCTTTGGGGGCATTTGCCCAGCTCAGCCTGTCGAGGAGCCAGCCCTGGGTTTTGGGGTTACCCAGCTCTGAAACTTGATTTAATTCCTGCCTTCAGCACCGAGAGTCTAAGGCTGAGTTGCTGCAGATGAAAACCCTTTTTGAAGTGCTCCTTAACTGGATGCTCCTCACTTTCTGGCTGCTCAGTTTAAAGCAACATCAGGTCTGCACTTGGGGCTGCAGCTGGACCTGAGTTTGCAGCATTTAAAGCCCCACGTAACACCCAGAACTCTGCAGAAAGCAGGGCCTCGTGTCCTAAATTGGATATCCCAAATTTAGGGGCACTTTTTACAACACAGAAACTTTCTAATAATTTTTTCACCTCCATCAAATGGAGGTGCTGGGACAATGAGTTAATCAAAAATGTATTTGTAATGGGAGCCTTGGAAAAGCCAGGAATAAATGAATGATGTGTGCTCCGAGTAGACCCTGAACTTGAAGTGGGTTAAACTAAGCAGAGCTGAAATGAGCTTGTTCTGTAATAAAACATTCAATCAGGGAGTTGTTCAGCTGTGTCTGAGTAAGCCCTGAGGAGGGAAACCATCAGGAATGGGCTGCACACTGAACAACAAGAGAAACCAAGAATTAAATAGCTGCTCATCAATTAAAAGCCCTGCCAGGCTCTCCTGGGAGCGAGGTTGGAGCGATGGCATCACACCAGGCACTCCATTCAGCTGCCACAGGCCACTCCATCCTGCCATTTCCTTGGACTATTTGCCTTTTCAGCAATGTTCTTTTAACTTGGAATAGTGTGTGTAATATGTATATATATCTATCTATCTGACTGTTGTTTCTCACGAAAGCTGGTTTGTCTCCAAGTCGTGTCATCCTCACACTGCCTGCTGTCACCGAGGCAGGAGCAGCTGGTGTGCTAAAACAAGTGGTGGACTTTGAAATGCTGCAGGGTTAGGAACTGAGGGCTTGGAGGCAGGTATTTACCCAAATGCCAGCCTTTCTGGCCTGCTCCCACTCTTTTCCCCACCCTGTTTTCAGAGCAAAGGGGGTTGAAGGGTTTTGTGGCTCTGGGGTGTGAGTGGTGCTGCAGGAACTCGGGGGGGTGGGGGTGGTGGGTTCTCAGCAGCTCCTCTCTCTGAGAGTCCTTCCAAATAGGAGCTTGGGGGTCTTCAGAATTTCCAGCTGCAGCTCCTTGTGGGGTCTGGCAGTGAACCTGAGCTCTCCTGGCTCAAACAGGAGCCATTCTGGGAGCAGAACTGGGTTAACTGGGGCGAGGGCAGAGCCCAGCTCTGCCCAGCTGGATGAAGCACCAGTGCTGGGTGATCTCCTTTAACAGGAGCAGGGGAATGTCTGGCTGCAGGGAATGGTCTGGAACTGGTGGGGTTGAATTATTTACTTGGAAACAAATGAGGGCTTAGGATGTGGCTTTACTTAAGGCAGGGGTAATCCTGGAGTAACCGTGGTTTGTTCCTCCAGAGTTACACAGGGTGGGAATGGAGAGGGAGTGGTTTCTCTTCATCTCATGGTCCTGACACAAAAGCAACAGGTTTGAGTCCCCGAGGAAAACCATCAGATGGAACAATGCACGAGGCGTGACAATCAGTGAGTAACAGTTCAGGGGCTTTAATTAATCTCCCATTTAAAAAGGGGGGATCAAATAGCTCTGCCAAGGTTGCTGCTGGCAGTGAAGACAAGCTGTTCAGGAGCAGGAAGAGCCAGAAGGAATGTTTTACCCAGCACTATCTGGTTAAATCTGCGGGTTTGAAGGTTCATCCTCCTCTGATAGGGTTTTGTTATCTGTGATTAAACCTTCCAGTGCCCAAAGGGGCTCCAGGAGAGCTGGAGGGGGACTTGGGACAAGGGATGGAGGGACAGGACACGGGGAGTGGCTTCAAACAGACAGAGGGCAGGGCTGGATGGGATATTGGGAAGGGATTGCTGGCTGGGAGGGTGGGCAGGCCCTGGCCCAGGTTGGGCAGAGAAGCTGTGGCTGCCCCTGGATCCCTGGAAGTGTCCAAGGTTGGACAGGGCTTGGAGCACCCTGGGCTAGTGGAAGGTGTCCCTACCCTTGGCAGGGGGGAAATGAGATGGCCTTTAAGGTCCTTCCAGCCCAAACCATTCCCTGATTCCATGATAAGACACCCTGGAGGCACGACCAGCCTGAGACTCTCCCATGCAGACGATGGTGATACCATGGAAACAGCCTGGATCAGGATGGGAGGAGAACTGAGTGCTCAGTGCACACCTGGCTCTGTCACTGAAACAAACCCTCCATCCAGCCCCTCTCCAGGGTGTTCTTGGAGCAACGGGAATGTTCGCTGGGCTTTTCCTGGAGTGACTCTCTTGCCTTTGGAATGGGGACTCTGGGAGTTGACCTGTGATTGCTGCAGCAGCCTCAGTGCTGTCTCACCCCCTGAGATGGGGATTGTGGCCCGAGGGAAGGAAAAATCCTGCCAGAGAGATGAGGTTTGGAGCCTCACAAGTTGCCTGTGCTGCCTCGGGCTGATCCCTGGGCACAGATTTCATGGAGAGAGTTCTTGGGAAGAGCTGAATTCCTGAGCCATGTCCCATTCCAGGGATTGACAGAGAACTCCCCCAGGTATTTGTAAAGGACCAGGAAAGGTTCTGAGTGGAGCCTCGTGACTCAGGCTCTGCCAGCAGCATTCCATCCCAGGACTTCTCAACAATATTTTCCCTGGTTTGCCTCCTTTTTAGGCACAAGTGGAGTTAATGTGGAGTTTCACCATGGCAGAGGAGGCACTGGCTGCCCATGGGATGTTAGAAGAGATTTAAAGAACACGCTGAGATCATCCTCCTGTTCCATCAGGCTCTGTTGGCAGGGCTGGGTTTGAGTTTAAGGTCATTCCAGCCACAACACAATCTCATCCCACATTTCTGCAGAGCTTTTTTAAGCCAAAGGGTGCCCTTTCATCCCCCACTCGTGTGAGTCACCCGGGGATTGCGAAGGAGCCGACACCGAGTCCCTCCTCTTAGTCACAAGAGGTTGCTTGAGGAGACTGTTACTGGTTCTTTGTTCCACCCCAGACTCCTTCTGGTTTTTTCACAAAACAGGATTTTTTTCTGGGCTTTTCTGAGCTTGGATTTGAGTTGCCCAATGGCTTCTGAAGGTACAGAATCCCAGAGTGGTTTGGGTTGGAGTGCCATGGGCAGGGACACCTTCCACTAGCCAGTGTCCTGGCCTTGGACACTTCCAGGGATCCAGGGGCAGCCACAGCTTCTCTGGGCATTTGAGGGAACAGAAGTGCAAACCCAAAATGGACCAAAGCTGGAGAGAGGGGTGGGAGGACCTCTGAGTTGCCGTGGGGTCCCCACTTGGCCTCTCCGTGCCCTCCCTGCTGTGGGATCCACGACCACGCTCCCAGCAGGATTTCATGGCCAGCTCTGCTGTGCTGCAGCAGGAAATTCCCACTTTCCCTTCCCCAGCAGTGCCTGTGACCCTGGGAAACTTGGCAGGTGTGATAAGTGTTTGATTCATTTCTCCTTTGGTTTTATTTCCTTTTCCCCAAACTGTTGTTCTCAAACTCCTGCATTGCTGTGTTTACTGTTGGCTTTGGGGTTTTTTTTTTAATTCCTGAGTGTTTTTCCCTTATATCTGCAGAAGCCTTGGAGTTCCTGCGTCTCTGCACGTGTCTCAGGCTGTGGGTTCACAATCCTGGGGGGAGCAAAGGCAGGAATTTCACACCTGTGCTGGTGGTGCCACTTGTGAGAAGTTGGTTTGGCTCGTTTGGGCATCTCTCAGTCGTTCCTTCTCACAGACCCCACCGTTTCTCCCCCCTCAGGTTTATTCTGAAGAGCTTTGTTCCTGCTCATCCACACACCAGATGCCACTCTATTTTCTCCACTCAGAACCTGGTGTGGAGCTCACTTGAACATGGGATTTGTGCACCAGGGGATCAAGGTTGGAAAAGACCTCCAAGATCATCAAGTCCAGCACTGTGTTCACCACTAAACCAGGTCCCAAAGTGCCACAGCCACGTGTTTTCTGAACACCCCCAGGGATGGGGACTCCACACTTCCATCCCAATGCTTTACAACCCTTTCCATGAAAAAGTTTCCCCCAATATCCAACCTGCCCCTCCCCTGTCCCAGCCTGAGGCCGTTCCCTCTGCTCCTGTCCCTGTTCCCTGGGAGCAGAGCCCAATCCCCCTCTCCTGTCAGGGGGTTGCAGAGCCAGAAGGTCCCCCCTGAGCCTCCTTCTCTCCAGGCTGAGCCCCCCCAGCTCCCCCAGAAGATCTCCAGCCCCTCAGGGTCTTGTCTGAGGGTCCCAGAAGTGCCCCCAGGGCTGGAGGTGCCCCAGCAGTGCCAGCACAGGGTGACAGTCACTGCCCTGGGGCTGTGGCCACACTGGCACTGATCCAAGCCAGGTGCCCTTGGCTTTGCCCACCTGGGCACACCTGGGCACACGTTCACCCCCCATCACCAGCACCTCCAGGGCCTCTCCCACCTGGCACTTTCGAGCTGCTCTCACCCTTTATCACACAGGGCTGGGGTGGCCCACGTGCAGGACGTGGCCCTGTGTCACTCCATGGGGTGACTGTGTCATTCTTTTGATCTTGCCAGGAGAAACTCTCCTCCGTGGCATTTGTGCTGGGAGAACACAGTGTTGTTTGGGCTGTAGCTGCTCAGGAGCTCTCTGATAACAGTCTGATCAAGCCCAGGGAAAGATGTGTGATGCCAAAGCCCATGTGTCAGCAAATCTCATATTTTTTTGGGTGTGCTTTCCCCCGGCTGATAGTTGGATTCTATTTGAACAAAGCAGAGGTTTTGTGGTGCAGTTTCACTCTCCTCGGAGCTCTGTGCCAGCAAGGGAGGGTGGAATCCTAGGGCTGACCTCGGGAACAGTGGAAAAGCTGGAAAATGAAGCTGTGCTGGAGAGTTTTGCTGACTTTAATATCACCAAGCTCTCCTAAAGGTGGAATTAATGCCTGTGGAAATTGGGTTGGGATTGCCATGAAACGGCTGGATGGAGTGTCACCTTCGTGAAAGGCTGTGGGCTAATATTGACAGCTGTTAATATGGAGATACTACATTATTATTAATTATTGCTTCTACCGAGAATAATAATTAAAAAATACATTAATTTAATAAGACTGGGATAAATCCTTTCTCTGTTAAAGGCCAGAATGTACCCAGAGTAGACAAATCTACTTTTTCAGAGCAGTGTTGAGATCAGAAGTGACACTGAGAAATTTTCTCCCAACCTGCAGTGTGTTGGGATGCAGATCCAGCACTTTGCAAGGCAAGCTCCAGCAAACAAAACTTAATGGTTCTTTAAAAAAAAAACCCTGTCAAAATGCCACTTCTCAGAAGGCTGTTTTGCCAACCTTCTGTTGGAGTGGCTTTAAGATTTATTAGAAGCTGAGGCAGAGCAGCCTAAGCTGGGATTTCACAGGCACAGTTCATGTCTCAGCAGCTGCTGAGCACCCAAAATAAATGATCTCCAAGGTCACCTCTTGGAACCGAAATCAGAGGCTTTCTGAGCAGATCTGCTGCTCTTCCTGTTCCTCAGGGCCAAGATGGAGAAGCCTTTAAGCTGTTTAAACTCCTGCTCCCCACTGCCCCACTCCAGATTAAATCCCCTGGCACCAAGTGGCACGTCCCCAGTGCCTGGAGCCCTCGCCCTCCCAGTGATCTCCAACCAAATTAACCATTAAACGAGGGAGGGAGCAGAGGAGCAAAGCTGGGAGATGACTCCTGAGGTGCTAATAATTCCCAACACCTTTGAAAGGGAGAGGATTAAGCTGTGGAGGGAGCAGCCCTGGCATATTCTGATTATTAAAAGAGAAGCGTGGTGGGGAGGGGTGGCTGGTTGGGTTTGGACTGAGGAAACCATGAGGGGACCTGGAATTGGCTTGGGTGGCTTAGAGAAGTTCCAGCCCAAACCTGAGAGAGAACCAGGTCCGGTTGGTGGCTCTGAGTCGTGTCTGTCCTGAAAGACATTCCTGCTTTCCTCCTTTCCCAGCAGGGAAGGAGCAGCAGCCCCAGGACAGCGAGCTGGGATGGACTCAAGAACCCAAACCTTCATCACAGGTGCCCCAGGACAGTCCAGGTGTCCCTGGTGTGTCACAGGTGCCCAGGACAGTCCAGGTGTCCCTGGTGTCTCACAGGTGCCCAGGACAGTCCAGGTATCCCTGGTGTGTCACAGGTGCCCAGGACAGTCCAGGTGTCCCTGGTGTGTCACAGGTGCCCAGGACAGTCCAGGTGTCCCTGGTGTCACACAGGTGCCCAGGACAGTCCAGGTGTCCCTGGTGTCTCACAGGTGCCCCAGGACAGTCCAGGTATCCCTGGTGTGTCACAGGTGCCCAAGGACAGGCCAGGTGTCCCTGGTGTCTCACAGGTGCCCCAGGACAG
>JAWWMP010000080.1:219655-240386 GCA_035047865.1 Dendrocincla tyrannina | reverse complement strand
CTGCCCCGCTACCGCAGCGTGTCCCAGGACCGCCTGGGGGGCTCGACGGGCGCAGCCCCGCGGGGGTGGCCCCACAGCGCCTCGCACGACACCCTGCTGCAGCCCACCCGCGAGGGCTGGGCCCCCCGAGCCCGCTCCGACCACTCGCTGGGCAGGTACGGGCGCTCCATGGAGGCGCTGGAGCCTGGCTCGCTGCTCCCGCCGCACCTCGACCGCTCCGCCTGGGCACCCGAAAGGCTCTGCCGGGCCACCGTGGCCACCGCCGGGCCGCCCATCCCGCACGGCTCCTTCGCACCTTCCTCCTCCTCCTCCTCCTCCTCGCGGGAGCCGGCGCCGGTGCAGAAACACCCGTCGCAGCCCAACCTGCAGAGCGTGGATGACTCGGGCTACATCGGCTACCGCAGCTACAGCCCGTCCTTCCAGCGCCGCACGGGGCTGCTGCACGCCCTGTCCTTCCGTGACCCGGCCTTCGGGGGGCTCCCCACCTTCAGCATCGCCCAGCGGGCCGTCGCCCCTCTCACGGACAGCATGGTCACCCCCGTGTCACCAGCCGCCGGCCCCCCTGTGGTCCCCGCCGCGCCCCGGGAGCAGCGGCCCGAGGGCAGCCGCGGGGCAGAGCAGCCGGAGGAGCGCAGGGAAGAGGTGGTCCTGCGGCAGAAGCCGCCCACGGGGCGCAAGATGCCGCCGCCGCTGCGGCAGATGAACTTTGTCTTCCCCGAGGGGGTGAAGGAGACGGACATTTGTGACCCCCCGGCCCCCGGGGGCAAAGGGGAGAGGCCAGTGGGCGAGCGGCAGGGCCGGCGCATGGCTCCCTTGGCAGCCCCCGAGGACTCCCTGGCGTCCATCCCCTTCATTGGTGAGTCAGGGGGGCTTGCTTGCCAATTCTGGGAGGGGTTTTCGGAAGTCCCGTGCCAGGGAGGGCACGTTTTGGGCGTCAGGGTGCAGGGCAGAGTTCCAGAGCATCTATCTGGTGGAGAAGGGGTTGTGCTGGCAGCACTCTCACTGCCCAGCACTCCACAGTGTCCTCAGGGTTTGCTGTCCCCACGTAGGGCTGGGGTTGGAGTTGGGGTGACAAGGTTTGGCCCTGACTGCCCTCAACCCTCCCACTGTTGTCCTGCAGCCCATGTCCAGTCTCTGGTGCCTCTTACTGGTACAAACTGGAGCCCTGCACGCTCCTGCCCTGCTCTGAGGGACGTGTCCAGGATGGCCTGTCCTCGCCTCAGCTGGGACCTCCCTGCCCAGGACCCAAATGGGTCTGGGGGAGCCACAGCTCTGCCCTATCCTTCCCTGTGCTTGCTCACAGGGAGGGACCCCTGGGCTGGATGGGAAGGGAAGGGATGGAGGAGGTGGGGGCATGCCAGGTGTCTGTGGGTGAGGGTCTGGGTGCACTGGCAGCTCCTGGCTTTGCTGAGGTGGGAGTGTGTCCCCCAGCCCAACCCAGACACCTACAAACCCCCCACCTGCCAGCAGTGCTGAGGGGACCCAGCAGGGACATCCCCTGCCCCAGCACCCCCTACAACACTGCCCACCCCCCTCGCAGACGAACCCACCAGCCCCAGCATCGACCTGAAGGCCAAGCACGTCCCGGCCTCCTCGGTGGTCTCCAGCGCCATGAACTCGGCGCCCGCCGTCGCCACCAGCCCCTCATCACCCACCTTTGCCTTTGCCCTGTCCCGGCACTATTCCCAGGATTGCAGTAAGTGCTGGGGGTGGGAACCATGGGGGTGGGGCCATGGGGGGAGCAGCCCCCCACTCTGGAGCTGTGTCCTGTGCCCCTGGGCTGACCAGCGTGGGCTTTGCCCCCCTCCCCATCACAGGCAGCATCAAGGCCGGCCGCCGCTCGTCCTACCTCCTGGCCATCACCACCGAGCGCTCCAAGTCCTGCGATGATGGTCTGAACGCGTTTCGGGATGAGGGCAAGATCCTAAGGTAGGGCTGGAGCTCCCCTCCCAGTGCCACCACCGCCCAGCTCCCATGCCCTCCCCACCGCCCCTCTGACGGGGGCTGCTCTCCCCCCAGGAGGATGCCCAGCCGGGTCCCCAGCCTCCGCATGCTGAGGAGCTTCTTCACCGATGGGGTGAGTTGTGTTGGGGGTTCTGGCACTGCCCCTAAAGAAAGGTTTCCAGGGTGCTGGTGGAGCAGGGGGTGCCGGTGGCATCCCCTCAACGTGCCCCTCTGGTCCCCCTCCACAGTCCCTGGACAGCCTCGGCACGTCCGAAGACGCCCGTTCCAAAAGACACTCAACCTCCGACCTCTCGGACGTCCCGTTCAGCGCCGTGAGGAAGGAGGGCTGGCTCCACTGCAAGCAGATCCTCACCAAAAAGGGGAAGGTAGGCGGGTGCCCCCCAGGAGCCCGGCGGCCGTGCGGGGGGGACCTTCCCTGCCGTGAGCACCCCTGAGGGCCGCGCCCCGTCCCTTGTCCCCGCAGAAGGTCGGTGGAGGTATCCGGCAGTGGAAGCGCGTCTTCGCCGTGCTGCGCACCCACTCGCTGTACCTGTGCAAGGACAGGCGGGAGGCGGTGACCTGCGCCCCGGCCCCAGGTGAGGAGGAGCCGCCGATCAGCATCCAAGCGTGCCTGGTGGACATCTCCTACAGCGAGACCAAGAGGAAGCACGTCTTCCGCCTGACGACCGCTGACTTCTGTGAATATCTCTTTCAGGCAGAGGATCGGGAAGACATGCTGGCCTGGATCAAAGTCATCAGGGAGAACAGCAAGGCTGAGGGCGAGGTGAGAGCCACATGGGGCTCCCGGCTGCCTCTGGCTCTCCCGGCACTAACCGCCTCGGCTCTCTCCGGCTCTTTGCCTTGTGCTGCTTCCCCAGGCCACGGCCAGGCCCGTGCCGCGCTCCCAGGGGGGCGTGGGGGCTCGTGGGCACCGTGGCATCCAAGAAGAGTGTGGCTCTGTGTCCCCGAGGTGCGGGATGCTCAGGGTGCTCAGCAGAGGTGCCGTGGCTCTCCGTGTGTTCCAGGCAGGGTTGGCGTCGGATCTGCTGGTGGCATTTGGTTGTGTGGTGGGAGAGGAGCTTGTGTGGCTCTGCCCTGGTGTGTCGAGGCTCTGCCCTGGTGTGTCATGGCTCTGCCATGGTGTGTTGTGGCTCTGCCATGGTGTGTCATGGCTCTGCCATGGTGTGTCTGGCTCTGCCATGGTGTATCATGGCTCTGCACTGGTGTGTAGTGTCTCTGCACTGGTGTGTCGTGGCTTCGCTGTGGTGTGACATGTCTCTGCCACGGTGTGTTGTGTCTCCTGTCATGGAGAGAGATCTGGGCATGGTGCCCACGTGGTGCTGGTGCCAGGTCAGGGCTGAGCCCTCACCAGGTGGCTGTGGACTGTTGGACATGTTGCTTGGGTCTGAGATGGGTAGAGCTGCCCCTGGGGCCGTGGGCTCTGGCGGAGGATCTGCAGGGATGATGTGCTGGCACTGGGCTGGCCGTGGGCCATCCCCTGTGGTGCTGTGATGGCTTGGTTTGGTGTCGGTGGTCATGCTGGGTTGTGACAGGCTCCGGCCCCGGAGGGCATGTTGAGCTCGGAGCAGTGTCTGGTTCTCTGTGGCACAGCCCCATGCCGGAGGGTGCCGTGGGCTTGGTCTCGTTGGCAGCGCCGGTGCTGCCGGGTTGGAACCCGTGGAGCTGTCTGGGCAAACACCAGAGTTGTGGTGCCCCTGGGCAGGGCCAGAATCCCGTGGGGATGGATCTGTGTCTGTGGATGCTGCGTGGAGCAGTGGGTACACCTGGCACAGGTCGATGAGAGTGTGTGTGTGCCATGGAGGCACATGCTTATTGCCACACCTTTGTGTCCGGCTTGGACACAGGGCACAGAGTGATGGACACCGCAGTGAGGTGGCGAGAAGTGGTGGGCACTGGCGTTTCTGGGCAGCAAGGACCTGGTGCTGCCCTTGCCTGGCTGTTCTGGGGCAGCAGGGACCTGGTGCTGCCCCTGCCTGGCTGTTCTAGGGCAGCAGGGACTTGGTGCTGCCCTTCTCTGGCTGTTCTGGGGCAGCAGGGACCTGGTGCTGCCCTTCTCTGGCTGTTCTGGGGCAGCAGGGACCTGGTGCTGCCCCTGCCTGGTGCTGCCTGGCCTCACTCCGTGCCTGGCAGAGCGTGGACTTGCCCGGGGTCTCCAGCGGGCGCGTTGCTCAAGCTCTCCTTCCCCTCTTCTCTCTGCCTCCCCAGGACCCCGGTTTTGCCAGCCAAGCACTTATCAACAAGAAGTTAAACGACTACCGGAAAGTGAGGTACGGACCGGGGCGGTGGGCACCGAGACCCCCGGGGCTTTGGTCACCCCAGTGTGAAGGTGACAGAGCAAAGCCAGCAGCTCCCTGGATTGGGGCAGTGATGGAAGTGCCGCCTGCACCCGGCTTGGCTCCGGGTGCCGCAGGGTCCCGCTCGGCCAGAGTGGCACCTGGCAAATTTAAGAAGGGTTGAAGCAGCTCGGTGCTCCCCAGGGGTCTCCGTAGGATGCCAGGAAGCCTGGGAGTGATGCCAGCGTTTACCGGGAGGTTTTGCGCCGGGCTGGTGCCCCCTGGCCGTGCCCCACCTGAGCCCCCCGCTCTCCCCGCAGCCCCGCGGGCACCAAGCCCGATTCCTCACCCAAGGGCCCTCGTGGGCTGGGGATCCGAGCAGAGTTCCTGAAGCAGACGGGAACCAGCGCGCCCCGGTCCCCCAGGCAGGATGCGGCCGTCTCGAAAGGTACATCCCACCCCTGTGGCATTGGGGGACCCCAGAACCGCAAACCGGGGTGGGCTTTGTGATGAGATGGGTCTCACCCCAGCACTGCCGTGATGCTCATCCCTGTGGGGCAGCAGGGATGCTCTTCCCACTTATCCCAGCTCGTTCACAAGTGATCCGGTGGGTTTCCCTCCCCAGATGAGAGCAGCTCCCAGAAAGCCCCGTGGGGCATTAACATAATGAAGAAGAACAAGAAATCTGCCCCCCGTGCCTTTGGCGTGAGGCTGGAGGAGTGCCAGCCTGCCTCGGACAACAAGGTACAGCCACGCCAGCACTGCCAGCCCTTGGGGACCCCACACGTGCCCAGCACCCTGTGACCCCCTCCCTGTCCCCGCAGAACGTCCCCCTGATCGTGGAAGCGTGCTGCAAGGTGGTGGAGGACCGAGGGCTGGAGTACATGGGGATCTACCGTGTGCCCGGGAACAACGCGGTGGTGTCCAGCCTGCAGGAGCAGCTCAACAAGGGAGCCACCGAGATCAACCTGCAGGATGAGGTGAGGGCAGGGCGGGTCCCCAGCCCGGTCCCCATCCCTATCCTCATGCCTCTGGAATGCTCTCCTGGCTGTTGTTCTGATCTGTGGCTCTGTCACTATTCCTGTCTTCTTCATCATCATCATCATCCCTGTCCTCATTATCATCCTTGTCCCCATCATCATCCTTGTCCCCATCATCCCTGTTTACAACTTCATCCGTGTCCCCATTACCCCTGTCTCTGTCATCATCCTTGTCCCCATCATCCCTGTTTCCATATCCATCCCCGTCCCCATCGCTGTGACCTTCCCTGGAGTGGCAGGGCCGCCTAGTGGTTGGTGACAGCACTGTAGGTGACATCTCGGGGACACTTTTGTCCCCTTGCCTCTCGACACATCGCTGCAGTGGCACAGGGCTGTCCCTGCCGGATGCGGAGTGGGGACAGCTGTGCTGCCATCCTCACAGCCATGGTGGTGCTGGCTGGTGTCCCTCTCGGTGTGGGTGGCCTGGGACACCCCTGGTTTGGGGACGTCCTCCCACTGGCACATGGTGATCCCTCTGAACAGTCTCTCCTCTCCCCCGCAGCGGTGGCAGGACCTGAATGTCATCAGCAGCCTGTTGAAATCCTTCTTCCGAAAGCTCCCCGAGCCTCTCTTCACTGATGGTGAGTCCTGCACCCCAACCCTGCCTCCCCTGGGCCACCACAGCCCCCCGAGTGGCCACTGCCGACCCTGTGCCAATGGCTGGTACCAGGCAGCCCCAGAGCCTGTCCCACCCATCCCTGTGTCGGGGAGGGGTCCCCAGACCCTCAGTGAATGAGCCAGTGGCCACCCAGGGTGGGGGCAATGCAGGCCCCCCCCTCACCAAGGCCCCTGGGACAGCCCTTGTCCTTGTCCCTCCTTGTCCTTTAGTGTCCCATCCCACTGGGACCAGCACTCACTGCCCTCCCTACTATATCCAGCTGGTTCATCCAGGGGTCCCCAGCCCTGGGTGGTGTTCTGACCCCTCCACCCAGCTCTGACCCCTTCCATGTCCCACTTTCAGATAAATACAACGACTTTATTGAAGCCAACCGGATAGAAGATGCCAGCGAGAGGATGAGGACACTGCGGAAGCTGGTAGGGAGATGGGGCAGGGGCTGAGGGAGGGGCACAGCCCTGGCGCCCCTCCTTGGGGGCTGGCATGGGTGGGGAAGGTGATGAGGGGTGAGCAGAGGGGTGACCCGGTGCCTCCCTGCAGATCCGGGACCTGCCAGGGCACTACTACGAGACTCTCAAGTTCCTGGTGGGTCACCTGAAAACCATCGCCGACCACTCGGAGAAGAACAAGGTACGGGCCCCCCACCCTGGGGATCTCCCAGACCCCTGTCCCACCTCGAGCCCCCCAACCTGGGCTGAGCTGCAGCGCTGACCCCGCTCTGGTTGCAGATGGAGCCCCGAAACCTGGCGCTGGTGTTTGGCCCCACGCTGGTTCGGACATCCGAGGACAACATGACCGACATGGTGACGCACATGCCCGACCGCTACAAGATCGTGGAGACCCTCATCCAGCATGTAAGCGGCATCACTGGGTGGGTGGGCACTGGCGTGGCTGGAGGAGGGAGCTGGAAACACCCCAGGCGTGGGGAGGGGGCTTCCCAGCCATGCCAAGCTCCCACTGTAACCCCTCTCCTCTCCCCCCACAGTCAGACTGGTTCTTCAGTGACAAGGAGGACAAGGGCGAGAAGGTGAGTCCTGTCCCCCACTGGGGGGGTCTTGCTGGGGGGCAGAAGGGGCACAGGAGCCTTGGCTGGCAGTTGGGAGCCCCCTGACGGCTGTGCCCGCTCCCCTTGCAGACCCCTGTGGATGAGAAGGAGGCTCAGTCCGTGCCCAACATCGAGTACCTGCTCCCCAACATCGGCAGGACGGCGGCGCCCGGCGATGCCGCAGGTGAGGAGCAGTGTCCGTGACACCAGACCCGCCGGTCCTGGCACCGGGGCACTCCGGGGTGCCCCTCTGGGTGCTCTGTCCCCCGTGCCCACACCTCTGGGCAGCCAGCCCGGCTCGCCAAGGCCACGGCAAACCTGTGTGTGCCAAAGTGCGACATCCCCGCGCCCTCCTCACTGGAAAACGGGAACAACCCGCCCTGGGGATGCCAGACGAGTCCCCTCCCTGCCCTCTCCCATCACCCTTCTCTCTGGTGGCTGCTCCTCACCCCTCCCTGGCACCTCGGCAGTGCCTACCCCGTGGGCCCCCTGCCCGTGCCCGCGCTGCCAATCTGGAGACCGGGAGACTTTGATGTTCGATTGATTTCTTACATTCTTTCCTTGAACTTCTCTGTGCTGTCCTCTTCCTCCTCCTCCTCCTCCTCCTCCTCCAGCGGACCTCCTCGAGAGCTAGAGCGGGTACAGTTTGATCCTGGGTGCATTGCTCCTGCACTAACCCCTCGGGTGACCACGAGAGAGCGGGAGCAGGGTGGCCAGTGGGAGGGGAGGGGACCTTGTCCTGCCTGGCCGTTGTCCCCAAGGTCCCCTGCACCAGGAGGGGCTGCTGAGCCTCGGGGGAGCCCCAAATCCTTTAACCCTGCTTGTCCCGCATCTTTGGCCGGTGCTCATGGTGGCATTCCCTGGCAGGGATGGGCGCTGGGTGTCCCGGGACTCTCCAGCACGGGGATAGGGGGGTCCCAGAGCCCCAGGGAGGGTCGGCACACCTTTTCTGCCTCCCCCTCTCTCGTTGTCAGCAGCTCTTAACCCCATCCTGGGCATGCGGGGCGGGAGAGGGTGTCTGTGTCTTGTCCTTGTCCTTCACACCACGGCAGTGGTACCAGGGCTGCCTGTCACCCCTGTGTCCCCTCTTACCTCCTAACCTCCGGGGAGCTGGGACAACCCCATGGCCTGTCCCAGGCCCCTCCAGCACAGCCCATTCCAGGCTGGATGTGGTGTGGAGCCACCTCCCCATGCTCTGTCCGGGTGACAGGGCTGTGGCAGTGCCCTGTCCCTGTCCCCTCTGTGCCTCATGACCGTGGGAGGGTTTAGGGTGCTGTCACTGGGGTCCTGGCTGTATTTCCCAGCTGTGTGTGCCTCTGTGTGTGTCCCCCTTATCCCCACTCCTCACCTCGGGGTTCTGCAGTGGGCGAGCAATGCCAGGGACCCCCAGACCTCCCCCCCAGCCTCCCATCACCTCCTGCACCCACCAGCTCATGAACCTGCTCAGCACTGGCACCCCTGCCAGGGCCCAGCTGGTGTGACACCCCCAGCATGTCCCCGTCGTGGTTTGGGGGAATGGAACAACAGCCGTGTCACCCCCAGCATGTCCCCATCCTGGTTTGGGGGACTGAGTAGCATCTGTGACACCCCTGGCATGTCCCCATCCTGGTTTGGGGGAACGGAGCAGCATCCCCAGCTCTGCCCCCCGGCCCCCTCCCCAGCACCCACCCACCCCCAGGACCTCACTAACCCCTCTCTCCCCTCTGCTTTCCAGGCTCGACCCGCAGCGGCTCCGCCAAACCGAAGGTGAGGGGGGATGCCGGGCTGGGGCTGGGGACACTGAGCCCGTCCCTGTCCCTGTCCCCACCATCCCTAACCCGGTGTCCCTGCATTCCCAGGGCACGTGGCCGTCCCGCAAGGCGCCGCCGCACCGGGAGCTCCTCGCCATCCCCTTCGTCTCGGCCGCCGCCCGCAAGAGGAAGAAGAGGAGAGAGGCCGAAGGCGTCGGGAGCAGCACCGACGACGACTCGGAGCGCAGGGACACCCCGGGCCGGGAGAAGGAGCGTGAGGGGACCGTGGCCACCCTGCTGGGACCCGGCAGAGCCCCCCGCGGCAGCAGCACCGAGCCGGCGGCCGCCAGCCTGGCCCGGACGGAGCGGGACAGCTCCACGGGGGCAGGGGCAGAGCTGGCACCAGATGCCCGCTCCATCGTGTCCGGCTACTCCACGCTGTCCACCATGGACCGCAGCCTGTGCTCCGAGGTGCAGTCGGTGGCCGGGAGCCGCGGGGAGGAGGCGGATGATGAGCGGAGCGAGCTCAGCCACATGGAGACGGACACGGAGAGCCGGGAAGGCACCCGAGCGCGGCCGGGCCAGGCTGGGGGGCCCGGTGACGAGGACAAGGGACCCCTGGGCCGCCCCTCCTTCAACTCGCACCGCCTGATCCAGTGTGACACGCTGGCCCGCAGGAAGCTCGGCCGGCCGCGCCTCGCCGGGGAGCCGCTGGTACCCAGTGGGGAGGAGCAGGGCTGGGTGTCCCCCGGGCGACCCTCGCTGCGGGAGCAGCTCCGGCAGCACCTGCGAGCCTCGGCAGACGACATGGGGGTCGTGGGGGTCCGGCTGCGCCGAGCCCACTCCCCCGAGACCCGCCGCAAGAAGAGCAGCTGGCGCCGGCACACGGTCGTGGTGCCCGGCGGCCTCAAAGACCTCAACTTCAACGAGTGGAAGGAGCCGCGGGGGCTGGAGGGGTCCCCGGGCCCCTGCCGTGACAAGGACTCGGGGCTCAGCAGCCTGGAGTCCACCAAAGCCCGACCCCCGGCCCCCACCCCGCCACAGCCTGGCACTGCCACGGAGGGGACGGGCACCAAGAGCCCCCCAGGCAGCCCTGGCCCCCCTGCCCCCCTGCGCTTCCCCCAGTGTCTCTGACCCCCCCCTCGGCCCCCGCAGCCAGTGTTTAATTTAAGGACTTGCCCTTGTTCTTGTATTTAATTGTGCTCTGGACAAGCTGCTGTTATTTAACGGGTGGGACAAAGCCGCCTTGTCCCCTGTGCTTTGGGGACCAGCAGGGTCCTGCGGAGCTCCCAACCCACAGTCCCACTGCAGTCCCCTTGCACGGGTCCCCCCAGCCCCCAGGCAGTGCCAGGAGGGGTGTGGGGGCTCATGGGGACTGTCCCCACCCCGGGCGGTGGTGGCCCTGCTGTCCCGGCCGCGGCAGCGCGAAGTGCGGGCACTTCCCTGGGCGCTGCGGCTGCTCCTTCAGGGACTTCCCTGTGTTGGGGACCTGGGGGACCTTGGTGACAGAGACCCCTGGCCTGGGGACCCTGGAGACCCTGGGGACCCTGGTGCAGAAATCCCTGGTCTGGGGACAATAGGCACCTTGGTATCAGAGACCTTCCCTGCTCTGGGGAGCCTGGGGACCTTGGTGGCAAAAAGCCAGGCTTTGGGGACCCTGGGGACCTTCCCTGTGCTGGGGGCCCTGGGGACCTTGGTGACAAGGACCTTCCCTTCTCTGGGGGCCCTGGGGACCGTGGTGTCAGAGACCCCTGTGCTGGGGACCCTGGGGACCTTGGCATCAGAGACCTTCTCTGGGGACCCTGGTGACCTCAGTGCCAGAGACGCCTGCTCTGGGGACCCTGAGGATCTTGGGGACCTCAGTGCTGTCCCCCTGTCCTGGGGTGCTCTGTGTTGGGGTACGGCTGAGCCAGGGGGCCCTTGGCACGACTGGCGGGGTCCCCCCGGGCTGGGGGGTCTGCACGGGAGCGGGTGTGAGGGGCTGGCACCGAGGGACACCCTGAAACGGGGGGGACACTGCCATCCTTTACCCCTCCATGAGCCATGACAGCGAGGGACCCGGTGTGTGGCACAGCACCCTCCCGCCCCGCTCCCCTTCCTACCCCCCAGGCCAGAAGCACTTTAGGAAGGGGGCTCAGGGGGGGCTGCAGGGACCCCCAGCCCGGCCGTGCGGGCACACAGGTGCCACCGGCTCAGTGGCCGCGTGTCCTGTGTCGCTGTCCCTCCGTGCCGTTCTCATACGTTATGCAAATATTTGCTGTAAAGTTGGGGTTGTTTCTTTTATTTTACTTCCCCCCCTACCCCCCATCCCCTGTAAATATCGTCTCTGCCCGTGTAACATATTCCAAAGGATTTATAAGGATTTTTTAAGAAGTTTTGCTCAGCGGAAAGGCCAGCCCCGACCAGGGGACGTGCTGGACCAGTGGTGACTTTTTAAACCCTCCTGCATGTCCCCTCCCCTTTCCCGGCGTGTTGTCCCAGTTGGCCGCGGCGCCGGGATATGCAAAACTGCAAAAAACCTCCCCAAACTCCCCCAAATCCCCCTGCTTTGCCCCCCCTCCAGTCCTGGTCTATATATTGGAAATAAACTGGTTATTCAAGGAGGTGGTTATTGCTGTTATTGCTGCCCGTGTTGGGGGGATCAGTGGGTGGACCCCCATTTCTTTGTGCTGCGGGTCTTGGAGCACTGGCAGAATCCAGGGAAGGTTTATCCATGGAAGGATTTATCCATGGAAGGATTTATCCCACTTTTCTCCGAGGCTGGAGGAAGGAAATGGGCCCCCACACCCACTGCCTGTCCCAGGGCATGGGGGACCAGCGTGGTCTCAGAGCTGGGGATGTCCCACCCCATCACCCCACAATGTGACAAAATTCCCAATGTGGGGAAGGGGGGAAAAAAAAACCAGAGAGAGAGAGGAAAAAAAAAAAAAAAGTAATTTTATTAAAGCCAGACACTCTGATAGAAAAGAAAAGTAATAAAGGGAAAAGGAAAATAAAAAGCAACCCTTTGTCATGGGATTTGCAATTACAATGGTCACGTTGTGCACAGAACTACCCATGGCATCCACAGCGACACGGGGGGCACGGGGGGCACGGGGGGCGGGCACAGGGGGGCCCACACCCCCAACATCCCCCCCCACCCCCCACCTCCACCCTGTGCAAGGCCTTTTATTCTTTTTTTTATTTATTTCTTTTTTTTTCCTTTTTTTTTTATCTTTTAAAACAGTTCACGAGAAAATTCATGCGAAGAGACACACGACGTTGTAGAAACCCCAAAACAGCCTCTAAAGAGAATCAGGAACTCGGTTTTTTTTTTTCTTCTTTTTCTTTTTTTTTTTTGTTTGTTTTGTCCTTTTCAGAGTCGTAGCCTTTTTTAAACAACATCCAGACGAGTAAAGCGGGGTGCTCATGCAGCGGGCGCCTCCGACACATGCAGGCAGCGCTTGGCTTTTCGCTTTTTTTTTTGAGTATTTTTCCAACATTTTCCTGTTTTTTTGTTTTTTTTTTTCCTTTCCTGGTTTGAACCAGAATGGCGTTGCTTTGTTTAGGTTTTTTTTTTGTCCTCTTGCTTCAGCGAAGGCACCGGGCTCGGTGCTCAGGGGAGGGGGTTTTGTGGGGTTTTTTTTTGCATGATGCCATGAAAGGACGGACGCACACGCTCACGGAGAAACCAGCCCGATGGGTGGGGTGGGACAGAGGGGCTTTGAGGGTGGGGGTTTGGGTGCCAGGCACCCCCTTATTCAGTGAAGTGCACCCCAACACCGCCCTGCTCTGCAGGACGGGGTCCCCCAGCGTGACACGATGCTGGGAGGGGGCTCCTGGGACAAAGTGGGGACCCCCCTCCCACTGTGTGACAGCTTGATCCCAAGTGGGATGGGTGTCCTGGACACCCGTGGATGCTGCTGGGATGGGGGTTGCACTAAGTGCAGCCCCCCCACCCCAAGACCTTTCTGGGTGTCCCTGGGGGGCTGGCACTTGGCACCCTTGCCCCCTCCCCGGCAGGGAGGTGAAGGAGGAGGTTCTTTGTGCATCTGGGAAGTGGCACATCCATCCCCACGGAGCACCGGGATGGGTGTGGGTTGGGGGCAAAGGGAGGGGGACAGGGCAGAGGGAAGAGGGGGGGCGACCCCCCATCCTGGCCTAAGAAGCTGCGGCTTTGCTACAATGATTCACTTTGGTACCAAGAAAAAGAATTCAAAATGAAATTAAAAGCATCAAGTGACTGCTATTGCTGCCGGGACAGGGGGGGTGTCCCACCCCGGGGTGGCACCCACGGGAGTCAGTGTCCCCAGGGCCACCCAGCCCTGGGGATCTGAGGGATGGGGACGGGGTGGGACAAGGAAAGTGCTGGAAGGAGGATGGGAACTCAGCACGAGGGCGAAGAAGCCGCTCAGAACCGGCCCTCTCAAAACCACAAGGAGCTCTAGTCTAACCAGGGATTAAATCCACCCCCTAATATACCAGACGTGATTTATTTCTTCTCTTTTCTCTTTAAATATTTATATATATATTTATATTACGTATATTATATATATATAATATGTAAATATATTTTTTAAAACAATATAAAATGTTAAGACACTTCACTTAAATGTAAAGAGTTGCTTTTTGCAATCCAAAGAAATTGCATCATGATTTTTTTTTTCCTTTTTTTTTGTCTTTTTGTTTTTTTTTGTTTTCTCTTTGTTATTCAAAAAAGGCTCGTTCTTCTGTACAAAAATGATCGAGATACAAAAAAAAGAGGGGAGGGGGAAAAGAAGAAAATGAATTAAAATTAAAAAAATAACCAACCCAAGGACGAATTAGCCAACGAAAGGAGTGATTCCATCTCATGGTGCACTGGGCACACACAGAGCACACGCACACACATACCTGGGCACACCTGGGCACACCTGGGGCACACCTGGGCACACCTGGCCACACCCGGGCACACCTGGCCACACCTGGGCACACCTGGGGCACACCTGGGCACACCTGGGGCACACCCAGGCACACCTGGCCACACCTGGGCACACCTGGGGCACACCTGGGCACACCTGTGGCACACCTGGGCACACCTGGGCACACCTGGGCACACCTGGGCACACCTGGCCACAGCCGGGCACACCTGGGCACACCTGGGCACACCTGGGCACACCTGGGCACATCTGGCTCAGCTGTGAGGGGTGGTGGCCACGGACAAGCATCACCTGGCCACGTCCCCAGGGGACCCCTCAGGTGCCCCCAGCTCGGTGGGGCCCAGGCAGCCCCACCAAGGTGGGATCCCCATCCAGAGCAGGGGGCTCCGGGGACTTGTCCCACCTGCTTGTCCCCTCGGGAAGGGGACAGGGGTCTGGCAGGGCATCCCCGTGCAGTGGGACCCCCACCATCACCCCCGTGCCCCCACCGTGCCCACCCCAACGACCAGTTAAAGTGCTTCGTTCCACCCCACGGGGTCGGGCAGCCCCAGCTACCCCCTCCCCTTTTTCACACCCTCACCCTCCGACCCCTCCGGCACACCCGGGCACCCCTTGACCCCTCCTGCCTCCCCGCCAGCCCCTGGGGGGACCTGGGGGTGGTGGCAGCGGCGACATCGCCCCGGGATGTCACCGAGCCCTCGTCCAGCGAAGGACGCGGCGCGGCCGCGGCGTCACCGGCCACCCATCGACGGGCACTGGGTGTCCTCTCCTCCTGCCGGGACAACGTGGGGGCTCCCGGGATGCTCGGGGGGCACACGGCCGGCTCGGGGGGTGCCAGGGGGTTCTTCGGCAGCCGCTGCTTCCCACCTTTCCGCGGCGGGGCCGGCGCTGCCCGTGCGGTCGAAGCCTGGAGCTCCTCTTTGCTCGAAGCTGGTGGGACTGGTGGGGTGAAGCTCTGAGAGCTCTTAAATGAACAGAAAAACGGCGGGGCGGGAGGGTGGGGTGGGAGGGGGAGGAGGAGGAGGGAGGAAAACCAAACCAACAGCGATCCAAAGGAAAGGAAAAGGGAGAAAGTAAAGAAAAAGAGAAGGGAGAGAGAGAGAAACAGAAAGTGGCTGGTTGGCCATTGCGGAGCGAGATGGGAGACAGAAGTCGGGCCGTGGCGGAGCGGAGGCGAGACACAAGTCGGGCCGTGGCGGAGCGGAGGCGAGACACGAGGTCGGCCACATTGGAGCAAGACATTGATAAAACAGAAAGAGAGGGACAGGTGACGATCCCTCCAGGTGCCTCAAGAAGACAAGTCCCAGGGAGGAAGAGGAGCCCAAGGAAGAGAGAAGCCCGGCCCTGGGAGCGGTTGGGTGGAGCTGGCAAGGATGCTCAGAATGAGATGGAGGAGTTCCTTGCCCCAAAGGAAGTCAATACGGGGATGGATGTTCTGCCAGATGCAGGTTTTTCTGAGACTGTGGGGGAAGTCTCACTGGCCTCTTTAGATGGTCTAGTGGCCTAGAAAGAAAAGCAAGATTCAAGGAGGAGGAGGAGGAGGAGAAAGGGGAGGAAAGCCAAAAAAAAAAAAAACCAGTCTTAAAAAATCGACAAAGAAAGGAAACAAGAAGAAGAAGAAAAAAAAAAGGACAGAAAAGACCCAAAACAACCAAGAACCAAAGGGAGTCTATTCAGAAGCAGCATTGAGTCAGGCCTGAGGTCAAGCAGCTGGAAAAGGGCCACCACAAACAGCACGAGATGAGCTGGTCCCACGTGTCACTGGACGGGAAGGGGACGACCCCAAGAGCAGAGACAGATGGACAGACAGCCACACGGACAGACAGGCACACACACACACGCACACACACAGGCAGGCAGGCAGGCAGGCAGAGGGGAGAGGGGGAAAGGCAGGGGGGGACAAGAAGGGCAGTGTTAGACCAGGCACAGCACAAGGCAGAGCCTTGGCAGCCCCGGTGCCTCTGAGGGGTGACAGTGCCCACCCTGTCCCCCTGTGACACTGTGCCAGGGGGGCACCACCGGCATGGGCAGGACCCAGCCCGACTCATCCAAAAGCTGGTCCAGGGCTCTGGGAGGGAATGATGCTCATAAACCCTCACAGAATGGGGAGAGGGATCCTCCAGCCCCCTCCTTGCCCCCAGTGGAGGGGGTGGGCTGCTGGGTGGGGGGGATGTGGCCAAATCCTGTACAAGGAGGGTAGTGGGGACAAAAGTGACAAGGAAAACTCCTGCTCTGGCCACCCCAGTGAGGACACTGGGAGGGGCCAGGTGACCGATAGTGCCCCAAGGTCGGGACAAGGAGGACCACGGTGACACTGAACAGCCAGGACTGTGCTGGTGTGTGGCCTCCAGGGAAGGGGACTTGGTGGCCTCCCTGGGATGTCTGGGGGCAGAAGATGCTTCCCAGCCCCTTGGAACTCCCAGTACGGCCCTTTTGGCCAGTGTTTCTCCACAGCCCAGCCCTGGACAGGGGGCAGAGGGGACCCCCTGCCTCTCCCTGATTCTGCAGGATGTGGAAACCCATGTGCACCTCCAAATGCCAACATGGACTACATGGGAGACCTCGAGGATGGACCCTGTCTGGGGATCTCTTGTCACCAAGATGGCCCCTGGTGACAGAGAGGCCAAGAGGGGAACAGGGAGGTTGAGATTTCTTGCCAGAACCAGGACCTGGGGCAGAGAGGTGCCGATTTTGCTCAGGCAATACTTGCCCAAGTTGCATGAAATCCCCCCTAATCCTGCTCCAAGGAGCTGGGAAAACCCTTTGGTTTATCCAACAGCATTTATGGATCCGAGAGAATGAGCAGAACTGGGTTTATTGGATGGGTTTTTTTTGATGCCAGGCCCCTGGAAGGGGATTGACACACAGAGCAGGGAGTGGGGGGGAGAGGAGGGGTGAGCCCACTCGTGGTGCTGCTGCCCACTGAGGGGGAAGGGGGTCTTGGGAAGGGGGGAGAAGAGGTGAGAAGGGAGGGAGGGCACCAAACTGGCCGTGGTCCCCTTGCCCATGGCCTGAGCAAGCCGGGAATCCATGGACAGTCTTGGGTGTCAGCAGGGACAGAGTGGGGTGAGCCCCACTGCCTGCAGCAGAAGCTGCACCCCAGGGGTGGGAGAGGGGTAGGTGCTGGGTGCTGGGTGGGGGGGACACTCCATCCCATCCCAAAATGCTTCTCTTCCAGCTGCTGTGGCCCACTCACCCTCTTCCCACACTGCTGGATGCCCCAGTACCATCCCCCTGCCTGTGACACCCCCCTCCCTGGATGAGCTGCTTCTGCAGGCATACCATCGTGGTGCACGGAGGGTCCTGCTCCCCAAAACCTCCCAGGATGGGCTGGACAGCCCCAACTCTGGCAAGTGAATCCCCTTGGAGCCCCTGTGCCAAGCACACGGCTCTGCCACACTCATCACCACGGCCAAGGAGCTCTCGGTGTCCCCCGTGGTGAAGGGACAAACGCTGGGGCTCAGCCCCTCCATCAGGGCAGTGGTGACACACAGGCCTGGGGGACAAATGACTCCGGCTTCATCCTCACACTACGCTGGGAATGAGTGTGTCACTCTCAGCACGAAGTCGTGTCCCTGTCCCCACCAGCCACGGCAGGCACAGACCATGGCAAGAGCCTCTCCTGCACCCCAATACCCAGAGCCCTGTGCCCCCCAGCCCCACCAGGCTCAGCCAAGGCAAAGAAGGCACCAAAATCATCACCCTCAGGGTCTCCTGTGCCCCTCACCCAGACTCAGGCCCTGTAGGAGGCAGCGAGGGCGATGCCAGGGCCGTGGGCAGCCTGTGGCTCACCCTGCTGCTGCCAGAGCTGGCCGGGATGCTGCTAGGGATGCACTACCTGCTGCTGGCCCTGGATCCGCATGTACTCCATCCGCTGCTTTATGTGCTTGCTCTTGTCGGGGCTGCCCTGCTGGCTCTGCTTCAGCCTGGATGCCGGATTCACCACCTTCATGGCCGGGATGGAAACGCCGCCGCTCTGCCGGGACAGGGAATTTGGGGGAAAGGGGTTAAAACCGGCAGGTGAAGCCCCCACGGGCACCGTTGGCAGGTTGGCACTGGATGCCTGGAGCTGTGCCGAGCCCCTGGTGGTGACCACCGTGGTGTCCCTGCCCGCAGTGCCCCGGGTGGCAAAGCCAGGCGAGGACGAGGTCACCGGCTCCATGTGCCAAAGGAGCTCTCGTGGGTGAGTCCCAAACCAGCCAGGACTTACCGGGAGCCACCAAAGAGGGAGTTAAAGGGCAGACACGGCAAACACCGGGAGACCGAGGGCAGGAGGAGAACACCCCGCCGGGGCAGGGGTGCACGGCCAAGAGAAAGGGGAAGAGGCCACGGCAGGCAGAAGCAGATTCCAGGTGGAAACGGCGGCAGTGGGGACACAGAGGTGTTTATTAACTGGCTGTGCACAGGTGGAGACACAAAGACTTGCAAGAGCAGCAGGGAGGGAAGTGGCCCCTGGACACACATCCCCGGAGTGGTGCCTGGCAGTGCCACACACCATGCCATCCCACCCCAGGTCCTCTCCCTGCCATCATCAGGTCCTCCTGCCTGCCTCGGGTCAATGGAGGGAGCCAACAGGTCATCACAGTGAGGTAAATCCATGTAGGCACAGACCTCTGCCTTGCCTGCCCTCTGTGATCCTCAGTGGTCCCACGGACGGGACACAGGGATTCCTGTACCCCTCAGCACAAAGGAATCACAGACCCATGGAATATCCTGAGCTGGAAGGGACCCACAAGGAATTCCTGGACACCGCAACAATCCCATGTGCCTGCACCACACCATCCCCAGTGCTCCAGCATTCCCAATGCACTGGGAACCTTCCCAACCAACGCAGCATCTTTGCAAGATGACACAACACTTGTCCTCTCCCTCTTTAGGACCGACTCAGCGCAGCCTCTCCAGCCTAACCCTGAGCTTTGCTTTGTGTGCACCCTTACACGTGCCAGCCACAGCCATAAATCCATCCTGCAGCTCCACTTCCAGTTTCCCGGGCTCTGGCAGCGCATCAGGAGCCAACAGCAGGAAAAACTGCAGCTACACCCACTTGTCAGCCCATTCCCCCAGCAAGAGCACCCCAACGGGGCCCGGCACTGCTGGGAACCAGGGCTGGGATAACAGCTCCAAATGGGAAAGGAGATTTATTCCCACGTGCTGACTGTTAATAAAGGAGCAGGTTGATGTCAGAGCAGCTTGGGGCATCTCCCCCCCTCCTCTTTTCCCAGCTATTCAGCTGGATTCCAGCAGAAAGCAATTTGGATGGCTTCAGGGAGCCCGCGCTGTGATTTAATTAGGAGAAACATCTGCCAGGCTCCAATTGCAGTTCATTAGGCAAGTGTTTCTGCAAAATGGTGAAACGAAGGACGGCGCTTCGTCACCCAGAGCACCCAGCCCTCCCCAGCCCCGTGGGATGCTCCTCAAGGACCCCATGGGATGCTCCTCAAGGACCCCATGCTCATCACCAGCACCGTGGCAGTTGGACCAGGGCAGAGGACACCACCTTATCCGGGGTCTAATTCAGGATGGGACCAGGCAGCACTGCCTGGCACCGTCTCCCTTCCCGCTGCCAGCTCCTGCCTCAGCTCACTCCTGCTGGCCTGCAATTCCCAAACCCCCTTCAAGTGGCAGGGAGAAAAGGAGGTTGGTTTTCCACCTTGGCTCTGCCTGGAGGTAGAGTCACAGAGAGGGAGCAGGTAGAGGTGGAGGAAGAGACATCAGAGTGAGTCCAGGGCAGAGCACGGCAAGAGGGATAATAGAAAATAAACCTGCGGAATGCCGGGGGGCAGCTGCGGCTTGGGGAGCAGCGGTGGCTTGGTCTTGCTTGGGGATGGGCTCTTGGGAGCATCATCTTTGGCCTGACTGAGGTCCAGCACAGTCCCATCATCACAGCTCCTCTGTTCCAGGTCTTCTGGACCCTTCTTGGTCTCCTTGCCGGTCTCCTTGGAGCCCGCCAGTCCTAGCAGGTCTTTGGGGAATACAGACTCCACCGAGGGGTGGCTGCTGATCTCACTGATGGTCATTTCCAGCTCACGGATAGTTTCTTCCAGGCTATCCAGTCTCTGGTACGTGTCTTCATAAATCTCCTTGCTGCACGGAGTCACGGAGCGGCGAGGGGACAACAGCCCTTTGCAGGGCCCCTCTGTCACCTTCGCCCCCCTTCCAGTGTCCCCCCTGGCACTGAGAGCCCCTCCATCCCATCCTGGGGCAGCTGTGCCATGGCCTGGCCTTGAGCACACAATGACCTGCTCCAGGGGGTGCTCAGCCTGGGACAGTCCCTTTCCCTGCGGGGCTGGATCCCTGCCCGGGAAAGCTCCGGGATTTGGCACTGGGCAGGCTGGGGCTGGTTTGGAAGCCCCAGCAGAGTCTCCAGGAGGGAGTGATGCCTCCTGCACGCTCTGCCTGGCTCCTCCTTGGGGGTCCCCGTCGCTGGGAAGTTGGGGGATGATGCTGGCACTGGTGGAGGGAAGTGTGGCCTCTCCAGCTCCGGCACCCGCAGCTTCTCCCTGTGCAGCCACAGGACCTTGGTGACAAATCTTGCTGCTGCCTCCCCTCCTGCTGGCAGCATTCAGAACCATGTCCCCTCCTTGTCCCTCTGTGGGGTGGCTCGTTTTATCCCTTGGGAAAGGCAGGACCTTGCTGGCTGCTACAGGGAACCCCCAAATCTCTCCTGCTGTGTGGGCACGGCCCCGAGATGTGCTGCTGGGGGGCTGTGGGGTTGCAGCTGGAGGGTGCCCGTGTGCCAAGGGAGACTTTTGGGAGCTCCCAGGAGCCACATGGGCTTTCCTTGGCCCCTTGGCTGCAAACTCCCCTCCTGCTCCTCCGCTGCCCGTCTCCACCCACACCTCCGGCTCGGCTTCGGGGGACGGCGGCTCCGACACCCACTCGGTGAGCACAATCTGTGGGAGGGAGAAAGCCCGGCTCCCCGGGGCTGCCAGGGCCGGCGGCTCCTAGGTAGAGAATTCAGACAGATTAGGAGCCGGAGGGGGGAGCAGGAGCTTCTGGGGGGGCACTGCCTGTCCCCACACACTGTTGGGGTCCCTTGGTACCGGTGCCTCCGGGCATCACTGAAGGGAGGTGTTTGGGCAGGGAGGGGATGCTCAGCTCCCTCCTGCCCAGCCCTGATGTCCCATCAGGACCCACAGCACAGGCTGGCATTGGAATGGGATG
>JAWWMP010000080.1:208189-219555 GCA_035047865.1 Dendrocincla tyrannina | reverse complement strand
GGCTGGCATTGGAATGGGATGCTCAGCTCCCTCCTGCCCAGCCCTGATGTCCCATCAGGACCCACAGCACAGGCTGGGACTGGTTTTATTGTGCTTAAGGCAACCTGGGCCTGGGAGATTTTGGCAATGAATTGCCTGGAGCTTATAACAAAAATGAGTCGGTGTTGCTGCACCTCCCAAATGCCTTTGGAAATCCGACTGCCTCCGTCCAGCTTGGATTTCTCCATGCTGGTATAAACTGGCCCAGCACTGGTGCAAGAGCAGAGCCCAGCTCCTGGCAGAGCTCCAGCAGGGGATGAGCCATCACAAACGAACTGCCGAGGGGCACCCAGCCTTTACTACCCTAAATAGCAAGAAGTCACCTGGAAAATGCTCCTATTCCTCCCTCACCAGCCTGTTCCCATCCCACAGGAGATCCAATGAGCTGTGCAATGCCTGAGGAACCAGAGCCAGCTGTGCCCTCCACAGAATTGAAGGCAGGTGAGCTGGAGAGATGCCCTGGCAGAAGAGGTGCCAGAACCAGCTGCCCCTGAGCCTGGGGCAGAGAGGGAAGGAAACACCAGTGCTGGGATGGCCATGGAGCTCTGGGCCTGGGGCTGGACTCATCTGATTTCTGGAGAGAAGGGTCCTTGTGCAGAGGGACAGATGGACAGTTCAGCCCTCGTGTGCCAGGAGAGGGGAGTGTCCCCTGCAAGGTGCCCAGACCCCCCAGCACCAGCTGAGCCCCCAGGATGAGGCAGAGCTCCCCTCACTCAGTGCCTTCTGGCATCAGCAGGACCCTCTCTCCTGCTCTTTGCCCTCTTGCATCCCACTCTGGGCATCCCCTGCTCCATCCCATCCACTCTCCAGGCACTTTCCCCCTGCTCTCTTCACCCCAGAGCCCATGATGGAGGGCAGGAGGCCAGGAGGGGGCTGGGGCTGAGCCCAAGCAGATCCCAGCCCTTCCTTTTCTGCCCTCACCATGCACTGGAGCAGGGTCTCCCATGCATCACCCACCAGTGACACCCCACTGGGCACCCAGTGTGGCATGAGAGCAGCCAGCTCTCCCTGTGCCACGCCCGGTGTGGTGCTGGGGTGGCCTCATCCTTCCTCCCATCCGGATCTGGCCCTCAGGGGGGCCACAGGGCTGTCGGGGGGGTTAGTGCTGGGTCCTGTGCCGTGTCAGTGCCGGCCAACGCAGAGACGGTGAGCGAGGGAGTGGAGAGAAGCCATTAGTTTGTTAAACCAGAGAAAGAAGCAGAAGTGAGTTAAACAGAGGCAGGAGAGGAGGTGGTGAAAGTGCAGCCCCGTGGTCGCTCAGAGCGAGCTGTTACCTTCCATCCTTCGGCTGCAACGGAGGCTCCGTTGGGCCACAACTCTGCGAGCCCAGGGGAGACGGCCACGAGTGGGTCGTGACGGAGCTTGGGGAGGAAAGGGGAGGCAGAGCTTCTCTGAAACACCTGGGGAGTCAAACACGGGGGGTTGGAGGAGGGAGGCTTGGGGTAACGAGGACGCAGCCCGTGCCTGCAGGGATGCTTGGCAGGAAATGAAAGAAACTTTGGCTGTTTTTATCAGATGCAGAGGCAGCCTCGTCCCCTCTGCTGCTGGCAGAGTCACTGGTGCCCTGGCCTGCAGCATCACTGGTCCCCTGGCCTGCAGCATCACTGGTGCCCTGGTCTGAAGCATCAGTGGTCCCTGGTCTGCAGCCTCACTGGTCCCCTGGTCTGCAGCCTCACTGGTCCCCTGGCCTGCAGCATCATTATTCCCCTGGCTTAAAGCATCACCATCCCCCTGCCTGCAGCAATCACAGGTCCAGTCCTTCTGCCTGCAGCATCATCAGTGCCCCTGCCTGTACCATTACCTGTCCCCTGCCTGTATCATCACCCATCCCCTGCACCATCACCTGTCCCACCTGTACCATCATCCGTCCCACCTATACCATCCTCTGTCCCCTGCCTGTACCATCAGCCATCCCCTGCACCATCACCAGTCCCACCAACACCACCACCATCCCCCTGCCTGCACCATCACTGGTTCTCCTGCCTCCTGGGGGAAAACTCGCAAAAGAAAAGCCATCCATGACCCACTTGGGCACCTTCACTGTAGTAAACAGGGGCAGGACGGGAGGCACAGCCAGCTTGGGGGGTTCAGAGCCCGAGGATGGTATTTCAGGTGGCACCTCTGCAGTGCCCTGTGCACAAAACCCAACGAACCTCCAGCTGCAGCTGTGGAGTGTTAAAAACCAAAAAAGCTTGGCTTAAAGCCTGAGGTGGGGTGGAAGTGCTGCAGAGGGATGGTTACCCAGGTGTGCAGCACCTGGACCCAGTGAGGGCTCTGGGTGGGTGCCACTGCTCCCTCCCTGCAGCACCACACTCCTCTGGGAGACAGGGGCGGAGGGAGGAGCCCACTGTGGTGCCCACGTGTGGGATGGCACACCCCACACCCCATCCTGAGGTGTCCCCCGAGCCGGGCACAGCCCCCTGTGAGCAGACAGGGCAGGGTGGGCATGCCCTCTGGTGCGGGTGAGCTGGGGGTCCCGCTGCCCCTCCTGCTCTCACCTCCAGCTCGGCGATGATCCGATCCTCGTCGTCGTCGTCCTTGATGGCAGAGGCGATGATGGGGGGGGTGGACGCTGGCCTGACCACCTCTGACACTGTCCGTCTCAGCTTCACCTGCGGCTTTTGGGTCTCCAGCTCCTCTGACTCTGCTTTCTGCAAGGGGGCAGTGGGGTGGTGAGGGGTAGGGGGCACCTGGAGCCGGGGCTGGTCCTGCTGATGGTGGCCAGCCCAGAGGCCACCCCACATGCCATGGTCCCTACCTTCATAAACCCAGGCTCCTTCTTGCTGGTGACAATGACCTCGCCGCTGCGGGTCGTGGTCAGCCCGTGGGACGAGGGGAAGCTCCGGCGTGGAGGGGGAGGTGGTGGCGACTTGGAGGGTTTCTCGGTCCGGTACCGCGGCACCGTCAGTTCGTCTGGGCACAAACGATGCTGTGAGGGCACGAGACCTTTCCCTGCCCCTCTCATACAACACCCTGGCTCTCCTCGGGCACAAACCTCCCCTCGGGGCAGCACGGACCAGCCCAGGGCCCCTGCAGCATCACACCCCCCCAGCCCCACATCTGGAGGTGACCCCAATACTGTACCTGAGCCCCTGCGGCCGTTGGGGTCCCCTTTGCCCCCCGATTTCGGTGCGTGTTGTGGCTTGGAGGGTTTGTGCTCGGGCGTGGAGGCGGCGCTGCCGCTGCCCGTGGCTTGTTTGTGCTTGGCAGCGAATTCCAGGTCGGGGATGGCCTTCATCAGCTCGGCCTGTGTCTCCTCCAGGAGCCGGTTGATGTCCTTGGCACTGTACTGGGTCAGCGCTGCCCGCTTCTCCTCCCAGTCCCGCTCCGCAGCCTGCAGACGGCAGGCAGAGCCCGCTCCAGCCCCATCCACACAGCAGCTCCTCCTGCCCTTGCAGGCAGGATGGGACCCCCAGCCCTGCTGCCAATCCCAACCTGCTGCTGCTGAGCCTGGGAGGAGCTGGGGGGGTCAGTGTTGCCCCCATCCTCAAGCTGCACAACCACCCCCTCCACGCGCAACAGAGTGCCCCCAGTGCTGCATCACCCTGAGCTCCCCATGCTCCAGCCACCCCAGCGAGGAGAAGCATCTCCCGATCCCAATTTCAGCTCGGAGACATAGCCAGACCCTCTAGAAAAGCCCCCTCCAGGATGAGGACCCCCCACCCCAGGCTCTCACCTCCACGGACACAGCTTTGTCCGCGCTCTTCTTGCTGGGGGTCTCGGGACCCGTCTGTGTCTTGGCGGGCACCATCTCCGGAGCTCGGGAAGGGTTATTGCTCTTGGAAGGGTGGGTCTGGGTCTGGGGGGGGCTGTGCCCGAAGCTGGGCATGCCCAGGGTCTCGGTGGCAGCTGTCAGGTGGTGGAGGCTCACGGGGGGGCTGGTGGGCATCTCCAAATCCAGCCCTTTGCTGAAGTCTGTCTCGGGGGCCACCTTCTTGGGGGACTGGCTGAGGTTGCTGGGGGAGGTCCACACGCCCTCGTCCACTTGCCTGTCAGGGACAGAGTGATGGTGTTGGGGTCTGCACGGTGCTGGGGGAGGTCACTGCACCCTCCCCATGCCACAAAAAACCTGCTCTCCTGCATTCCATGGCTGATGGCTTCGGTGCTCTGGTGGTGGGAAGGGGTTGGGGTTGATGCTGCAGCCTGGTTTGGCAGAGCACACAAATGAGCTCTTCTACCTGGCTGTCCGTTTTCATGAACCTTGTAGGAAAGTGGATCTCTCCAAATCCTTCCTCTCCATCAGATCTGGCTGAAACTGCCCTTTGGATTCAGGAGTTATTAGGGACGAGGATGACAGCCAGGCAGTTCAGACACTGCATGATCATACAGGCTAATTTCCATGGAAAACCAGGCTAGTGATGAGCCCGAGGCAATCCTGGAGCCACCGCGTGGCCCAACCCTGAGCCATCCTCAAAGGTCTCCTAATGGGAAGAGGCAGGTGGGCTCTACCACGGTGCATGGCCCAGCCTGCCCTGGGCATTAGAGCTGGGAGATGATTTTTATCTCCAGCAGAGTGATTCTCTGCTCCTCAGGAAAGAGATTTCTGATTACACTAAGGGCTGTCTTTCCTTCCTGATGCACAATCCCTGGGGTTTTTTTGAAGTGCTAAGGCAAAGAGACATTCCCACACAGACCTGGAAAGGACTGAGCGTGGTTTGGAGCAAAAAAATGGACTTTTTATCAACATCCCTTGAATTCCTTCCTGCCCTGATGGACCACTTTGGGATTTGAATCCCTAAGGCAGAGATGACACTGGCACACATGTGGGGGCACAAGGACAGCTGAGGGGACCAGCTGTGTCCTCCAAGAGGTCGGGGTTTGGGGCTCACCTGCGGATCTGGGCGAGGGTGTCTGTCACTGTCTTGCAGCGTTTGAGGAGCCCATCGAGGCGGTTCGGCTCCTCCTTGAGGAACTTCACAGCTTCCACCTCCACCCGCAGCACCACCCGCATCTTGCTCTGCAGGCTGGGGAACTGGGCTGGGAGGGGGCAGATTGGGGGTCACCAGGGCCCCCTTGTGCCAGGGAGACCCTTCCAGTGCCCAGCTGGCAGTGCCAAAATGCTGCTAAAACCCCACATCCATCATACTCATGGCATTGTGACTCTGCCAGATGGAGTAGGAGGCATGGATCCTGAGAAGCTTGGGCTCCCCAGGCCCATCATCCTTCTCTGTCCACCCGCAGGCACCAATTTTATCCCCTGAAGGTGCCACCTCCATATCCACGAGCACCAGGACACACACAGTGTTGGGATACCCCTTCCAGGAATTCAGGTGGACACACTGGCAGGTGCAAACAAGCAAACCCAGAGACAAGGGCCAACCTGGTGCATCCCACATGCAAGGATGGAGCAGGGAAATACACGAAGGCTCTGCTTGCCCCCCAGCCCTGGGCCCAGCCCATCCTCACCCTTCAGGTCTGTGAGTGTCTCCCCGAGTTGCTTGAGCACCACTGCCTTCTCCTCCAGCTCCTGCACAGGGATCAGCCGGTGGTTGTGGGCCAGATCCTTCTGGATCTTCTCCACAGACTTCTCCAGGTCACTGTGGGCACAGGAGGGCAGGGGTGTCACTGTTGTGCCACGATGCTGGAGAACCCCAGTGGTGGCAGGTCCCCATGCAGCAAATGGGAGAGGACCACCGGGACCCCTCCTCATGTAGGGATGTGACCACTGGGTTGGGGACCCCTCCCCATGCAGGCACGTGGCCTGGCAGTGGGCAGAGCTGCTGATCTACACCCAGGGAGGGTCTGGCCCCTGAAGGGGCGTGCCAGGACCCCCTCCCCGGGCTCACTTGAGCTGCTGGGTGATGAGCTCCTCCTCGTTGAGGTAGCGGAGCCTCTCCTCCTCCACCAAGCTGCGCTGGCGCTGCAGAGGGTCCTCGTGCTTGCGCATGGTGTCCGTCACCCGCACGCTGATCTCCGTCTCCGTCCGCCGCAGCATCGTCTTCACCGTCTCCTGGTTCTGCAGCTGTGAGGACAAAGTGGATTCAGGATGGGCAAGACCCTCCTTGATGGGGAATGGGGTCCCTACAAGTGGCCAGCCCTGAGCTTGGCGTGGGGAGGGACCCCCTCGCTCTCCCACACCACAGAATGTTCTGAGTCAGAGGGGACTCACGAGGATCAGAGTCCAACCCCTCAGCGAATGACCCACACAGGCATCAATCCCACAACCTGGTGCTGTCAGCACCACACCCAAACCAGCCTAGCCCAACCCCAGCCCAGCCCCACACAGAGCCACCAGCAAAAAGGCATTTCCCCCGTTCCACTCCAGGAAGGGCTGGACCAGGCTGGGGACCCCCCTCAGGTACCCACCTGCAGCTTCTTGAGCTGCTGCAGCTGGTTGCGGAGGTCGCTGGCGTTCTGCTGCAGGTCGTGCAGGTGCAGCTGCATGTGCAGGCGGGTGATGGCCGTGGGCTGCCCTGCCGGGGTGCTGGTGGCCGAGGGTGGCGGGGGCGCAGGCACTGGTGTCCCCCCACTGCGGCTGGTGGCTGGGAGGGGGCAAACAGAGGCTGTTGAGGGCTCATAGCCCACCCCAGGACACGTTTCAGCCCCCATTTCTCTTCTTTCCCCACCCAATCCTTCACTACAGAAATTATGGTGGTCTCCAAAACTGCTCCCTCTAAGAGGCCACCCTGGAGCTGCCCCAGAGTAGGATGGGGAGGTCCTGCTGGTTGCCAGCACATGGGGAGCTGTAGACCCCCACTGCTGTGCCCACCCTGGGATGCCCACCACCCACGGGCAGAGGAGGGGGTGCTGCCGGGTGAGGGGCTTATCCCCAGCCACTTACACGCTGAAGGGGGGGTCCCACCATTGGTGGCTTCTGTCTTCTCACTGCAACGAAAGAGGGAAGGGCAGTGAGCGTGGTACAGGCACCTCCACCCTCACTGGATGGAGTCAGGGGCATGGCAGGCATGGTGTCCCCTGGGAGGGGGACAGGACCCCCGGTGTTGGCACTGAACAGCCCAGCTGGAGGCATCCCCCTCCCCACAGCAGCCCCTGGGGTCCCACACCTGCCCTCCCACTCCTCACCTGGGGGTCTCAGCCTCGGAGCCGCGGAGCAGAGCGCTCTGCACCAGCCCTGTCAGGCTGGCAATCTGCTTCTCCATGGCCTCCATCCGCTCCCTGGGTGGGGAAAGGGGGACAGGCCGGGTGAGGGGTCGGATCCGGAGCCACAGACACCCTGAGGTTTGTCCTGGCCTCACTCACACCCACCTATTCCTTGCAGCCCCAGGAGGGACATTCCCTCTCCCTCCTGCACCCCCCGTCACTCCCCTCCAGTCTCACTTGGTGCCTCATTCCCCATCCTGGCACCTCCCCAGTGTAACGATCCAAAGCCTTCCTCTGCTCCTCCTCTACCTCCCCATCTGCCCCGACGGAAAACCACCGGAGCACCAAAGCTCATATCCACGGAGGGCTTCTCCCACACCCCATCTCACCTGGTTTCCGTGTCCTTGGCTGGTCCAGGGGAGCTAAACCCCGAGAGCGGGCGCTCTCCAGGGCCAGGGAAGAGCTCCGGGGGGCCGGAGGAGCTGGGGTTGCGCGTTTTGCCCACGGGGCTGTCCATGAACACCGAGGAGCAGGAATCCTTGCGGAAGGACTGACGGACGGGCGAGGAGCGGCTGGGGGGTCCCGAGTAGGGGCTGTGGGGGCTCTGCCCGGGCTGCACATCCACCATCTTCTGCGGGGAGGACGGGGGCATGCGGAAACCCAGCCCGGGGCCGTACGTGTCGCTGTAGATGGGCGCGTTGGGCTTGTACAGACTGTCCTCCAGCTCCGACTGCAGCGCCGCCGCCGAGTAGGTGCTGAGGGAGCGCACGGAGCCCCTCTTGTACAGCCCCCCCGAGTAGCCAAAAGGGTCCCCCATGCCAGCCAGGGACTGCGTGGAGGTGATGCTGAGCCGGCCCTCGTGCACCATCCCGTAGGGATCGGCGTACAGCCCCTCGTTCTTCACCAGCACCACGTTCTTGCCGGCCAGGTCCTCGTCCGGCTTCACGTCGCGGCGCTCCAGGATGGCGCTGGGGCTGGGGGACACGCCCTGGGCAGGGGGCAGGCTGGCCAGGCGCTCGCTGTGGTGGACGGGGCTGCCGGCGTAGGAGGGCGGGCGGCCCCCGCTGTAGGACATGCGGGAGCGGGACGGGGACGAGGACTGCAGCACCGGCGGGGGGGACCCCGAGGCCAGGTGGGAAGCCGGGGACATGTTGTTGAGGCGGCGGGTTGGGGAGGATTCCCGGGATGTGTACACCATCTCCCGCTGCGGGAAGGGGCAGGGGGTCAGCGCAGTGTGGCCGGGGGTTCGTCCCCTCCACTGCTCTGCCCGCCCGGGACCCCCCACCCCTGCAAGGACACACAGGGCCCGGCCTTGGTGAACAGCTCCCTCGTTGCCATCCAGCTGCAGGGTGATTTATTCCCTAAATACCCTGGCTTTTACCCCTGCTGGCAGGCTCCAAACATCCACTCTCTCAAAGAACATATAAAGACTCTGGATCCAGGCAAGACGAATCCCAGTCACTCCTCCTACCACAAACACACCGAATTACCGGTCTCTGTTGCTTTCTCTCTTTGCAGGTCTCACTCCAGCAGCTGCACCCGCCCCCAAGGCACCCCCTGTGACACCCCGTGTCCCCCCTTACCCTCAGGTCACCGTTGGTGATGTGTGAGGCTGGGAATGAGGCGTAGAGTGGCTCTTTCCGGTAGATTTTAATGATGCTTCTGTCCTGGATGTCACTGAAGGGGGAAGCAGAGCCTGAGCACCCTGAAAGGCACCCCTGAAAGTCCCAGCACTGCACCCACACCCCCATTTCTGCTTCATTCCACTGAATCCCTTGCTCACGACACCCTTAAAGAAAGGCAAATCAAGCCGTGGTGGACTCCCGAGCCCTCCCTCCTCACCGGACATCCTCCAGCTCGTAGAAGACGTTTCGGGACTCGTCCTTGATGAGGATGGCGGTGTTGGGAGACTTGAGCATCCCCATGGTGAGCTTCTGGGGGAACATGTGCACAATGAGGGCGTGCAGGGTGTCCATGCTGCTGATCTCGTGGGTGATGTGCACGCGCCTCGTCTCATCCCCAAACTGCAGGAAAAGGACCCCTGGAAGCAGAGGGAGCAGAGGGTGGTGAGGTGTGTCCACACCCCTTCTCCACCGAGCAGCCCAGGAGGTGCTGAGGCCAGCGGGGCAGGTTTGCCCACCTGGGGGTCTCTGTGGCATCCAGCAAAGGGCTTAGGGACCTCTGGCCACCCAATATAACCCTGGCACAGCAAGGCTGAAGGCAGCTCATCCCCCTGGGCCACCCTGCAGTGCTCCTGCTCCTCCCAGGGTTATTTATTTGGGCAGATGGAAACAAATCCCATTTGTGGCACACACCAAAGTGTGCCCCACAGGGGTGTTTGGTGCCAGGCAGGTGCCTGGCAGAGCCTGAGGGTACCTGGGGATCGCAGCTTGGTCTGGCTGGTGGACCGGGACAAGGGCAAGCTCTGTCGGAACCGGTTCATCCTGTTGAACCCCAGGGGCAGCTCCGCTTCCGACATCGTTTCCAGGGATTCGGCCGAGGCGAAGGAGAGTTTGGCTTGATCGGCCAAGCCAGGCTGGGAGCTCTGGGAGTGTCGGGAGCTCCTTGTCTGGAAGGGGAGAGGGGAGAGGTCAGAGGAGGCTGGGGATGGGTACCCCAGGCCTGCTCTGCTCCCCGGGATGTGGTGGGTGCTGCTCCCACCCAGAGCCCAGTGCCGGGATGGAGAGGTTTGTGTGAATCACAGAATCATGGAATATCCTGAGCTGCAAGGGACCCATAAAGACCATTGACTGCAGCTCCCAGCACTGCACAGAACACCCCCAAAAGATCCCACAATGTGCCTGAGGATGAGGCTGAGCCACACCAGGGATGCTCCATCCCAGATTCCCACTGAGTTCAGGCCCCAAAATGATCCAGACACGGTGCCTGTTCAAAGCCTCCTCCACCTCCTGCTCTCAGCATGGCCCCCCATTTAGAGTCCCCTCACTCCTGCCACCCCTCACTCCCATTTCCCACTCCAGGATGACATCACAAACCTTCCCAGTGCCATTCCAGTGCCTTTGAGTTCCCACACCAGCAAGCAGTGGAATAAACCCAGCAGTAGCTGCTGGTGCTGGAGCCAGGACTCGCGTGCAAGCACTGGAATAACCTTCACGATTACGGGAGGTTACACATCCATTACACCAATGAACCAGCTCCTGGGAAACATAAATGCCCAGCTTATTCTGGAAGCAGCACAGCAGCAAAGTTTATGGCTGTGTGAGCCTGGGGAAGGTAATGGATTGGGGTTTATAGCAGGAAAAATTTAACATGCCAGGAGCCCGATTTCACAGGGCCGAGCGTGTGTTCACTGCAGGCAAGTTCATGCTCTAGACATGGATTTTGGGCACAAACATCTCCAAATACGTGGCTGGGTCCCCTTGGCACAGGTGCCCACATGGCACCACTGCCTGTCAATACCCCAAAAAAGCCAGACTTGATTTTCCAGACACATGTTTAACGTTGGCAAATCAAACAGAGGGAACAAACAGCTCCCGGGGTGTGGAAAAGGCGGCCCTGGAAGGGACAACAGCTCTATTTTAAGAGCGAAAAGAAAAAAAATCAATATGAAATGATAACAGCCATCATCATCATTTAAATTAGACATTAATTGGAAGATTTAATTAATCCTGAGAGGCGGGGTTTTGGAGGACTTGAAATGTTCTCGCTGTAGCTAATTGCTGGAAAATTGACTGCTTGGTTTAGTTGTTGTTGTTCTAGCACAAAGCACCCTGGCAGAGCAGATGCTCGAGTCCTACATCAAGGAAGGGATGCAGGGATAGATCCAACCAGGACCAGCACGGGATCCCCAAGGGATGGGAAAGCTGCCGTGAGCAGGAGGGGATGGACAGACCCCTCTACTGGCCTTCATGTTCATGGCAGGGAGGTCTTTGGGGTACAGCAGCTGGTTTTTGGGGCTTCCCACCCTTTCAGGGCCTTGAGGGTTTGTGGTTGTCCATCTCCAGGAGTTTGCTCTGGGTCTGGGGTGCTGTCGCCCAGTTCCCAGCCCAGGATGGATCCCTGGCTACAGGGAAGTGCAGGAATGTGGTTGGGGTGTGACCAACACTGCCAGGGCTGCACCTCAGCCTGGCTTTGCCCTCCTGGATCCTTCCTCTGCTCTGTGCCAGAGGGGTCTCACCCTGCCCTGTATCCATCCCTCCATCCCTCCATCCCTCCATCCCTCCATCCATCCCTCCATCCCTCCATCCCTCCATCCATCCCTCCATCCCTCCATCCCTCCATCCATCCATCCATCCATCCATCCATCCATCCATCCATCCATCCAT
>JAWWMP010000080.1:187903-208089 GCA_035047865.1 Dendrocincla tyrannina | reverse complement strand
ATCCATCCATCCATCCATCCATCCATCCATCCATCCATCCATCCATCCATCCATCCATCCATCCCTCCATCCATCCACCCACACACCCACCCACCCATCCATCCATCCATCCGTCCATCCGTCCGTCCCTTCCACTCCCCATCCCCAGATACCCCCCAATCCCAATGCCCAGGGATCCCTACAGCCCATGGGACACCTGCAGGAGCAGGACACAGGGAGACCTTCCCTGTTCCAGGTGAGCCCAGAGCCCTCGTGCCCCTGCCCCGAGGCTGCTGCTGACCTCAGGTAATTAAGCTCATCTGCTGGAGATAATTATGGCATCAGTCAAACAACAACAACAAAAAAAAATGGAAAAAACCAGGCAGGCTGGAAGTTAATGGATTTTTAGCCCGGAAGGGACCGTTCTGGCCTGATGCTCACACGACATGTTCCCCCAGCCCCAGCAGGGAGCAGCAGCCCCCCAAAACTCTTGCTGGCACCAGGGTAGAGCCACAACCCCCCTCCTCAGTGCCCCTCTCTCAGGGCACCCCCGTGGGCACAGGACCCCACAGCAGGGCACCAGACCCCCCTGTACCCCAGGATGTTGGTGGAAAGGGCAGGCCCTGCAGTGGGGGGGGACAAAATTCCAAGTGGGGGTTTTTTTCCAGTGACCATTTCGGGGGAGCAGGACCCAGATGGCCACAGAGCCCTGCAGGGTTCGAAGCCGAGATGCCCATGGAGGGGACAGCAGTGGCTGCTCCGACCTTGGCCTCCAGCAGCCCATTAACGAGCCACCTCCGAGGGAATTGGAGGTTTTATTGCTCTGCCTCGCTAATGATTTCTCCTGCTCTCAGATAATACATTAACTGACAGCTCAGCCCCCACACATCCTGCCTCCCGCCCCTGCCACTGGCTGTGCCGGTGGCTGGGCAGCCCCTGGCACCTCTGGGGTGGCTCTGCTGCCCCCCAGCCCCTCTGACAGCACCCACAGCCCTCCCCGAGCGGGTGGGACCTGGTCACAGTCACTGAGGCTGTGGCTCATCCCAAATGTGCCCAAATGGACCTTCATCCATCCCTGTAAAGTCTGAAGTAGGTGCACAGGTCCCTGCTTTGCTGGAGATGCCCTTTTTGGGGGGCCCAATCCTGTCTTGAGGGTGCTACCCTGGCATGGGCAGTGCCCACACCGGTCTGTGCCAGGATGGCTGTTCCTTGCTGTCACCTCACCAAGTGTCACCCTGCTGTCCATCCAGAGGAGGGGGAGATGCACCCACCCAGGGCATGCAGGACCCACCCCACACCCCACTCTGTGGGTGCAGGATAAATCCCTGCAGTGACCAAAACCCACCCTGGACCCCCAGCTTGGGCACAAAGCCTTGTCCCCCCATTCCTCGGTTTTTTCCCCACAAGGACAGTTTGACCCAAGCCCAGATTCCCCCACAAGGGGCTTCTGCAGCTTCAGAAGAGCCCAACATCCCCTGTGGGATCTGAAGCCCACCCGTGGTGGCAGCGAGGGGGTGGCGGGGAGGGGACACAGCCTCTCTGCTTGTTGTCCCCGTGCTGCAGAGATTCCACGCTGGGAAATGACCCATTTCTTGCTGAACCAGCATTAACAGAGGGTTAATATGATCCCAGGCTGATTCCTGCCACATCAGCAGCATCACCTCCAAACCCGGGGTCCTGGAGCCGCCCCCACCAGCGTGGGAAACAGGGAATGCATGGAAGGGGAGGGGAAGGAGTGAAGCCACCCAAAGCTAAACAAAAGCCACCCAAAGAAAAACAAAAGCCAATCAAGGCCACAGGAAAAGGGTGCAGAAGGTGACTCCGTGGCTGGCTCTGCCAGCAGGGAAGATGTAGAGCTGCTGGCTTTGGGGGGACAGGGTGGGTGGGCAATGGGCACCAAAGGTCAGGTGCCCACAGCCCACTCAGGGAAGCAAACCTGCTTGTTTTCTGGCAGGGATTGAACCCCTGGGAGCCTCCAGCATTGCAGGGCAGAGGGACCACGGTGGTGCAGCAAAGCCTCACACCCTGGGGGTGCCCACGGGTGCTGCTGTGGTGATTCTCCCAGAGAAAACCCTCTCCCCAAGCTCCCATCTTCCCCCCAGCCCCTCTGGAGAAGGCAGAGGAGCCAGGCAGTGGGAAGAGCCCCCCACTCTGGCAGGGCCGGGAGCATTCCCAGCTCCCCACTGCCTTCCTGGGGGCCTGATATAAAAGAGGTGGGATGGGGGAATGGAGGGGGACTCAGGGTTTTTGTCTTTTATCTCCCCAGAGCTAAAAAAAGCTCCAATTAAGTGACTCTTTTAGCTCCTGAAACCCCCAACAATCCCTTTCTGTCTGCACAGAAGCAGTTTCATTATATCTGCCTGGCTAGATAAGGATGCTCCTCTCCTCATTCCCACCTCTCTCCTCTCCTTGTCCTCATCCTCCCTCCCTTCCTCCACACCCCTCTCCTGTATTTCCCTCCCCAACTTCCAGGGCTGAATTCTCAGAGCTGGAGGGACCCAAGGTGCCAGCAGGTCTTGAGGAATCTGGGCAAGGATTGGGGTCATCCCTCTGGATCCAGCAGTGACGGGCACTGCCGTTATCGGACAAGCAACAGAGCTGCTGGCTCTGGATGGAGAGGGGAAGAGGGGGAGAGGTCAGGAGAGGAGCAGAGGGACCAGGGGCACAGAAGAGGGTGGCAGAGAGATGGTGGAGGGGCACAGGAGCGGCTCTGGACCTCCCACAGGCCACTTCAAAGAAGATAAGAGGAAGAAAAACATGCTAAAAAAGCATGGGGAACGGATCCTGCCCCAGCATGAAGCAGCTGCTCCCATACAACACTCAAAGCCACCAGAGCTCCTTAATATTTGCACTCTCTCCCCGGGCCAGACAGCAAGACTGACCCTGCCAAGGGACCCTCGGGGAGGGGCACAGGGGCTGTCCCAGTGGAGCCTCCACCAGTCCCTCAGTCCTGCCAGCTCCCAGGGCCGTGTGGGACTCAACCTGAGGAGAGAAGGGCCCCTTCAGGGCTGTTTCTGCCTGACCCTTGTACATCACACATTCCCCAGCACAGCAGGGCTCGGGGGGCTTCCAGCCGTGCTAAAATATTATCTGTAATGAGGAGAGAGGGAGGAGAAGGGGCTCCCTGAGCACCCCCCTGGGACACACGCAGAGCACGAGGCTCCCCTTCCCAGCCCGAGCTCTGCAGCCCCTCTGCCCCCCAAAATCACCCAGGACATCAAGACAAGCACTGATACAGACCTGCACTCGCAGCTGGGATGGATAAGTCCTCGCTGTCCTAATGCCACCAGCAGTGTCTGTCCCCAAGCTCAGCCTCTCCCCAGGACCCTGCTGTCACCAGGAGAAGCCTCCCAGGCTTTGGTGGGCGGCTCCAGGGGGGGCTGGGTCGGGCAGCAGCCCCCAGACCCCCCCAGCTCACAGTCCATCTTGCCCCATTGGCAGGGATGATGCCCCGTGGCACGTTTGGGCATCGCCCTGGAGTGGGTGGACAGAGCCTTGGGAAGGTCCTGGCAGCTGCACTGCCCTGCCAAGCCACCACCGTCCCCACTCCTGCCTGTTTGCATCTCCTCTGCTGTGCCACATGAGGGGGATAAAGGCGAGGGACCCCTGAAATCCTTGGGAAACAGCTGGCACGGCGCTGGCAAGGCCAGCCCTGGGCACAGCAATGCAGCCGGTTATTTACCAAGTACATAAAGCTCTGCTCCAGCCCCTGGTTGGACACTGATCTGGATTAATCCCTCATAATCCCCCTCTCATCGCTTAATCCAGCATCCCAGCACAGGCCCCATCTGGTGGAGTGCTGAGGCCCAGGATGGGCACTGGAGCTCAGCATCCCAGTGGTCTGGGCTGTGCTGGGAATGAAGAGACCCCACCAGCCTCTGGCTGCCATGCTGGGAGCAGGGAAGGGTGTTTTGGAGCCTTTGCTGTGTGGACACTCAGAGCTGTGGGACCAGGGGCAGCCCTGCACCTTCCTGTGCCATCTCCTGGCACAGCATCCCTTGGAAAGGTGTTGGGAAGAGCCATGGGAGAAGAGTAATGGGATCCTTCATGTGGGGTCCCACCTGATGCTTCATGGACCCTTGTTCCCCATCACTCTCCCCCAACCCTGCCTGTCTCCCTACAGACAAAAAATATTAAAAAATCCAAAAGTATCTACCAAAAATAATAAAAATCTCCATTTTTCTCAGGCATTACCTGCAGCCCCACCCCTGCCTGCACACACATCCCCTCATGCTGCTGCTTGAGGCATCCTGCCCAGAATTCCCAGCCTTTGGCTCCCTGGATTTGCAGGGGGCCATCAATCCTGGCAGGGAGGGGACAGTGGCGCCACAGCTGGATGGAACAGCCTGTAGTTACACACCAGAGCTGAAGGGGAGGGTCTCTGAAAGCCTGACTCAGCTCCCTGCTCCCAGAAAACACCATTCCCTGGGTAAATGGGCCTTGGAAACAAAGGGATGGGGAGAAAAACCAGACTAAAACAGGGGGCACAATCCTTTTGCCCTTTCCACAGCCTTTCCATGGATATTGCAGGTGTGACCCCCATCCTCCAGGACAGAGCTGAGCCTCCTCCATCCCATCCCTTAGAGAAACGTGTGCCAGGAAAGCCTCTCCCTGGGGAGTGGGGAGATGCTCCCAGTGCCCAGAGGAAGGGCATGGGGACCCCCCTGAGACCCCAGCAGGGTCAGTGGTCCCAGGGAAGTGGGGCTGGAGCCGTGGCCACTCATCTGGGTGCCGGCAGGAGGGTCAGCAGGGAATAAAGCTGCCAGCAAAGCTGGGAGCAAAACAACATCTGTCCCTCCCACAGCTCTGCTCCCATCAACATTCCCAAGGAAAATTCTAATTGAAATTTGAGACCTTGGTTTGGTTTTTTTCCTTTTGAAGCAGCTTTGAGAGCTGTTAACAGAACAGAGGCAGGGAAGGGAGGGAGGGATTTCCAGACACCTGTGCTGCAACGTCACCCAACCATTTCTCTGCCTTCCTGACCCCGTCTCAACATCTCAGGGGGGTTCAGCCAGGCCAGCCTGGTCCCACTGGTTTGTTTGGGGGTCACTCAGCCCAGGGTTCAATAAGGTGGCCCTTCCCTCCTGTGATGCTCCCAGAGCCCACACCTCAGTCCCATCCTGGCCCCCAGTATGGCTGGGGGGCTCCCGAGGAGGGGAGGGACATGAAATGAATGGGGTGGGATGGTGGAATGTTGCAAACTGGACCCCATCTGGTGTCTGACACCTCTTGGAGACTCCCCAGCCTGCCCACTCGGACCACCAGGAGTGACCCACCACAGTGCTGAGCCCTCTGCAAACGAGCTGCTGCCAGCACATCACAAACTGCTCCGCTCCTTCATTCACCGCTTCCTTCCTTCCTTCCTTCATTCATTCACTCCTAACTAACTCCGCTCAGCCTTAATTATTGATGCTCCCAGAGGTGAGTCAGCCAAGAGCTGCTGCTGGCTTGTAAGAGGAGCAGAGCCCAAGTAACAGGACACTTCCCCAGCAGATACCTCCAGTCTGGCTGCAAATTCCTCCTGGGAAGCATCCCTGGGCAGAATCCAGCATTGCCAGCTGGGAACCAGCACCCCTGAGAAGACACCGGCATCCTTAACCAGAATCCAGCATTCCCAACTGGAATTCAGCATCCCTGGTACCCAGGAGTGATCTCAGCAGCCTCCCAACCCTGGGAATCAGCCCTCAAGCTTCAAACCAGTTCCAGGCAGGGCATCCCAGTACTGCACACACAGGGCTGTGGTACCACACTCCTTCCACACATCCCAGCTCGGGCACTTGATCCCAGCTTGATCCTGCTGAAACCAAACCCCTCAGTGCCCTCGTGCTGCATTTCCCCCCAACTCCAGCAAAGCCTCCGTGCAGGATGGAATTCCACCAGCCCAGCTCCTTTCTCTGGAAATGGAAGGGCCAGGAGACACCCAGCTGGGAGGAAAAACTGGAGGTAACTGGGGCTGCAGCAGCAAAGGCAGGAGAAATGAGAGGCCCAAAGGGGTATTCCAGGAGTGTTCCCCATCCAGGGGCTTCAGCCCCCTCCCCTCTCGTCTCGCCACCAAATTAAAAGCGTTACTGCTCCCGGCAGCAATAATTCACCCAACGTCTAATGCTCAACATTTTGTCAGGATTATCCCGATTAACCCAGAATTAATCCTGATCTCAATGTTAACAGGATTAGCGTTAAAATCGGATTAGTTTTTTAAACCGGACCCCTTGCCTAAAGCACGGGGCCGCCCCCTCCAGATGTGCACAGCCCGCTCCCGGCAGCCAGATGTGAGCGGGAGCCGGGCAGGAGCTCCCTGCCCTGCCATGCCACGGGCTGGCCCTGCAGCCAGAACTTCCGTGATCCAACATCCAGCACCTGCCCGACCCTCCGGGGGTGGCGGCACTCGGATGTCGTGTTTCCAAGCTGAAAAGCCCCTTTTGCCCTCGGCAGGGACACGGGTGGCTGCTTGCTCCCCCTCTGTATTTCCCCCCCTTCCTGCTGGCACCAACAGCCTTCGCCTGCCTGATGAATATTTAAAAGCCTGGATCCTCTGCAGCCTCATGAATATTGACGCTGCTGGTTGCCCAACGCGATCCTTCACCTGCCTCTGGCAGCACCTGCCTGGCAGGGGGACCAGGATGGGACCAGGATACCTCTGCACGGGAGAAGGAAGATCCCAGGGCTCTTCCTTGAGTCCAGTCCCCAAAATGCTTGTTTTCTTCCCAAAAACACAGGGGTGGAACAGCCCCACTGCTCGCAGTGGGGCAGCAGAAGGTCCTGGTGCCCAGAGCAGGGCTGGCAGGAGGCTGGAGCTGGGAACAGCCCGGGTGAGGGGACAGGCCCACTCATCCTCATCCCACCCATCTCCCCGTGCTGGGTGCCACCTTGGCTCCCACGGGGAGGAGAAGCATTAATCATTAACCTCCCAGCAAAGGCAGCCAGGCTTTTCCTCCTGGAGTTGCTTTCCCCGGGTCTCAAGCAGAAATGTCCAGCCTGGAATCCGTGGGGAGAGGAACATCCTGCCATGAGACCTTGCACAAATGGGGGTCCTGATCCAGCAGCTCCCCTGAGGCTGGGATGGTCCCAGGACATGCATTTGGGAGGGGTATGTGGCAGGAGATACTTTTTGGGGTGAGGGGACCAGTCCTGCCTCTATCCCTGGTATCTCGACCCCCACCCAGCCCCCTCCTGGCCGTGCTCAGTCCCTGCTCTGGCGCCGCTGCCTCGTGTGACAGCAGCTTCCAAAAATAAGCAAATTACTGCACCCTTCAGGGACACTGGTGGATGGGAAGCAAAGCCAAGTGTGAGGAAGCAGCAGAGAGGGGATGGAGGGAGAAGGGACAAGTCCTTGCAGGGGATCAAGGGCCACAGCATCAGGGAGGGGACCTGGTACAGGCTGGAAACCAGCAGGGACAAGGGTCAGCAGTGTCAGTGACAGGGACTTTACGGTGGCAGGTGACAAGGCTCAGCTCTTTGGAATCTGAGGCAGGATTTGCTGGGACAGCTGTGGACAGGGAGAGTGGGCTTGGGGTAACACGGGTGGGAGCCTCTCAGAAAAAGGGCTCTGAAGGGTCAGTTTGAAGTGCAAAAAAAAAACCCCAAAGGCAAATTCAGCAGGATCAGGTGTAGGGAAACAGCCCCAGACCTGGGACACCAGCCCAGACAGTTCGTGCTGCTGCTTCTCCCCCGGGTAACCCAACAAGTCCCCCTGTGCCTCAGTTTCCCCAGTCCTACACTAGGGATGCCAAGCAACCTGATCTAGTGGGTGGCATCCCTGCCCACGGCAGGGGGGTTGGAAGGAGATGCTCCTTAAGGTCCCTTCCAACCCAACCCCTCCTGTGACTCCATGACAATAAACACTGTCAACACCCAGGATAACCGAGCTCTGAAGAGCACGGCAGGTCAGAAAAGCAGCAGGAGCCCCAAAAGCAGAGTGAGGAGGTGGGATGAGGAGCTCAGCAGCCTCTCCCCCATCCCGGCCCACCCCAAAACCCCCTCCCAGCAGCGGTAGCCCATCAGGACCGGCGGAGCCAAGGCCAGCGGGAGGGCGCGGGGAGGAGGCTGGTGCGGGAGCAGCGGGATTACAGGAGCTAAGCCTGCCTGGTATTTGCTCATCTCCTGCAAGTAAATACCGCTGCCTGCCTGTAATTCCGGCTGGGCAAACGCCGGTGAGATGGAAATGGCTTCCCACCAGGAGCCGCGGCACTCCCGGGAAGCTCCGTGCCATGGCAGAGGATGCGGAGCCACAGCCCGGAGCCTTAACCAGCCCTCCGGAGCTGCTGGAGCAGCAGCCAGGCACGAGCACAGAGTGGGTGACACAGCCCCAGACACTTGTTTTAAAGACAAATGTGTCCTGTGTGTCCCCCCCTCCCCGTTCTGCCTCCCACATCCCAGGCATTTTTCCCTCACTAGCTTTTGCTTTGCTCGCTTTGATGTTCCTTTAAAGTCCTGGCACCAAAGGAGCTCTACCGAGGCTCTTCCTTTGGATCTTCCCGTTCCTTTGGATCTTGCCATTCCTCCTCCATCCCACCAGGAGCCAGCCCACCCCCTGCATTAGCACAGCAGGAGCCCCCAGTTCTCAGTGCTGCCTCAACTCTTTCCACAGTGTTCCCCACAGGATTTTTCCCCTGGATGTGCCCCTGGAACTCCCAAACCCTACAAGCCACAGGCTTGAGATGCCCCTGCCCAGGACAGGCTGACACCAGAGCATGGCAGGGGTGGTGGCCAAGAGCTGCAATGGGATTCAGGTGATGGAAAGGCAGGGGGGACCCAGCCAAGGGACATGGGGATCTGCCTTGGGACTCAGGGACTGGCAGGAGTGTGACAGTGGCCATGGAACAGCCGGACCGATGGCTCTGTGTGAGCACAGCCCAATGGGAAGGGACACCCGAGCTGAGTGGGGCTGACTAGTCCAGAAGCAAGGGCAGGAATCCAGGGGCAGGAGGATGGAGTGTGGCTGACACAAGGGGATGCATGGGATGAAATGTCTGGGGACAGTGTGGTGTCCTGGAGCCCTCTCTGCAATGACAGCACTGCCATCAACACACACGAGGAACTGCCACTGACAAACACAGCAAACCCCCTGCCCCAAATTCCAGGCCTGGAGAGCCCCAAATCACGAGCATCTGCAACCAACAACCACAGCCGTGCAGGGACCCCTCTCCCCAGCCCCAAATCACCACCAGCACCTGCCACCACCTGTCCCCAGGCAGGTGGGCATGCCAGGGCAGGAGGACAGCAGGTCCTGCCCCCAGGCCCAGCAGCAGCAGCAACATTCCACGTCCCTGGGTGTCCCTGGGAATCCAGCACATCTCATCCCCTCCATCCCCTGTCTGCTGGAGCTCTGGCTGCAGCCCCCCCTCTTTGGCCAAGGGATGGAGGAGGGCTGGCTCTGCACCCCCAGCAGTGGAGGGTGGCAGCTGGACACAGCCAGAGACCCTAAAGGGTCATGAAAGTTTTATTCTGGGGAGAGAGCAGGGAGGTGGGAGGCAGCTTTCCCAGCTGAAGGCCAAGCCTGCAGCTACGGAAAGACCCCAGGGGACACAGGTGGCTGTGGTGGCCTCAAGGAAGCCCCCAGCACCTGCTCCCTGGGATCAGCCTCCCCGCAGGGCTCTGCCCGTGACAAGCCATCCCCAGCTGCCTCTGCCTCATGCCCCACTTGGTAGCAGGGTCAGGCAGCTGGGGCTGGGAAGAGGAGGGTGATTTAACCCATAACACATTCCCACAGCAGGCAGGGCCGGGAAGGTGCTCCCATTGCAATCAAAGTCCTCCCAGGCTTGGGAGGAAAAATGTGTGATTAGAGAAAACACATCCCTGTGGCTGCAACCCCCAGGCTGCTGCTGAGGAGGAACCTTGTGGGGCGGGAGAATCCCTAAGGTTCATCCCCTTTTTATTTCTTAGCCACGAAAAATTGAAAAAAAATATAAAATTTGAGGCTTTTGTGCCTTCCCCCCCCAACCCAGTCCCAGGAATGTCCCCGAGAGCACGTGGCTGTGAGAACTCAGACAGCTGAACATTCTGGGAGCTGCTGCTCACACAGGTTTTACGCTGCAAACACTCCAAGAATGAAAACTCGGGACAAGTGCACATATTCCACATTTCACGACTCCTCCGCTCTCTGCTGCCTGACCAAGGAAAGGCCCTGGTTTTGCCACAAGAAGAGCAAACCCACCGGGGAGAGCACACCAAGGTCATCCAGCAACACGCCTGACCTTGAAGTGTTGCCACAGCATCCCTGGGCGAGGAGGAGGAGGAGGAGGAGGAGGGAGGCAGGGGAGCTGCGGTGACATGCGTAGTTCCCCGTGCCACACAATAGCCCGACTGTTTGCAAGGTGCTGGCAGGAGCCACGGGGCAGGGACAGGCCCCTGGAGCTGCCAGGAGGTTCCCGACAGCATCCCTTTTGTGGAGCCTGGGAGAGGTGGGTTTGGGCACAAAGATCCCGGGGCAATAAAGCAAACGTTAATTATTTCTCCGTTTCTCCTTAACAGCCCAGAGGATGGACAGGGATGTGATGGCCAGGGCTGGACAAAGCTGCCCCTTCTCCCAGACACAGCAGAACAAACAACCTTGTTTTCTGGTCCAGAGATCCCTCAGCACCAAACACAAGATGTAAAGCCCGTTCCTCCTCCCTCTCCATCAATCCTGCAAAGTGCTGGCACAGCCTCTCCCATCCTGAGACTCCCAAACTCACCTCCTGATCCCAGTGAGGGATCAGCTGGGATTTCTGGGCAATGAGGGGCTTGGGAGAGGGAGATGAGGAGCCTGAAGGGGGAAGAGGTGCTGGGCATCAGCCAAGTGCAGATGAATGAAGGAGACACCGTGTGATGGGAAGTGTGGCAGGTCCCAGAGCTCAGCGGGGTCATGATGGGAGGGACTAGCTCAGCTCCACAGCTCGAGGAGGAGGAGGAGGGAGAGGAGAGGAAGGAGGAGAAGGCTGGAAACCAGAGCAACCCCTGTACCTCTGCCTGGGAGCAGCCACCAGGATTGAGCTCTGCAGGTTGACTTCTGACCCCACCAAAACCACAGGTTTTTCCATCCTTTTCCCACAATTAAGGTCTTTGCTGCAACGAAATAACTCCAAAGCAGCAGGATTTGACTGTGGGATGAGTGGTCAGAACGAGGACAGGCCACAGACTCATTCCCCTCAAGAGACCAGGTTTGTATCTGCACAACTCAGCCTGAAACTATAAATCCTTCTCATGAGCTTAAACCGCTGCTGAGCTGAGAGCAAACTCCTTTGGCACAGGAATCCTCAACCAAAAAACACCCCGAGCTCCCACCCCCCTCCACGGACACAGCGATGGGACGAGGGTGGCCAAGCACATGCATTTCAAACAGAAGCAGGAAAAATCAGAAATACTGACCTTAAAGCTCCAGTAGTTGGGTTGCTAACAAAAAATAAAACAACAAAACGAAAGAAAACACACAAAAAAATAAAATTACCATTAAGATTCTGCTTTGACTTTTGTTTTCCCTTTGAGAATTGTTGACTTTAAACTGCGATATGAAACCTGCTCTGGTTTCTGTCCCTCCCAACGGGTTGCTGGAGTTTCATGCTAAGGGGGAGCGGGGTCATGCAAGCAGGGAGGGGTGGTGGATTCATGGGGATTAATGGGAACTGGGGTGCAAAGGAACCCCAGCAGAGCCAAGCGGGGAGCGGGACGGCAGCCCAGCATCGCTGCTGGAGTCACTGGTGTGCCCACACCGTCCTGGCACGTGCTGCTCGGGCTGCTGCGGGGCTGGAAGTCACAATAATGCTCATTTTTAAAGGGATCTTCCAATCCCCCCCCCTTTGCCCCCACTCCCTCCCTCTGTTGTGTTTGCACTGGTGTCAAAGCAATGTGCTGCAGAGAGTGACAGGAGCTGGCATCGCTCACAGCCCAGCGAGCTGGAGAGCTCAGGAGCTCCCTTCTCCCGAGCCACCCACAGAGGGTCACCAGTGGGGTTCTCTGGGGATGCTCAGCTCACTGCAACACCCACCATCGTGGGGCAGAGATTCGGGACCCGCTTCTCTGGCAACATCGGGATGGCACTGCCAGGACGGGGCTGCAGGAGCCCAGCAGGGCCCAGAATCACAGGATGGTTGGGGCTCGGAGGGATCTTAAAGCTCATCCAGTCTCAGCCCCTGCCACGGGCAGGGACACCTTCCACGGGACCAGGAGACTCCAAGCCCCATCCAAGCATCCACAAAAGTGGATCCAGTGGCAAGAGGTGGGATCCACCTTGCTTGGAAAGGGATGTGCAGGTGAGAGGTGGGGTGGGAGAAGCGGGTACAAAGCAGCTTTTGTCTCAACAGTCTTTTATTGGGATCAAAGTCCTTGCTCTGTTCTCCCCTCTCACACCCACCCATCCCCTTGGTTTTATACACTATTTATTTCCCCACCACAATCACTGTGCCTGCAAACCTGTTACTTAGAGGATGATTTTTTAATTATTATTTTAAATCTAAACCAAGCTCCCAGTCCACACCAGTCCCCACCAGTCCATGCAATGCGCTGCCAAGGAGTCTCCCATCATTGCTCCAAGAGCAGAGGCAGAAGCTGCAATAACATTAAACCATCACGGAGTATTTATCCATGGACTTTCCCAATCCACTGGTAGATTTGCTGCTTCCTTCCTTTCCCTGGCTGCTGATTTCCCCCTTCTGCTGACAAGTTAAGCAGAGGTCCAGTCGATGTGTACAAACACAAATTCACTTGTTAGACTCATCCCAAGCCTCAGCAGGACATTCTTATTCCAATTCAAGATGCTGTTCACATTAATATTCTGTACAACGTCGGTAGTCCCAGCCCAAGTTCAAGCCTCAACCAAACTAAAACTGTTTTAAAAGTGATTTAAGTCAAACAAGTGCTGCGTTTTCATGCAGACAAGCCTCAAGGCACAAAGGTCTTTTCCAAGGGCACACCGTGACTCAGAGGCAGAACCAGGAATAGAAGTTCCGAGCCGTGATTACCAGGCACTATTAGATAACAACCAGCAGGATCCCAGCCTAGCCTGGGCACGCCAAGTTTTTCCAAAACACTCACTGGAAAGAGAGAAACCACCTTAGAGTGGCTTTTGGGACTGACGAAGCCACCCATTGCATGGAGCCACTAACACAGAGCTGCACCTGCAGCTCCACAGCCTCAGCTCCTGGAGCAGGATGATGGGTACAGGGAAAGGGGTGCTGGGTGCAGGGAAAGGGGTGCTGGGTGAAGGGAAAGGGTGCTGGGTGCAGGGAAAGGGGTGCTGGGTGAAGGGAAAGGGGTGCTGGGTGAAGGGAAAGGGGTGCTGGGTGAAGGGAAAGGGGTGCTGGGTGAAGGGAAAGGGGTGCTGGATGCAGGGAAAGGGGTGCTGGGTGCACACAAGTGATGCTGGGCACAGGACAAGTGATGCTGGGCACAGGACAAGTGATCCTGGGTCCATGGCAAGCAACCCTGGGCACAAGGCAAGCTGGTAACACCAGTACCCACCCAGCCACGCACAGGGGCAAAGCCCAAATTTCAGCACTGCCAGGTGTCAACCCAAAGCAGCCTTTGGGCTTGTGGAGAGGCTCTGGCAGCACCTCCTGCTCAGCTGGAGCTGGGGGTGAGGTGAGCAGGATTGCATCAGCCCCTGAAGGCGCTGCCAGGCTGTGCCTGGAGTCGGGAATGTCTCCAGTGAAGCTGCACGGGGCAGCAGTTTTGTAGCTCTGCTCCTGCTCCTCAGCCTCGGCCCAACTCCCCACACCAGATGCCACCTGCCAGGGAAGCCTGAGTGAGGGAGCTGTAATAACTCACAGCCCGTTTCAGATGGACAGGAGTTAATCAGTAAATCCTCCAGCCCTTTCCCTTGGCAGACTCCAGCAGCTGGTTCTCCCCACCTGCCCCCACCAGTACGCCTAATACCTGTCCCCAAAGCCTGGGTGTGCTGCCTTCACACAAGGGGGATGCTCAGGTGCCATCCCACTCTTAACTTCTTCATGCTCTGAATGGCTGAAATGGGCCCTTCCCATGAGATCTGATGTTTCAGCATCACTGGGAAGAGCCCTGGTCAAACCAGTCTGGCCCAGTCCCCAGTGCAGTCTGTGGCAGGAGATGTTGCTCCTGACTTTTTTCCTTTCTGCAACTTTTCCTTTTCCCCTCCCTGCTCTTCATTTTGCTCTTGAAGAGTCTCAGTAATTTTCCTCAGCCCTGATATTACTGATCCTATCTTGTGCCAGCCCTGGGTGTGTATTTTATTTATTATTTTAGGATGACTGGACAAGCTTATCACAAAGTCCATAAATTACATCCCCACCGCACACAACCAAGTCCACATCACACCAGTGACGAGCTTGTCTGAACCCCAAGTGCTGTGGGAGGGAATCAAGAACATTCTGGAAGCGATTTGGGCTGGAGAGCATGACCTGGAGCACTTGCCAGGATGGCACAGCACCCATGCTCTCCCAGGTCTCTGGATCCAGCCCTGGCAAAGCGTGGGACCCCCGAGCAGAGCCCTGCCTGCAGTGGGGGGACAGGGACACGCTGCCTGCCCTGCCCATGCCCTGCTGGAGGGTAGGGCCATCCAGGGCCAACAATCTGGTGCTGTCTGCCAGCGCCAAGCGGGCGATGGGCACCACCACGCAGACCTTTCTGGGCTCCATCTGTCCTTGCAGGCACTGCTGCCACTCCGGCACATTGCCCAGCTCAGCCTCCACCCACCCCAAACCTCCCAAAGCAAAGAGGTTGTACCCCCAGCCCAGGCATCCTGCTCTGGGCACAGCAGTGATGGGGCAGGCACAGGATAGCACAGCCCTAAATGTGGCCACGTCCCACCAGCCCCCCCAAATCCAGGGGCAGAGCAGGGATGGCCCCAGTGTGGTGCCCAGCTCCCTGCCAGCCCCCTGGCAGCCAGCCAGGCTGGCAAGGGTGGATTTATACAAAGAGAAGGGAAGAGGAGAGGGCCAAGGTAGAATTAACATATCGCTGGCTCTTCAAAAGCATCAAAGGGAGATAATGGTCCGAGAGAGGATTTGAAGCGACAGCCTTGTTACAACCAATAAAGCAGGCGGCTCCTTGCAGCAGGGCTCTGCAGAAGGTAGGCAGAATTACAAAGGCTGAGATTATAATTACAATGAAAGTCATGCCCATGATGCTGCAGAAATGATGGACTAACCAGGACTAACCCCTCTGCCAAGGCACAGACATGCACGTGTGTGCACAGGGGCTGGAACACACGTGTAAGAGCAAGGAGGGGGTGGAGATGCTGCTGCCTGTGAGCGAGCCACGCACACAGGGGTGCGTGGGGGGATGCACACACACACACACACACACACACACACACACACACACACACACACACACACAGGCTGCAGAGAGGAAAAGCAGAGCTGGAGGGATGTAATCAGGAACATTTTGGAGGTAAGTTTAGAAAAAAACCTAGTCTTTGTGGTTGTCCCAGGAGAAGACAGGAGGTAAATGAAATCCAAAGCGAGTCACTGCCTTGACCTAGGTGGACTTCCCTTGGTTAGCAATTATAACACAAATGTGTTAGTGATTAACAAGACAGGCCCAAGTGTCCCTCTAAAATGGGCAGCAGCAGCAGCCCCAGCACGCTGCACTGAAGGGAGGACAGAGGCAGCTTCATCCTCTTTTTAATTAACTCATTTTCAGGAGTTCCAGTTCCTGATCGAGTCCCCCCTCAGGCACAGCGTCTTGACAAACACAAATCTCCTTGAAAAATAACAGTAAAGTGAGTTTAATCTGTTTCTCCTTATTAAAGTTTTTAATGCTTTTCAGCACAAGAGAAAGTGAATTTAAGTGGAAATGGCAAAATGACAGGATAGAGAGTCGAATGCAAACAGTGACCAGACAGAGTAAAGAGCGGCGCCAACGTTGTGTGCTGCAGATATTGTCACCTGAGCTCTCACAATTATTGAAAGGCTCTCTCACAATTATTGCAAGGATCTCTCAAACCTGAGCAGGAGAGAGGCCAGCAGAGACCAGATGGGACGCAGGAGGGTTGGGGCTCATTCCCATCACACCTGGGCTCCTAAGGGGGCTTGGTGGGTCACCCAAACCAGACCCCACCACAAGAAGGGCACCAAGGCCCTTGTTTTGCTGCTTGTCTTTCTGGCACCATGGTCTTTAGACAGGGCCTTGGGATTTGCTACCCCTGTCCCCAGTCTCCAGTTCAAAGAGGCTCTGATGGCCATTACAGTGTCATCAGAGATGCCACAGCCGGCTGTCACAGTGACTCAGTGTCTGGCATCACCCACGGAGCCTTGTCCCAGCTGCACAGCTCCAACTTTCCCTCCAGGACCCTCCACCTGCCCACGCACCAGCCTCCTCCCCAAGAGCATCAGCTCTCCAGCACTAACTACAGCCTTGACCTACTACACAGTGTCTCTGGGGCAGCCCAGGTGATACCAGAGCCCAAACACCTCTGGCTGTCAGTGGATTTGCATCCCTGACTCTTACTCAAGCTCCCTCCTTGCCTGATAAGCTCCTTTCCTGATAAGCAAATCTGCAATGTCTGTTTAGAGCAATGCATCAGGACACGCTCTGCTGAGGAGCAGCCATGCCACTGCCTGCCGGGGCTTTACAATCTCCCTTCTGCAGCCTCCACCTCCAAGGTCAGGGACCTCTCCTGTGCTGCAGGCGCCCTGGGGACCAGCATTGGTGCTCAGCACACCCCCAGCCTCCTCGTCAGGGGAGCAGGGGGGGTCTCTGTCCCATCTCTCCCCGGCCCCTGCACCGACAGGAGCTCCCCGCAGCCCTGCACAGGGGTCAAGGTCTCCTCCACCTTCCATCCTGCTCCCGGGCCAAAGGTTTTGGGGGGGAGCAGGGAAAGCAGGCACAAGTTGGGCAGATCGGATGGCAGAGTAGCTATGGCAACGGCACGGCGTAGGTGGACCAACACAATAGGGACGTGCAAGGTAAACCCGGCAGCGAGCAGGCAGCGAGCAGGCAGCGAGCATCGCTCCGCTCCCCACCGCGCACGGCGCCCGCAGCACCGCGCTCCGACCCCCGGCAGCCTCGGCGCGACCGGCCCCCTCCATCAGGCGCCCCCAAACCCAGGGGAAGCTCATCCCTGTCGATAAATCCCTGAGAAACCCAAGGGACAAGGGCCGGATCCTCTGCGATGGGTCCCCCGGACCCGCCAGCGCTGCAACCATCCCTTTGGGGGGTGAGAGCAGCCGCGGCTCCCCCCGCCTCCCGCCGCAGGGTCCCGGGGGGTCCCGGCACCCCCTGCCCAGCCAGCAGCAAAGCTTGGGCTGCACAGGACCCCCACACGCAGCTGATGGAGACCGACCTGCTCTCTCCTTCGCTCCCTTCCCGACGCTGCCAGTGCGGCCGGAGCCGGGCTGGGGGAGCCGCAGGGACGGCAGAGCTGCCGCTCCGGCTGCTGCAGGGCTTTGGCGTTCCCTCCCCTCAAGCCGCTCAGAGCCAGCCCAGCGCCGCCACACCGGGGCGGGCGGCAGCCCCAGCCCGTCTCGCAAGCACCCCCGAGGCCATGGGCAGAAGGAGATGGATTTGGGTTAGGAACAGCAGGAAACTTCGGGGCAGGGATGGATGGACGCGTTCACCTTGCCCGGGTGTGCCGGAGAGCAGGAATAGGCACAGCCCTTCGAGGGAGGAACCGCGGTGAGGAAAGGGGAGCCTGGCCGTGCCAAGGGGAGTGCTCCAGGTGCATCCCACCTCCAGTTCCTGATGGGCATCTACAGGGCATCTCCCTGCCGGATTATTCCATAGGCTCATTCCTGGCCTTCCCAGGGCTGCCAACATTGTCACCAGCATAATTTTTATCCACTTCTTTGGGACTTTAAGACCAGGTTCCATTAAACAAAAAACAACCCAGGAGAAGTGGGGTGATCCACAGAGCTTTCCATGACTCCAGCTCCCCCATTCCCAGCCAAACCATGGGCCGGGGCACTTTTAATCAGCCAGGAATTGCTCTCAGTAAGGGAAAATCCGAGAATCAATAGGGACGGCTCCGGCTGCAGTCCCAGGGACACGCACACACGCTCCTGTTACTCCCGACAGCCACGCACGCTCTGCTCCACCATTACAGCCCTTTCCAAGGGCTCCCAGCACTCTCCACCTCTGTACACCAAGATGAGACCCCGGGAAAGGCAATGCAGGACCCCCCTTCCCTCTCCCACCACGCTCCTGCCACTGCTCACAAGCCACTGGCCCCACTGGCTCTGCGAAGGTGGGGTGTCCAGGTACCCCCAAACCTGTCTATGCTGGGTCACCCCAGCCCGGCCGGGTGCAAGGCGATGCCAACCCCATGCCAAGGCCACGGGCACCTCTCTGTGTGCCCGGCTCTGGCACTCCCTGGGGGGCTGGAGTGAGGTGTGGGAAAACTATTCCTCTCATTGCAGGGGTCTGGCCTCGGTGCCCACCTAGGAGTCCCCGCGGGGCTGGCAGGTGCCCCGTGGGAAGGATGCTCAGCCAGGTGAGCTGGAGGCAAGACAAACCCCCGCAGGGCACAGGGATGCTGCGTGCCCAGGCCACCATCTGCCCCTCTCCACTGCCCGAGAGGGGCAGAGGGGATCGGTGTCCCCTGCAGGGGCACAGGGACACGGGTGACAACACAGAACTACCAGGGGACAGCGGGGGCTGCGCGGGGTGGGGGTGGCAAGGGCACCACCGGGGGCTTTGCATGGCCTCATGTGCCCACAGGGTGGGCAAGGTGAGCCCTCCCAGCTGCTGCCCCAAAGGGCAATGCAGGGACGATGGCACCCACAGACTGCCACCCACCCCTGCTGCGAGCCTGGGAATGCGGGGGACCCCAAGAAAAGGGGGTGGGGGGAGGCTGGAGAGGGGGGGGGTCTGGAGAGAAACGGGGGGCTGGAGGAAAGGGGGGGCTGGAAGGAAAGGGGGGGCTGGAGGGATGGGGGGCTGGAGGGAAACGGGGGACTGGAAGAAGAGGGGGACTGGAGGGAAATGGGGGGCTGGAGGAAAAGGGACGCTGGAGGGAAATGGGCGGCTGAGGAAAGGGGGTGCTGGAGAGAAATGGAGGGGCTGGAGGAAAGAGGGAGCTGGAGGAAAAAGGGAGCTGGAGGAATAGGGGGACAGGAGGGAAATGGGGGGCTAGAAGGACGGAGGAGCTGAAGGGAAATGAGGGGCAGGAGGAAATGGGGGCATCAGAAAAGGAGGGGCTGGCGGGAATGGAGTGACTTTCCCCTCTCTGGGGCCGAACCCCTCTGCCAGGGAAAGGACACAACCAGCCGATGCCGGGGCTGGGACTGCGCAAGCGGGACCTCCAGGTGGCGACTGGGAATTCTGGGGAGGGGGACACCGGGATGCGCAGGAAAGACGCCAGGACGGCTGGGGAAAGGGGAGATGGGGGAACTGCAGCGGGAAAGGCTGTGCAGGGAGGGGGGACCGCGACATCGGGAGGATGCGCCCCGCTCCATCCCGCTCCGCCCTCCCGGTACCTGCGGCAGGTGAGCGCTGCGGGATGCTCGGCCCTTCTCGGCCCCGCTCGGCTCCGCTCGGCTCGGGGGGCGCTGGCGGGGCCGTGGTGGCCGAGCTGCCACCTCCGGCCACCTCCGGCCACCTCCGGCCACCTCCTGTCCCCCCCCCGGCCACCCGCCCCGCCCCGCCCCGCCCGCGCCGCTGTCGCCATGGCAATCATGGCCACGGAGCGGCCAGCAGGGGGCGCTGTGACCCCGGGGGCGGGGCCGGGCGATGGGGAGGGACACGGAGGGGTGGGCACAGGGACGGACAGGGAGGGGGACATGGATGGACATGGGTGGGCACATGGATTCACATGGATGCGCAGATGGATTCACACACGCATACATGGATGTGCACACATGGATGCACACACACACACATGGATGCACACACACACACGGATGCACACACATGGATGTGCACACATGGATGTACACACATGGATGTACACACATGGATGCACACACATGGATGTTCACACATGGATGTACACACACGGATGCACACACATGGATGTACACACACGGATGCACACACATGGATGCACACGCATGGATGTACACACACACATGGATGCACACGCATGGATGTACACATATGGATGTACACATATGGATGTACACATATGGATGTACACATATGGATGTACACATATGGATGCACACACATGTATTCACACACATGGATGTGCACACATGGATGCACACACACATGGATGTGCACACACACATGGATGTACACACATGAATGTACACACATGGATGTACACACATGGATGCACACATATGGATGCACACACATGGATGTGCACACACATG
>JAWWMP010000080.1:111011-187803 GCA_035047865.1 Dendrocincla tyrannina | reverse complement strand
GATGCACACACACACACATGGATGCACACACATGGATGCACACACATGGATGCACACACACACACATGGATGCACACGCATGGATGCACACACACACACATGGATGTGCACACACATGGATGCACACACACACACATGGATGCACACACATGGATGCACACACATGGATGCACACACACACACATGGATGCACACACACACACATGGATGCACACACACGGATGCACACACACACACATGGATGCACACACATGGATGCACACACAGACCACCCCCCATCTGACCCTACACAGCACAGGTACCACCAGGCTCCCCCCACCCCACACCTGAGGGCTCTGCACCCTGTGGGACCCCCAAGGGCACCTGTGCCCACCTGCACAGGCCTGACCCCAGAGCCGCAGAGCCAACAGTGCCATCAGGAAGGCCAACGTATTCCTGGATGGCCAAACCTGCTCTGAGCTGGGACAGCAGCATCCTGCTCCTCTGCCACACAACCCCCCAGCCCCAGATTTCAGCCCCCCAGGTCCCCAGGGTGACAGCACACCTTGGCACAGGGTGGGGACACAGTCAGGACCCTGCTTTGTTGGGGAAGCTGAGGGACAAAACCAGCTGCAGCAAACCAGCACCTCCCAATCCTGCCTGCACCCCAACCCTCATCCCTACCTGCACCCCAACCTTCATCCTTACCTGTAGCCTAACCTTCATCCTTATCTCCACCCTAACCCTCATCCCTACCTGCACCCTATCCTTTATCCCCACCTGCACCCCAACCTTCATCCCTACCTGCACCCTATCCTTTATCCCTATCTCCACCCCAATCTTCATCCCTACCTGCCCCTCCACTTGCCCTCCAACTTCATCCCTACCTGCAGCCCCACGTTCATCCCCTCCTGCCCCCCTCCTGCCCACACCCCACCTGTGCACCCCCGGCCGATGCTCCGGGTCCCTGGGGCTCCTCGGGGCTGAACATCCGTGCTGGTTGTTATTTATTTATTCCAAAGTCGGATTTATTCCAGCCAGCTGCAAATCTGCTGCCGTCAGGCAGCCGCCACCACGTTAACACTGTTCCAGCCTTTTCCTGGCTCTTTCTCTTTTTTTTTCTTTCTTTTTTATTTTTTTTCCCTGCAGCAGAACCGGACAAGCTGAAATCCAAGGTTTTGGACACGTTTTTTGGGAGCAGGGTGAGGGACACCTCAGCTCTGGGGCTCAACCCCACACTGCAGGACTTGGAGAGGACAGGGCTTAATCACAACACAGCTTTTAACAGGTTATGGACAAGAAAGAGGCCTGTAATCCCTTTTTTCCTAGGATTTATAAGCCATCTGCATAAAGCCACACATTTCTGGTCCTTACACACCCGCTGAGCCCCGTGTGGAGAAGCACATCCAAAAGCAATGGGAATATGAGAATCGGGGATGGGTGACTGAGTCACCCTTAAACAGCAACAGTATAATTTTTCTACCTATTCCTTATTTTTCCGACAGTTCCTAACTTTCTAGATACTCAGCAGCGGGCACCACATGGCAGGTCCAGATGAATCCCATCTCCCAGAGCATCGACCATGGAATCACAGGACAATGTGGGTTGGAAGGGACCTTAAAGATCATCTCCTTCCATCCCTCTCCTGCTGGACTCACCCCTCCCAGGGCAGGATTTCCCCCCCAGTTCCCACAGCCACCATGCTCCGTCCCATTCCCATTCCCATTCCTCTCTTTATCATTAACATTCCCATCCAGCACGTTCTCCCATCTGGATTTTAAATCAGCTGGCTGCCCCCTTGCACTTCTCTGCCCATTTGCCACCACTCTGTTGGGTGTTGGTGCAATTATTTCCCTGGATTTTTTTCCCTGCTCTGCTTCATATACACAAGATAAAAATGAGTCTTTTTCTCCCTTTCCCATTCCTATGCACGAATCCAAAGGATTTTCGCTGGGGGCTCTGCCAAGCTGAAAGGGATGTTGACATTTATGGACTGTTACTATTCACCTCTGATGTTACAAACCCTCTTATATGTAATTTTTTCTTAAAAAATCTCAATAAAACAGCAAAGCCTGGGATCTGAAGTACCTTCCAGGCTCCTCTGGAACAGAAAAGCAAGTTTCAAATGTTTCAGGCAGACCCAGTGCTGTATCCCAATGTCATTTAAAGGTAGGTTGGCACCTGAGGTATCCAGGGTTTCTGGATTCATTTCTCCCTGTTATTATTTACTGCCTGCAGCAGAAATGGAGGAAAAGGGGGAAAAGAGGGGGGGGAAAGGAAGAAAAAATAGGTTTTGTAGGATTTGGGGGCATTTTTTCTTTCTGTATCAGTTGAAAATAGGTGATGCTTGTGGTGGGGAGTGATGGACCCTCTGCAACCAAGCCCCAAAAATCCTGTCTGGGTTTGCCCAGTGCCAGTAACTGCCCAGACACCCCCACCATCCCACTGGTTCAGGAATAAAGAAGGTAATTCCAGAATCCAGATCATCTTTCTTTCACCTTCTAAAAATCCTCTGCAGCTTAGCAGACCCTGAGCCAACACAAGCTGGATATTTTTATAGCTGCTGCTTATTTAAAAAAAGAAAATACTTTAAAGCACTGTAATAATAGGAAAAAAATCCTATTTATTTACTGGGAAGTATCACTCTGTGCCTGGAAATGTCCCTGGTCCACCTCCTAAGTGGCAGATACGGATTGTGCCTCGCGTGTGGCTGATGGTGATGGCAAAGCCATGATCAATAACCATCCCTCAGCCCAAATCTGGGTGTTTGGGTGCGTGGGGGACAGTGCCAGGCAGGTGACACCCTGGAGGAGGCAGCGGTGCCGCGGCTGCTGCTGATTTTCCTGACAAAGCTGGATTCCTTTCCGCCACGCCAGGTCTGGGAGCCATCACCACCATCCCTCGGGGTCTATTGGAGATGATCTGAGGTTTCCTTCCAGCCACCTCCCCCGGATGCTCCACACTCACCCTCCCCAGAGCACACTGAAGCGGGGATTTATCACCAAACAGCATCACCGGTACCCCGGCAAGGGGGCTCTGGGCTCCCCAGCACCCCGAGGTGCTGCCCAGCCCTGGGGCACCCCCAGGCACAGGGGTGGGTGTCACCCCCAGGGAGAGCTCGTCCCTCGGGCTCTGCTGCTTCCAGAAAGGGTGCCCAGGTGTGTCACCAGCTCCGAGGACCAGCTGGTCCTTGGGGAACACAACCAAAGGATGTCCCGGCATGGACACGGTGCCAACCCCCAGCACATCTCACCCAACCTCATCCCACACGTGCTGGGGCAGAGCCACAGCCCCTCACTGCTTCTCCCCATCCTGCCCCACAGCCCTCCGAGCTCGCCAGCCTTCCCAGACCCTTTCTGGGCAGCTGGAGAGGGGGGATCTGTACCCCAAAGGCAGATCCTGGGCAGGGGGTTCAGGCTGCCCCTTCCCCACCAAGGCTGGGCGTTGCTGCCCAGCTGAAATCTGCAGAGAACTGGGCTGGGGGTCAGCTCTGGATGGGTATCATCCCTGCAAGAGGCAAACCCACAGGTCATCACACCCTCCCATCTGCACAGACAAAGATCTCTCTCCTCTCCACTTCTGACAGCCAGTGGGATCGAATCCATCCATAGGGCAGGGTAAATGCATGTGGGAGACCCCCAGTCCTGGGAAAAGAAGGGGTGCTCCCCTCCAGGGATTGAGGATGCTCATCCTCACACCTGAGGGATGCTCAACTTCATACCCGGGGAATGGTTATCCTCACACCTGCAGGATGCTCTGCTTCACACCCAGGGAATGCTCTTCCTCCCACCTGGAGGATGCTCTTCCTCATACCTGCAGGATGCTCTTCCTCACACCTGGGCGATGCTCCCACACCTGAGCAATGCTCCTCCTCGCACCCAGGGGGTGCTGCCCAGGGGGCTGCTGCAACCACCCACCCATTTCATGCACCATTCAAGCCCCCCACGAGCCTCTTGTCCTCCAGTCACACCCAGGGAGTGCGAAGGGGTCCCTGCCTCCCCCTGTACCCCGAGAAGACGCCCCTTACCTGGTCCCTCATGCGCTCCTGCTGCCCCCGCAGCGCCAGCGCGTGCTGCGGGTACTTGCTCTTCAGGTGGTCCATGAAGGCATCCCTCTTGCGCTCCATCTCCGTCTTCTGGAGGCCGGTGAGGGCCTCCAGGCTCTGGGCAGCGATGACGGTGTGCCGGCGCTCCGAGGTGTGCACCAGCCCTACGTTGGAGAAGCGCCGGGTGCCGTTGCCCAGGGTCCGGTACTCCCGCGGGTACTCGGCATCGTCCGCAGAGATCATGTGGGTGCTCGTCCTTTCGGGATCTGCGCGGGGCAGGAGAGCAGAGAGGGGTGAGGGCCGGCCCCACTGCCACGGGGCACGGGTGGGGGGCTGAGGTTTGGGGTGGGGATGGGGATTTAGAGCTAGGAGGGATAGGTGAGGCTTGCTGGGAGGGGGGTCATCCCTCAGTGGGGTACACTGGGCGAGGGTGGGTGCAGGGTTTGTCCCTCGGCGGTGGCAGTGGTGGCCCCGCTCCTGGACATGGGGTTGGTGGTGGCAGGAGGCGGGAAGGGGCAGAGGGGAAGGAGGGGCTGGGGCAGTGGAGGGGATGGAGGGGCTGGGGTGCCACCAAAACCACGATGTTCAGACCAAAACAGGAATAAAACAGTGTTGAGTCAGTAAAACAGCACAGACAAGACACGGGAACTGAGCACTACTCTGGAGCACGGACAGACAGAGGACATAACACAGGACAAACCAAAAAGAAAATGAAATCAGGGCCAGGGTGGGGGAGATTCGTGTCTGCCCCTCGGTGTGGACACTGTGCTGGGGGTCCAGGCCCCCCCATGCCCTGCTCAGGGACCCCACTGGGGGGCTCAGCCCCCATCCTGCAGCTCCCAGAGACCAGCCCAGCCCGCTGGCACCAAAGCAGCATTGCGGGGATGCTCTGCCCTGTCCCAGCTCTGGCCCGGAGCTCAGCCCGTCCTGGGTGGGCAGAGAGGGCAGGGGGGCAGGCAGGGGGGCACACGTGCAGTGAGGCAAAAGGGACTTGTCCCTGAGCTAATAATTCATTTGCTGCACGTTGCGATTCTGATTTCCAGGGAAGCTCAGTGCGACGATGCCTGGAGGTCCCCACACGCTGCCAGCACCTGGCACCTCCTCAGTGACTGCGGGACGAGGCCACCCCGCAGCCCTCAGCCCCTGCCCAGCCCTGTGCCCGCTGCAGAGCGGCTCCAAGGCACCCTTCCCCGCCCCAAAAGCCACTTTTAAGTGTCTCATGCCATCGGAGCCGGTGTCACCCAGCCCTGAACTGGCCCCAGCTGCTGCTGTGCCCTCTCCGAGGCCACGGGCTGTCTTTGGCACCTCTAACAAGTTTGGCAGCGTGTGCTGCAGGGCTCCACCGTGCTCAGGCTTCCCTTTCGCTCCCCTTTTAACCTTGATCCATTATTCATCTCCCTCCTTGTCCTTTTCTTCCCCCCCCCCCAAACTCCCTTCCTTCCCAAGCTCCTGTTAAGCAAATCATAGAGGGTTTTTCCTTTTCCCTTAATTATTTATCAGCCCAACATATTAGCTTTGTATCAGCCGAGGGTGTTATTAATGCAGGATGGGACTCCAGTGTGTGCTACGGACAGAATTCTTCTGCTCAAGGTCGTACAAGGGGGTTTGCTACGAGCCAAGCGGGGACATCACGCGCTCAGCAAATGCCATGGGGACATCCCAAAGCCTGATTCCCATTTCCTCTTCCAAAAACAGACAGTCCAGCTCCCGTCCCCCACAGCTCTGCCACCGAATGTGACCTTGGGCAGGTTGTCCCCCCGTTTCCCGGAAGACAGGGGCACAATGTGAGAAGAGCTGAAGGTCCCATTCCTTCCCACCTCGGCCCAACGTGTCCCCGTGTCACCGTGGTGCAGGGGAGGCCACAGTGGCACATCCACCACGTCCAGAACACCCCGAGATCCCCCAGGGAAAGCAGCACAGTGGGAGGTCAGAGGGAGCACCTCAGTCTTGCTGCTGGCAGAGGAGAAAGCAGCGCAGAGAGGGGCAAGAGCATCGTCCTGGGGTCCCACCAGCTGTGGAACCTCTGCCAAAGCCAGGCTCTGATGGGAAACACAGATGGAGCAATTTGCCCTGAACTCCCCAGCCAGCCCCAGGAGCTGCCTGCCCGCCTCTCCTCTCCTGTAACAGCCCCAGAACACGTTTCCCCCTGGAGTTTGCTGCCATCAGGCAGAAAACTATTTCCCCCCCCGCCTTGTCCAGTCACTCAAGCACTTGTTCCATGATCACAAAGAGATATGTTTGGGGGGCCAACTCTGTCCAGCATCCAACAACCATCCCAGCCCCAGCACAGGGTGCCCATTGGCAGTGCCCTGGGGCACCCTTGGGAGCAGCCAGAGTGCTTTCAGCTCATTTTGGGGGAGTGGGACCCCGGGCACCCCATGGCACAGCTGATGTGCCTGGTGTGGTCCAGCCCCACCAAACCAGCCCCTTGGCAGTGCCACATCCTGAGCGCCACAGGGACTCCCAGCTTTGCCCTATCCCATGGGAATGGTGTGTCCAGGCAGGCCACGAAAGAGGGATGAAGGGCCACCCTGACAGCTCCAGCTGCAGCAGTGACAGGGCTGGCAGGAACAAGCTGCAGCTTCTCTCCCTCACTGGGGAGAACAGCTCAAGGAGGCCTAGAGCCAGAGGAAGATGCAGGGACGGGGATTTGGGGGAGTGTGAGAGGGTCTTGTTCCCTGCAATCACCTCTCTGGTGCCTGCACAAGCCCCAGGTTTAGCAGCCCTGGGATGAGGCCACATTTCCAGCTCCTTCCCAGCCTCCTCCTCCTCCTCTCGCTGCCGAGCCACGATCAGCATGCAGCTCCCCTCTCCCTAATTACATGCTCCGGGAGTGGAACGCGCCAGCGCGCTATTTCTCTGCCGACTGCTAAAAAGGATGACTTGAAAAGCCCTGCACAAGCTGCACAGGGGTCAGAACGAAGCTGGATCCTGTCGGGGGCTCTTCCACCCCCGGCTGCGCCGCATCCGCTCCCTCATCCATCCCCGGGATCCAGAGCAAAAGAGGGTGAGACAGCCCCAATGCCACGAACCCCGTGATCCAAGAACCCCTCTAAGGCAAGAGGAGGAAAAGCCACTGCAGACACGTGTCCTGTCCTCATGTCAGCCACCTTTTCCCTCCAGATATCCCATCCAGAGCGGGCAGAGATGATTGGACAAGGAAACAACCATCAGCTGGGATACAGGGGGCTCTTTTGGCAAGCGACCTTAAAACACTCACAGTCATGCTGTCCTGGCACTATCCGTGAGAAAAGGGCGCTAACCCTTCCGTCAGGGACTCGCCCCAAGGGGAAAATTCCATCCTGCTGCCCCAAAATGCCCCCACAAAGTTGTTTCTCCTCCTCCGCTGCAGAGATGCCGGAGCAGTGGTACCCACACACGGGCTGCCCACGACAGCAGCAGCACATCCCTGGAAAGTGCTTTCCAAGGCTGTTTCCAAGTAGGTCACTGGGGTGGGAGAGCCGGTGGCCGGAGCCTGCCCAGGGTGCCCCCCTGAGCACTGCCCCAGCCCAGCCAAGCAGGGATGTGTCCCTCGGGGATGTGTCCCATGGCTTACCCGCGGGCGCAGGGCGGCTCCCACGGTGGCCGGAAAACTGCTCCGGCGGGATGGGGGTGGCAGCCCCCCGCTCTCCAGGGGCTGGACGTGGCTCCTTGGCCGGGCGCAGGGCTCCCACGACAGCCAAAATCCCTCGGTAGATCCTGGCCAGCCCCTCTCCGAGCAGCGGGAGGTTAAGGGAACGCGGTTCTCTTTGCCGATTCATCCATCCATCTTCCTTACCTGCCAGCAGAGGTGTCACCTGTGCCGGGGCACAGCCCCGGGCTGCTAGCAGGGTCCGGCCATCGTCTGCTTCCCGGGAAAACAGAGGTACCAGAGGCACCGGAGCCTGACTGTACTTTAGGGGATGCTCTTCAGGGTGGGAAAGGCCCCCGAAAACCCTCCCAGTGCTGCGGGTGCTGCCCCGCAAGAGCCACTCCGGGGCGGAGCGGCTGCGGGCTCAGCAGCACGGTCCGCTAGGATCCCCCCGCCAGCAGCCTTGGCAGGGCTTTATCATCCAAAAGATCTCTCAAACACAGTTTATTACTGCAGTTTCATAAATCTTCATGAGGCAGCAAAGCTCACGCGGGTCGTGAAAGCGCCGGCAGTTAGCGGAGCATGAAAAATCGGCCCAGAAAGCATTTGCACAAAAAGGGGCGACGGGAGGGGGAGCAGAGAGTGCATTTGGGGAGAAAGGGAGGCGAAAGAATAGAAGCCCCTCGGAGCGATGCTTCTCCCCCGCGCCCGGCCATTAATGCAGCCGGAAGAGCGGGATGCACTTGCTTCCTCCCAAAGGCTGCACTGCCGCACTGCCAGCACTGCCTGCTCAGCACCCACGGAGGATGCCCAGCACCCAGAGCCCTGCTCCGCACTAACCCCTTCCTCGCCACGCCGCAGCCAGGCTCCCGGGGACGGGAGGCATGGATGGGGAGAGCCCGCACAGCTCCGGCGCCGCTGCACTTGACTCGTGTTGTGCTGCAGAGCCAATCCCAGGAATACCCACCCCTTCCTGAGCCGGGACCTGCTGCGGTGGAATCAGAGAATCCTGGAACGGTTTGGGTTGGAAGGGACATTAAAGCCCATCCAGTCCCACCCCCTGCCGTGGGCAGGGACATTCCACTTGATCGGGTTGCTCAGAGATCCCTTCTGAGCCTTTGCTGCCCAGGGCTCCCTGTCCCTGGCTCAGCCGCGCTCTATTTGTACTCATTTTGGGATGGTCAAGTGCCCTCCACCCATGGCACCGCCATGTGCCGAACGGGTCCGGCCATCACTAGACGTGGTCACTTAAAATAAACGCTCAGGGAATTACGTCCCTGTTTTGGGTCGAGCCCACGGGCTGTGGAGTCCCCTATCCCACGGGAATGCCGGGAGCGGGACAGAGCCAGGGTCCACCCCCGCACGGGAGTGTGGAATTAAGGGGTCTGCACAGGCTGGAACTTCCCCACAATCCTCTTGCTCCTGTGCTCATGGACACCGCCCCCAAAACCTCCTGGGAAAAGCCAGGTGATGCCAAGGAAGAATTGACATCTGTGGCAGGACAAACGTCCTCCATGCCCACGGTATGCCCAGCAGCCCCACGGGGTGTGGGAGCTGTGGCTGTGCCATCTCCTCTCCCCATCCCCATCCCCAAGGATCCCTCCCCACAGCCCTGGCCGGGCTCAGCAGCAGGCAGAGGCCTCCCCGCCGTGCCTTCCACTCCCACGGCCAAGTGGAACCAGGGAAAATAAAACACACCCCAACTGCTTCATCGGGAACTTCCCAGCTGGGTTAACACAGACCCCACGGCCACGGAGCCAGGATGCCACTTGGCTTCTGGGCAAGAGCAGGGGCACAGTGCCCGTGCACGGTGGCAGTCCGGATGTGATCCTGCCTATTCCCAGCCTCTGTGTGTGCCCTGGACTCTGCCTGCACCCCCCCTGCACTCCATTAATCCCAGCCCTGCCGATGCTGGAGCTGCACAGGGACAAGGAGTCTGAAGCCACTCTGTGTCCTGGTGCACACTAGTTGTTCCCAGCTGGAGCTCAGAGAAGTCCAGCTGGCATCTCTCCATGACACTGCCCTGACAAGCAGCTCCTTTACTTTGGAAGTGGAGAAACCACCGGATAAATTCGCATGTCATTTGTCAAAACCCAAACTGAAGGAGAAATCCCATCTGGCCAGCCCTGGAAAAAGCAGCCGCCACTTCCCACCTCGCCGGGTGTTATCACACCCACGCGTGCACATGGAAATATGGGAGACAAGTTCACCTCCTCGCTCCCACGGATGGCAGTGCCAAGGGAAGGGCCGGCACACCTGGATGCTCGCTTTGAGCTCGGGATCGGCACTTCAGGGGGGTGCAGGAAGGAGCTGCTCTCAGTCAGCCAAGCGAAAACAAGCGGGACAGAGGGTGAGACGGCGTGGGAAGGACGGCTGAGGAAAAGCTTCCCACTGCCATCAGCTTCCTCCCCGACCTCTGGCAGGAGGCCGAAGCCGGCGGCATCCTCTGAGCATGGAAAACATCCCTGCCCGGGGACCGGAGGAGGACGGAGCCCTGCGCGCCCTGGCAAGAGGCAGCAGCATCCTCAGCTGGCAGGGATGGCACAGCGGCTGGGGAGATGCCAACAGCTTGGGGACTCAGGATAAAAATAAAGGAGAGGAGAGGATGGCCGGGGCCAGGCTCTTCACAGCTCAAACACAAGGCGCATTGTGGTCTCATCTCCCACCCACGCGGCAGCCGCGAGCCCAGGCGGCACAGCCAGGGCCTGGCATGGCATGGGAAGAGCCCGGGTGGCACAACCAGGGCCTGGCATGGCATGGGAAGAGCCCGGGTGGCACAGCCAGGGCCGAGCCGTGGGATGCCCCTTGGCCCCTGAGGGGAGAAGGAAACTGAGGCACCAGAGGGAGGGACGTGCAGAGAGAGCGGGTCCAGCGGCAGGTGGGGATGCTGAGAGGGGAGAGGGTCAAACCCAGGGTGGGAGCAGGGGGAAATCACCGTCAGTATTGAGAATGTCCCAAAAGGATCTGGAGTTTTCCCAGGAATTTGGCAGCCCCTGCTGGCTCCCACTGTCTGTGGCTGCCTCAGTGCAGGGCGTGTGTGGATGTGGGGCAGTGACTCACCCACAGTCGTGTGGTGAAGCAGAGCCAAGTCTCCCTGTGAGCCAGGTGTCCCCCTGAGCCTCAGCCTGGTGGCAGAAGCTTTTGGGATGAGCCCAAGGCAGCAGCAGGACCAGGACCCACACAGCCCCTGCAAAGCTGCTGTCTGCAACCCCGCTCCGCCCGGAGGGAGGGGAATTTTGCTGCTCAGAGAACCCATCCCGGCCTGCAGGTCCGCCAGGAGGATTCCCAGCACTGACCAGAGCCACAGTTTGGGATCAGCACCCTGGACACAGCCATCCCCACCACGCTCCGCCAAAGCCAGTCACAGCCTGGGGCCCGGATGTTCCCACCTTGAGCTGTTCAGGCAAATTGCTCTGGAAATCAATTCCAGTATGTCAGGCATCAGGAAAGGGATAAACTGCCCCCTCAAGACATCAAATCGATGGTTCCTTTTAGCACAGAGTAGGGGGAGGGAGGTTAGAGAAACACGGGAAACTTGGTGGGGGAGGGGGGTTGATGGGGTCCCTCAGCAAGTGAGAGCTGGGTCCAGGTGGAAGGAAAGAGCCCTAAAACCAGCTCTTGTTGTGGCACAGGGCAGGGAGTTGCATATCGATGTGCAAAACTGCTCCAGGGATGGATGGACAGGGAAAGCTCGGGAGGCTTTGGCTCCAGCCTTCCCTGATAGCCTGTGGCTGCACAGGTTTACTGGGATAATGCAAGGACCTCAGCCCAGACTGCCAGCAGGGCTTGGGATTTCTTTCTTATTCTCAGCTTTCTGCAAGCAGAGCAAGAGGGCAGGGGCTGGGAAGGTCATGGAGCTGGGCAGGGGTGAGGAAGGGCTGGCAGAGAGGAGGAGGAGGAGGGTGGGCTGGAGGGGATGCACATTGAGATCAAAACTCAATTCCCAACAGAACTGTTTCTTCCTCTAATGAGACACTGAGGAAGGTACTGAACAGAGCAAGGCCACTGCAATTATAGGATCATGGAATGGGTTGGGATGGGGGGACCTTAGATCCCATCCTGTTCCACCCTTGTCCAGCCTGGCCTAGAACACTCCCAGGGAAGGGGCAGACACAACTTCTCTGGGCAACCTGTGCCAGGGCCTCACCAGCCTTGTCTTAAAGAATTTCTTCCTAACATCGTTTCCATGACAGGAAAAGTGGTAAGGAGAGTGTGGTCCAGCAGGACCCTCCAGCCTGTCCCACACACACTGGCAACCACCAGGTTAAAGCCAAGAGCTGGTCACAAAGCCATTTCCATCCCACACCCCTTGGGGACAGCCACGAGGGATGTGTGCCCACAGCCCAGGTGCCACCACGCCAGCTTGGAAACACAGGCAGGCTCTGCTTCCGAGAGCCTGGGCTCACAGAGGCAGAGCCAAACCTCAACAAGTCCGTGGAGGGGGGGAAGGCTGAAAGATGGGATGCAGAGCTCCCGTGGCAGGGAAAGGCTGCGGGCAGAGGGGGATGCTCCTGCCCGGGGCTCAGCGAGGCACCACGCCGGCCCTGCGGTCTCACAGGATGCACTCGTGCAGTTTTCTGAGCTAATCAGTGCCCTCATCTCCTGCCATCAGTGCAGTCATGCTCAGCACACACTCGCCGGAGGGAGCCCGGGCCCTCCTGACAGCAGCTCCCCGTACGTGCTGCATCAGAGCAAATCCAGCTGACGGATCATCGCGGAGCCCAGGGAAGGGACCACCCCTCCGGCATCCCAGCCGGGAGGGGGGCTCACAAGAAAGCCACTAAGAGAAGAATCCAAGCCAAACCCATGGCTTTTCCAGCCCTTAACCCTGCAGTGTGGGCTCTGGTTGGAGTTACCAAAGAGATCAGCTCCATGAGAAAGCACTCAGAAAGAGGATTTTTCCTGGCTCGGAGTGCTGGGGACCACAATGAAGCCGGCTGCTGCAGGGACAGCCACACCACACAGCCCAGCACAACACTTGGCCCATCTCTGCGTTGGCACGGAGGACCCAACTCTTTCGAAGACTTGGCACTGCCACCATCACAATGTGCTCGGATGCACATCCTGGAGCTCAGCGGGTCCAGCCACAGCACAGAGCCCCGTTCCCGCAGCCTCCGGGCAGGAACTGGGGGGCTCTGCCTTTCTGGGGGACTCCTGCCAGGAGATGGGTGACACTGAGCTCTGGCAGCTGTGGGGGAGAGGCTGGGAAAAGCTGGGCTGGTGTCACAGAGGGGCTCAGAAGCCCAGGAAAGCTCTAAACGGGGGTGTGGAGAACAGTCCCTATTTATAAGTGCACAGGTAGCACGTTGGTGGTTGGTCACAGCCTGCTGTGCCAGCCTGGTTAGTCACAGCTAGTTAAGAATCAGAAATGCTGGAAAAAATATCTCAGATCCACGTCTAAAGCCTCTCAGATGCAGGAAAACACACTCAGGAGTGGAAAACATGGGGTAAGATCTAGCAGGGCTTCACTGTCAGCCTGGTCAGCGACTCTGGGTGCACAGATCGTGGGACAAGGATGCTGTGGGGACATGTGACATGTCTCTCTGTAGGCAGGGCACAAGGACACTGAGCTGCCCAGCCCTCACAGGGCTCCCTGCCTGGCACCGCATCCCACCTCAGAGTGGGAATGCTGTGGGTGACACGAGGACAAGGCCACTGCACTGCCCTAGGGACAGATGCCACCCCTCCCCTCCTGCACTGAGCAAACCCTCCTGCCCTGCCTGGGCACATTTGGAGGGGAAACCACATCCCGTCCAGCCCGCAGCCCTCCCACCAGCGCCAGTCAGAAGCTGTCCAGGCAGCGAGGTTTAGTCAAGCAAAAGGAGGGCAGCAGCAGCTGCCTCAGCCCTGCCTCCTCCTCCCACCAGCGCCGGGCAGCCAGCCCAGCCCAGCCCGCCCCATCGGCCCCTCCCCGGCCAGAGCCCACCTGTGTGGGGCTGGGAACACCCTCAGGCCATGCCATTGTCCCCATCCAAGTCAGACCCCACCTGTGTGGGGCTGGAATCATCTCTCATCTCACACCAGCCATCCCTTCCCCGTACAGAGCCCACTGTGTGGGGCTGGGACCATCCCGCAGTCCACACTATGCATCCCTTCCCAGAGCAGAGCCCACCTGTGTGGGGCTGGCATCACCCCACGCCAGACCATCCATCCCCTCCTAGAGCAAAGCCCACCTGTGTGGGGCTGGGAACACCCCCAGGCCATGCCATTGTCCCCATCCAGAGCAAAAACCACCTGTGTGGGGCTGGGAACACCCCCAGGCCATGCCATTGTCCCCATCCAGAGCAAAGCCCACCTGTGTGGGGCTGGGAACACCCCCAGGCCATGCCATTGTCCCCATCCAGAGCAAAAACCACCTGTGTGGGGCTGGGAACACCCCCAGGCCATGCCATTGTCCCCATCCAGAGCAAAGCCCACCTGTGTGGGGCTGGGAACACCCCCAGGCCACGCCATCCCTCCCCTCCTGGAGCAGAGCCCCGCTGCGAGGGGCTGGGACCACCCCAGCAGGACCAGCATCACCCGGAGCCTCCAGAGCCTTCATCCCTCCCATATCCCCCTCTGCCCCGGTCCATACCCACGAGCAACGGAGCGAGCCGGTAGTCCCCGGGCTCGGTGGGTCTCTCCGGCTCCCGCAGCCTCGGCACGGCCCTGGGGGAAGCGCCGGGGGGCTGCTTTGCCCAGCGAGGAAGCATGGTCGCACCCAGGCAGCCGGGAGGAAGCAGAAGACGCTCGGAGCACGGCTCCAAAATCTGTGCGACAAACACATGCAGCTTATGGCATATGTTTAAAGCAAACGAAAGACGGGTTTACTAATCACTTGGCATTTAAAGCAACACGGCGTCTCCGTCAAGGCAGATCTAAGGAGACGGCTCGGGTTGCGTTGGCTGTTTATGTTAATTAAATCCGCGATGGGGTCGTTATTAAACACGCACGCAGCCCAAGTGAGCAGTGGGTGGGTTGTTACCGACCTTATCTCACGGCTCTGACCTCGCTCGGCGCTCAGCCGGGCGGCGACTGTCACCTCACATCGCCAGCCGCATCCTCGGCGCCGGGAAGCGGAGCGGCAGCGGTGCCCGATGGATGCCGGAGCTCCCGAGCGGTGCCCGCTCCTGTCCCTGCTCTAGCGAGGGGCTCCCAGGGCCGTCCCCATGGCCGTCCCTCCCTGCCACCATTCCTCTGCCAGCGCCCATCGCATCCTCCCGGCTCCGAGCCGGCGCTTTCCCTCCTCACATCCCTTCCCTGCCCCGGCAACTTTCCCCCCCTGACCGGGTTTATCCCTCCGCCCCGCGCGGACGACTCTTGCTCTCTTTTCTGGCTCAGAGCTCCCTGTGGGTCCCTGGGTATTTTTTTTTCCCCCATGCTCTGGAAATGTCAGCGTGCCCCCTCAAACACATCACATGGGCAGGGAAACAGGAGCCAGTGCTCAGCCCGGCACTGCCAGCGGCGCCGGCAGATTGTCGCGCTGCCCTCGCTGCCCTGCCCAGGCATGGGGCTGCCAGCGGCATGCCACGAGCTGCCAGCGTGCCACAGGCTGCCAGTGCCACTCCAGAAGCTATTCCCGTGTCCCCACCACCCCCAGCAGCAAGCCTGGAGGGTCCGAGGCAGCAGGGCTGCTCTGTGCTCTGGGGGTACCAGAGCCCGATGTCACCAAGCTGCCCAGCCCTGGGCACGAACACCCAAGGCTGTTCCCACGCTGGCCCTGGGGGAGCTCGGGAGAAGCAAAACTAGCATTTGCCTCCCAGGAGAGCCTCGCTGCAAAGGGCTTGTCCCCAGGACACGGCGCTGGATCTGGAGCTTGGCCAGCTGAGCAGGGTCAGCTCACTCCCCGCTGCTGGATGGCTCTTGCAGGGGTTGGAGTGGCTCTTCCCGAATCTCTCCAGAGCCCTCCCCGGCCAGGGCTCTGTCATGGATTCACAGCCACTCAAGCCTGGACACCACAGCCCAGCCAGTCAGGGTGGGAAGAGCTGGGAGCCCAGGAACCCTCACGGCAAAGACCCCCAGCTTGGCTTTATCCCCATTTCCCAACAGGGAAACTGAGGCACGGATGGAGCAGCAGCAGGAGCGCTCCTGGCTCAGAGCCCAGTGGTGGCAGGGCAAGAAGAGAGAAACTCTGGAGCCCAAATCTCCCTGCTGGAGCCCTTCCAGGCTCCCAAACAGCCGCAGCCATGAGTCACAGCTGGCACAGCCACATCCATGACACGCTCTGCCATGACAAACCCTCCCAAAAACTCATTCTCCTCTTTGCTCAGCATTTGTGGAGAGAGATGAGTTGGTTTCTGCTCCCCAAACACGCAAGGGGAGCTTTTTTCCCCCTTCTTTCCCTTAGTCTGGGGCCAAGGGCATCTTTCCCTCCACATTTATATCGTGACAATATTACCTGGGTGGTATTTATATTGGTGCTCTGTGCCAGGCCAGCACTGTGGGGAAGAAGCAGGAGTTGGTCCAAAAAGCTCTGGGTCAACACGGGGCAACAAATGACGTGAGGAAACATGACCAAGGACAAACTGGAGGTCAGTGGCAGGGCTGGGAAGCTTGTCCAGATCTCCTGTGGGCCAGGGCCTGGTGCTCCAGGGAAGATGCTCTGTGCTCCCCGCCACAGGAACAGCACAGGGGTCGTGGAGCTGGAGATCTGGAGTCCTGAGGAGTGTGGAGTTACGGGAGGAAAACGCTGGCAAACAAACCCAGTTCGTGCCGGCAGAAAGGATTAATTGTCCTTCCTGCTGATCCCCGAAACCTGGCTGGCTCCCGCAGCCCCGCTGCAGGGAGGGCCTGAGGATGGGGTGACCTTTTAATTCTGATTGCTCCTCTGATGAGGAGTAAATAACCTTTATTGCAGTTTAAGAGCCGCTCAGAAGCGCTCGCCTGCAGATCTAGAGCTGCCACATCCCTGGCACCGATGGCCCCGAGGGGCACAGCAGTGCCTGTCCCCTATTTCACACGGAAAGGAGCTGCCACAGGACGGGGACAGGAGCCAAAGGGGGTTCCAAGATCCCAGGTTTATACAAGGACACTTTCACCACCTCCCTCACTGAAGGCAGAGTGGGTGCCAGGCACCATCCCAGGTGCCACCAGCACCACCTGCACCTGGCACTGCTGTGCCAACACCATGGGGACAGTGCCCGGGAGGGTCCTGCCATCACAGCTGGAAGGGACACCATTACTTGCACCCTAAAACCCCATCTAAATATGCTCAGTAATGGAGGCAAACACCTGTTTTTAAATCCAAAGGTTAGTTTTTCCACTTTGGGACTTCTCAAGGTGATGACTTCCCTGCAGCACAAACCTGAGCTGGCAGGGTGGTGACAAGAGCCACCCGAGCACACACAAACCTCACTGCTGGGTGACACTTTGCCCTCACCAGGGCCGGGATCGGCCGGGCTGAGCCATGAAGTGTCCACGAGGCAAATCCCAAGGAGAGGGTGGTAAAAGGAGCTCTAACACATCAGAGTGAGATCTGCATTTACACCTGCAACACCAGACATGGTTTTGCTCTCAGCACCTCCCAGGGAGCTGCTTCCAGACAGCACCAGCACCCAAAGTGCCTGTGGGGAAGAAGGATGCCACACTCCCTGCTCCGTGCCCACTCTCCAGTTGCTGGTGCCAGGTCCTGGGAAGAGCAGTGCTCTCTCCTCCACACGCCAGCCAACCCCTCCACATTCTTACGAATCTATAAACTCCTCAGAGCCACGACTGCTCCTCACAATGCCCGTGCACAGCCCTGAGCACAATCAAGTCTCGCCCTGCCCCGGCGCCGATCGCGGCGGTTGGGATGCGAACAGTGGGGCACTCATGGAGCGGGAATAACGCCGCCTTCCCGGAGCTGGGGCAGACAGCACAGCTTTGTGTCTGCTCCCCTGGGGCTGCACACCCAGTCTATACAGCAATATTCACGCATGTGGTGCCCTCACACACACACAGTGGGTCTATTGTGCAGCACGCCAAGGACAAGATATCGGGGACGGACAGAGCGCTCTGCTCCTGGGGTGGGGGATGCTGGAGGGGGATCAGGGATCTGCCATGCCAAGGGGTGCTGGAGGGGCAAAGAGGAGTTAACCAGGAGTGGATTGACACTGAAAGTATTGCAAAAAACCAGCCATGCCCGTGCCCAGCATCACCTGCTTGCCCCAGGGTGGGATGCTGGGCACAAGCGGGAATGGATGTGCCTCATTCCTGGTGGCTGGAGTGGCTGAGATGTGGGATTTGAGCATTTTCTGTCTGCTTCTCCTCATGAGCCTGGGCATGGACAGACAGACACTCTTTCCTTGCTGTACCCAAGCGCAGGAAGCAGGAGGTGGCTGGAGAAGGAATTTCTGCTGCAACACCCACCCGAGGATGACACTGAGCTGATGGGAAATCAGTGTCTCATTTGGAAACGCTTTCCCATGCCCAAATTCCCCCTCCTCACACCACAATGCCCATCAGGACATGAGCTCTGCCCCAAACCAGAGGGTGGGCTGTTTACACCAGACTTTATCCCAACCCTTGGGATGCCATGAGTGGGAAAAAGACCCTCATGCAGGCACGGTGAGACGTAGGGCAGCTTAGAGCTGGGTGGACAGGAAGGCCTTTTCCATTGCAGAGGCAGGTGATCTCATCGTGCCAGCAGAGGTATCAGATCTGCTGCTCCCAGAAACGGGAGGAAAGCAGATTAAGCAAAAAAAAAAATTCATTGAAGACCTTTTGGCATCACACGGCTCAATGCATTTCACAGCTGAAGGGCCAGGAAGTGTAGTTTCTTATTAAACTCAGCCAACTGATGGCTGATAACTTCTCAAGTCATAAAAACTCCTCAGAGCCCAGCGAGAACCTGGAGGTGTCAAGGCAGCTCAGAGGATGGCTCAGCCTGCTCAGAGGAGCGACGGGAACGGATCTGGGGGAGAGGAACCAGGGCCACGTGGCTGCAGGGAACATCTGCCGAGGCTGGCAACACCCGGAGCGCTGGCAGGGCCCGTCGCAGAGCCCAGACGGGACCTGCCAAGGGTGGCAGGTGGAGCCGAGGGGAGGATTTGGCAGCCGAAGGGCCCCGCCAGCCTCCCACGGGAGCCGGTGCATCAGGGCTCGGCTCCACTCGCATCCCAAGCTGTTCCCGCGGCCGCCCCGGCACCCTCTGGGCGAGCCCACGGGGCTGGGGCTTTGCTCCCCAGCTGGTGAGGAAACCAAAACCCAGCCTGGGGAAACGAGGAAGCGAGAATTTGTTCCCCAAAACGGCACAACCCGAGCGGTGCCTGGCACAGCATGCCAGCCCTGAGCTGCTGCAGCAACACCTCCAGGGCCCGGCTGGCACCCGCGGTGCCCACCGGCTCCCACCCGGCGCCGTGGCACGGCACCAAGTCCTTCTGCTCCCACCATGCTCCAGCACCCTCTCCCTTTGCTCACTTGCTCAGCACAGATGCACCAAAATCCGCGATGGGACTCGGAGCGGAGCCTCTTCCTGCCACAGTTGGGGGGTTACAGGAGAAGTGCCCAGTTCCGCATTAAAATATCCACCACTGAGACATGAAATATGAAGGGACGTATTCCAAGACCAGCTGCAGCAGCAGTTGATGCAGGTCCTGGGCCAGGTCCCTGGCAGGGGCTTTCAGTTCTAGTTTTGCAGAGAGAAAGCTTTGACAAGGGCAGTGCTGGGGTTTGGGGGGCACCAGGCCCCTCCTCCCGGAGCTTTAGAATCATAGAATGAATCCCCAGATGGTCTGGGCTGGAAGGGACCTTAAAGCCCATCCAGTGCCACCCCCTGTCATGGGCAGGGACACCTTCCACTGTCCCAGGTCACTCCAAGCCACATCCAACCTGACCTTGGACACTTCCAGGGATGGAGCAGCCCCAGCTTCTCTGCCCCCTTTAGCGAGGGCAGAAATCCCAAGTGCCATGGAAGACATTCATATCTCCTAAAACCTTTTGGCACTGATGAGCAGTGTCACTGCCAAACCCTCCAAGTCTTGTGCTTCGAGCAAATCTGCAGGATGGGGGGAGGCAGGGGGGTCCCACCAACCCCTGGGAGCTGCACCCACCCAGACCACCCAGGGATGCTGCTCTTTACCCACCTGGAGAGCCAAACCTCACCTGGCCTGAAGCAAAACCATCACCTGGCTTATTCCCCCACCAGCACCATCCCCTGCACAGGGATCCAGATCCCAGAGCTTCCCAGGCATTTTGGAACTCCCAGTTCCATCACACCCTCAACAGTCCCACACCAGGTCCCCCCTCACCTGGGCACCTCTGCTCCTGGGGTTGCTCTTCCTTTCAAGGCAGGCCGGGTTTACTCTGATTTAAATCAAAGCTCTGTTAGCTACAGTGCCATTACCACTGCCAAAAACGGCAACTAAATGGCATTTCCCCACCGCTCCAGTTATATTTCTGTGCTCTTTACCCATTTGTAAACTGCAGGAGGGAACAATTTAAGGCATCTGAGTGAAATGCTTAAATTAACAATTTACAAATAGCTTAATTGAGGTCCTGGTCTCCCTCTTCCTGAGCAGAAGCTGCTAAATGATTCTGAATCATTCCTATTTATTGGTTCTTGTGCTGTGAATTACAGGCCCTGGACTACAATAAAGGCTTTAATACCTTGGCACAGGCTGGGGGGGAGCCGTGACTTCCACCGAGCACGGCTGGCGACAGACGGCCAGAGCCACGGATGGGAGCTGAGGAACCAGAAAAGTGGGAAAAAATCGGGCAAGGGAGGCAAGAGATGAGGGGGCTGAGAGATCTGGCTGGAGCAGAGGGATGCTACGAAGTGTACAGCCCACCTGGGGGCTTTATGTGGCTCCAAATGAGGGGTTTGCACTGAAAAATCACTGTTAGGGAGCAACTGGTGCTTGGATGTGGCTCAGAGGGTGGGGGAGCTCAGCCCTGTGGTTTGGGATGAGGCCTGGGAAGAGGGATGCAGGTGCTGCCCGATGGTGCAGCTCTGAGGGTGGGGAGTTGGGGTTTCACCTGAAGAAACAGGTGGTTGGATGGGGCTTGGAAGAACCTGGGCTAGTGGAAGGTGTCCCTACCCACGGCAGGAGATGGGTCTGGATGAGCTTTAAGGTCCCTCCCTGTCCAAACCAGTCTGTGATTCTGTGATTCTATACAACAGCCACCACCAACACCCTCAAGCCTCCGGCCACCCCCACAAAGCCCAGGGATGCCCCCGTTCCCGTCCCACCCTTCCCAAGAGCCAGCTCCCAGCAGTGGAGGAGGGCAGCCATGCCCAGGAGGGGTGGAAGGATCTGCTCTGCCCACGGCCTCGCACTCGTTAAACCCCTCGCAGGCAGCCAAGGACACTCACGTCTGCATCAAACTCCTCAGCTCCCAGGCTAATTCTGGCACATCAGACAGTAATTATAGGTACATCGGCGGCGCTGACAAGTCTGGAGCTCGTCAGCCCAGCTCCTGTCAGCACGGAGCTGCAGGCTCCCCGTGGGGAGCCCAGGGGGGCTCATCCTCTCCCACCCGCTCCCGGCTCTATTTTGGGGATCTCTGGCACTGCCCGGCCCCCGAGCACCTGCTGGTACCCCGGGGCTCAGCCCACCAGCACCAGCCCCATCCCTCTCCATGCCTGCTGAAAGGGAGCTCCATCACCTGTGGGTTTCCATGGCTCCAGCTCGTGCCCCTGCCACGTTTGGGATTCCACAGGCCCTGGATGAAGAACAGGCACCTGCTCCCCGTGCCCAGCACCCTGGAGGAGCCAGCCCATGGTTCACACCCTCATCCTGCCACACCACCCAACCAGATCTTCACCTGGTGTAAATCACCTGCAGATCTGCCCCGATTTACACCAGGGAAGGATGTTGGAGCTTCTGTTTCCATCACTTTTGAAAAATCAGGCCGGAAATCAGGTGGGAACATCCCCAGCCACCAGTGAGCTGGAACCGTGGCCGTGTGGCTGCAAGGCTCCAACCCAGGAGAGTCTGTGGCTGGGAAGCTCAAACAGCACCAGGGAGGAGGAGGAGGAGGATGAGACAGGCTGCTTGTTTGCTGATTTTAACACGGGGGAGGAAGATGCATGTGGGGGGAGAAGCAATAATTTTAATTAAAAGGCAAATGACTGCACTGAAAGTTGTCTTGAAGCAGAGAGATATTACAAAGCTGTTGACTCTGTGAAATATTCCTCCCTGGGCTGCTTGACAGGGAAAAGTATTGAGGCAGCACAGGCTGCTTGAGCATCCTGGCTCAGGGAAGGGGAGAGGAGAGTGGGAACCAGGGGATGGGGACAACCCCTGTCCCAGGGGACACCACAGCAGCTGGCAAACCTTGTCCTCTGCTCTGTGTGGGCCAGTATTTCTCCTGCTGTGGCTCCTGCCCCTTCACCTGGGCAAACAAGAGCTGAGCATCCCCACCATTCCGGTTACACGGACCTTCCCAGCCCTGCCCCGTCACAGAAGGGCCTTTCCTTCTCTCCAGTTCCTTCTGACAAGTCCCTGCTGCATCCTGTTGACTTTCAACAAGACTTTGGGAACAAAAGCCAAGCCTCCACACTGCCAAAACCTTCCTGGATGCCTCCAGCCCTTCTCTGAGCCACATCCCTGCCGGAACCTCGGGTGGGATCAAAGAGCAGTGCCGGTTTCTGTCGCCGAGCTGTGGGTCTGCCAGTCTGAGCAGGTGTTTGCGACCTCTCAGAGAGGTCAAAGCCACCTTCTTTCCAAGGAGACAAGCTCATTAAGTGGCATCATTACACGGCTGTGTGATGACCTTAGAGCTGCCTGTGCGTTCACCTCCACGAGGATGTGGCTTCCGAGAGCGGCGGCTCTTTAATCTTGTTCAGACAGAGGCAGAACAAGAGCGGAGAGTTGGAAGCTGAAGCGTCAGAAACACAGACAAGAGACAAGAAATGTTCTGAATGGGGCTAGACAAGGGGGTTTCTCCATCATTGCCACCTCTGAACCAAGGTAGAGCATCCTTTGGGAGGACAAACACGCTCGGCCAGGCCTTCAGGTAGTGATGCAGGAGTTGCTGCCAAGACTTTCCAGCCTCTGCCTCACTGAGGTCAAACTGGGTGATCAGAAGGGTCTTTTCTGCTCTGAGAAGATCCCACAAACCCAGCAAATCCCACAAATCCTACCCATGACCTTCACCCCCTTCCCCTCTGCCTTCCTACTTGTGCTGGCTTGAACACCTCCTGGTGCCCCCGACCCATTCAACAACTCGAATCCTCAAAAAGCATCCCCATTACTCCACTTTCCCCACCAATTTGCTGGGATTCAGCAGCAGCAGCAGGACCTGCAGCTCTCCCCATGAACACCAGTGATGGAGCTCCCAGCGTTTCCAGCCTGCAGAGCCAGCTCCCAGCTCCTGCAGAGAGCAACAGGAGCCACCAGCACAGCCTGCAGCCCTTCCTTCCCACATGGCCCCAAGGCAGGAGCCGTGCAATGTGCTCTCCAGCCGGGGGGGAAACGTGCACACCATTCCGAGCCAGGAATTTAATTGCTCGTGTAGTCCTGGGACAGCAAATGAGCTAGACCAGCACTGGGGCAGGTCCCCATATGGATGCACGGCCCGGGTGTGATCTGCTCCCTCCATCCTGCTCCCTCCATCCTGCTCCCCCACTCCCATTTCGGGGTAATGTGCTCATTACAACTCAACGAGGCGCTTGCAGGAAACGCAATTAAATTACAGAGCACTGTTCCAGCGCCGTGGTTTTCCACCGAGCAGGGGCTCGTGTCGGGAGGGCTGGAACACCCCACCTATTACAAGCTTGGTTTACCCCACCTCCAGGTTTTCCTGCCTGGCACAGCCCTGCCTGCGCTGGGATTGCAGCTGCCTGACAGCCACAACATGCCTCGGGACAGACAGACACAGCAGTGCTGCTCCCCTCAGCTTCCAGCTGGCACCAGCCCTGGGAATCTACCTGCTCCAGGGTGGGAGGTCATCAAATTCCCAGATAAAGCAGTGTAAAGCAGAAGGCAGTGGGATGGTGCAGGCTGATGCCCCTCCGGGGATGCTGCATGAGGGATGCAGCTCCCAGCCCTAAGGAATGCTACGGGATGGGCTCCTGGAGAGCACAGATGGAGAGGAACATGAAGGAAAAGGAGGTTTTTCTCAAGGTGGGTTGTTCCTGATCACCTGGATCAGGGAATGGCTTTGGAACGGGCTCCTGGAGAACAGGAATGGAAAGGAACACAGGGGAAAAGGAGGTTTTTCTGAAGGGAGCTGGTTTCCTCATCACCTGAGCCAGGACTGACTGGTGCCACTGCTGCTCCTCTGGGGATCATTTAGTCTGGGAGCTGCTGCCTTGATTGACAGGGCTCTGGTGAACTCCTCAGCCTCCCCAAAAAGCAAAGCTGGAGTCTGCTGAGACTCCGGAGCAAGCCCTGGCAATGGGAACACCCAGCCCATTAGAGGCCGACAGATGCCACCGAAATAAGTTCCATTATTGTGACAGACCCAGCAGGAGCTGCTACTGAACAGATTCCACCACACTTCCCCTCTCACAGCTGCCCTAAAGCAGCCACACTTCCACAGGCAGCTCCCAGGGAAGGCACCTGCCTCTCCACCTCGCCGCCAGAGCGCCAACATCTGCCTCTCTCATTCCCCTCTGGAAGGTTTTTTCCTTCCAATCCCAATGAGGAAAACCTCAAAGGTTGCAAACTCCACTTGGTGGAGAGAGAACTGATCCTTCCAGGAGCACCAGGGACCCTTCCAGGATAACCAGGGACCCTTCCAGGATAACCAGGGACCTCTCCAGGAGCAAACACCATTCCCAGCTCCACAAACCCACCCCCTTCCTGCAAAGGAGGGTGGAGCTGGTTCCTCGATCACCGCTGCAAAGCAGAAAGCAGGCAACACCCTCCTGTGAACAGCCAAAAAAAGAAGAGCTACAGGTGCTGCCCTCACCCACCACGGTCCCTGAGCCCGGGAGAGGGTCAGGGAAGGAGTGAACATCAAACATGAAACAAGCAGGGTGGGGGAAGGATCCTGTCGGCCCCCGGCCCCGGTACTGACCTGGAGACTTTAAACAAAGGGAACAGAGTCCTGGCTTCTTCCCTCCTGCAATTCGATCGAGCCCTGGTTAGGGACAGGAAAGGAGGAGATTCATGAATGAACGCGATCCAGGCGGGAATGTTTGCCGGGGATGGAGGGGAATAAACAAATAAATCAGAGCAAGCAAACACATCATAAATCTGAAACAAAAGAGCAGCAGCAGGAGGGATCTGAGAGTGAAACACAGTGTGGAGAGTGATGGGGAGCCGGGCCGTGCCCCCCTGGGGGGGGCATAAGAGGGGCAGCCCCCCTACCACACAGACACAACATTCCCACACCTGAGAGGGCTTGTTCTTACAGGTAGGGATGGGAACATCCCCCACACGGGCTGCAAATGCCCCCCCAAACACCCCGTACTGCAGCTGTGGGGCTGAGCCTCCAGCTCCAGGGGGATGTCTGTTGGGAAGAGGAGTTATGGGCATGGAAGAGCGAGGGGGGATCAGAGTAGATGGACTTATTGTGGGTTTTTTCTCCAGCATACACAGAATGGACTTTTCTAGCATAAATGAAGCTGCACAACCTTGTTGTGCCCAATTTGTGCAGCAGCACAGCCTGGCCCAAGGTCCTGCCAGCTCCCTGTGGGGCAACGGCGGCTCCGAAACCTCAGCACCAAAATCCCCTGCCCACCCCAGTCAGGGGCTGGAACCCCCTCACTCTCACTGGCACTGTCCCTACGAGCGAGCACAGTGACAACAACAGCCCTGGGGGGATTTGGGGAGGGAAGAGGGGCTGCACAGGGCTCACCCCTCTCTGCCCTGTGGGTCTGGACCCCCAAACATATCACCCACACCGGCCTGAGCGTGGGCACTGCCTGGCTCCCAGAAAAACAGCCCAGAGCTGCCCTGAGCCTTTGTTTTCAGGGACGTGGGGTGGTGTTCTCCTCACCCCTGTGCCTGGAGGAGCGGGGTGACAAAGGCAGGGCCAGCAGGGGACACAGACCTCGGTGCCCACAAGGAGCCCTTTCTTTGCTGGACAGAGGGAGAAGCTGCTCCGGGCACTGGGAGGGAGCTCAGCTTGTCCATCACACCCACAGCCGTGGGACATCTGTCCCCTCACCCCGAGCCTGGCACTGCTCCACGTGTCCTCATCCCGCTGTCAGTTCTTCCACGGCAGCTGGGGGGGCTCTGTGGGGCCCCCCCTTGCCCAGCAAGGAGGAGGAGGGAAAGGGGAGGAAGAGGGTTAATGGCATTTCTAACCCCTGCGTGGCTGCAAGCCCGAAAAACCAGCCCTGAAGGGCTCAGCATCCCTGTGAATGCTGCTGGTTCTCTGCTGTGCCACGCTTGGAATGCTCCCAGGGCAGCCTGGGCTCAGGCAAGCCCTGTTATCCCTGGATTTGGGTGGGTTTTCACCCTCAGATCCCACGGGGGGGTTTTGGTTGGGATGGGGAGCCCCCTCCCCGCTGCTGAGACTCCAGAGCCACTTGTATCCCTGCGGATCAGAGGGTGGATTCAAGAGCTGGTGGTTCAGGAATGGATTTCACGCCCAGTGTGAGTAAATAATCTTAAAGGCGCAATGGCAGGGAAACAAAAAGCACAAAATATAAGTGGAAAATCCTTCCGAAATGCACTTTATTCCTTTGTTTTGATAATTGCAGATCAGGTTTAATTATTTATGCCATATTTTATAATGTGCCAGGAAATGCTCCGGAGCGAACCTGCAGGAATATCCTTCCTCTCCCTGGTTCATCAGGAGACCTGAGTGACAAAACACAGGGTTTTCTAGTTGAAACACCAAAAGGAGGGGGCCAAATGTGGCTCCTCTTCCCCATTTCCCATGGAGAACCGAGCTCTCCAATCTCATCCCCAGGATTGCCTTGGTGTGGAGGGGAGGAGGAGGCTGGAGGTGTTTCCAGTGCCCACCCTGAGACCTCCAGAGGAGATCCCAGCTCCTGGATTTGATCCTGCATGTGAAGGGCCAAGGACTTGCCCCTGGAGCACCTTGGCTTCCCCTCGTGTTGAAGGGAGATAAGAGACTTGCTTTTCCAGAGAGCTGGGACTGACAGCTGAAAAGAGCTCATCATTATCTGCAGAGCACCACAACCTCCCTGGAGTTATCCTGGCTGAGGTACCGAGTCACGAGGCAGCCAAAAATTCCCTCAAGGTCCCGCCACACCCCAGGATGGGGAGCATAGCAGCCCCCAAGCCATCCTGCCTCGAGCCCTCTGTGTTCCTGCCATTCAGCAGCAGTGGTGACCCTTCTTTGCTTCAGCACCCCCATGGAAGCCTCAAGGGAGCAGCACAGGAGCCTGGCCAAGAGCGCTGGTGCCCACCTGAGGGACCTCATGCTTGGAGAAGATGCTGGTTCACACCTCTAAGTGTGAGCAGATCACATGGGAGGGACAAAAGGCATGGACAGAGCTGGGAGCCGTGTGGGAGCAGCCTGGCCAAGCCCTGGGAGCGGATTCCCTGCCTTCTGCAGGGCAGGAAGAGAGGGAGGGCAGGGAAGGCACCATCTCCGTGTCCTTGAGTGTCCTTTGGAGGCTTTGCTTTTCACGCAGTGCAGCGGAAGGACTGAAAATCCCAAACTGCTCTTGTCTTTGATTCCCACCACCAAAGAGAGAGTCGAAAGGAAGCGGCGAAGGCGAGAGAAAGGAGGAGGTGTGTGGAAAGGGAGAAGGGAGAAAAGGAGCAGGTCTGGGGACAAGGGGGTACTGCCAGCCCCCCTCACCCTGGCAAGACCTGGAGCCCCTTTTGAGGGGACAAGGACGCCTTGGGAGCCTCCTCCTCTCACCCAGGGCTCGGCAGCTCCATGTGCGAGGGCAGAGGATGCTCCCAACAGCCGAGCACTGATGTCTCCTCCCCAAAACACACCCACACCGAGGCATCACCCAAAAATCCCGAGGGAACGCCGTGCCAGAGCTGGGTGGCTGCCCCTGAGTGCTCCCAGAGCAGCTGGAGGAGGCAGGAAAGGAGGATGGACACCCCATAGGCCAGCAGAGCCTTCGGCCTCACCATCACCCCCCAAAGACCAGCCATGCCAGGGCCCAGCACGGGGAGGGGAGTGGGCAGGGCTGGGAACACGCAGCTACGCCGTGTTTGGTCTGGGCAATGTGTTTTTAATGAGCCATCTAATGTTTTCCAAATTATGCTGGAATCATTAATCCTCCTGAAATGAGACAGATCCCGCAGCCGCAGGCAGTGCCGGGGCTGCCTGTTGCACCTCCCTGCTGCCTCCACTCTGCTGGATCTCAGGGGGGATGTTGAAGTGAGACCCCCACGGTCCTGGCCCCCTCTTCTACAGAGGGCCCAATGAAGGGCTGGCCAGACCCTCTGCCACAGCACGGTCAGGTGGAGGAGGATCGTGGCTCTGCAGCTCCCACTGCACCTCCTCTCTGCTCCTCCCCTTGATCCCTGATCCCCACAGCCCCAAGCCAAGCTGGATCTGGCCAACACCAAGCTCATTCTCCTCCTCACCCCTCCCAGGCCCAGGGCTGCCAAGTGCTGGAGCTCCCTCCCACCTGGAGATACTCCACAGGGGCAAAAATAATCTGGGAAGCAAGAAATTATCTGGGGAGCAAAAACGATCCAAACCAGCCACGCAGCACCCGGGAGGAGGTGGTGTCAAGCCAAGCCCTCCTCCCTCCTGGAAGCATCACAGTGTCAAGATCCAGCCCTGCCAGAGCAGCTTGGGATGCTCTCAGCCTTGGGATGTGGGAATTGGGCCTGGGAGGTCACAGCAAATGGGATGTTGAAGCCAGAAGAGGCACGTGCCGGGTGGGAGATGGACACAGGGCACGAGTGGCTCCAGCCCTGCCACCTCCCCGTGCTCTCCCCCAGAGATCCAGCTCTAATTGCAGGAGGGAGGTGCTGTATTTTTCCATGCATGAAGATCCAAAGTGACACTTTTCCCTTTCTCTTTTCGGAATGCAAGAGAGAGAGAGAGAGCTGGTTCATTAACATAAAACCACCGAGCCAAATAAAAACCCTGAGTGCCGTGACAGCATCCCTGCAAATAACACGGGAGAGGGGAATTTATTCCTCTCCAGCTCTGCCCTTGCCAAGCGCCACGGCAGCAGGAAAGTCAACTGACAGGTGGTTGTTTCACACCCTATTGCTGCACCACTCGGCTCGGCCCAGCCGCCTCCGAGCCGCTGACAGATGGATGGGACTGGGATGGCAGGATTGCCCCGGCTCCAGCCCGCGGAGCCAAGGGATGCTCGGGGAGAGCAGCGTGACCGGAGCCCCTCGGGAAGGCTGGGAGAGGGGTGGCCAAGCCCAGATGCTGGCCAGTTGGAGCAGGGATTTCTCCCCAAGGCAGCGTTGTGTCCACCTATCCAAAAATACCAGGATGGCTGTGGAGCTTCCAGGCAAAGCAGGGTGTGGGGAAGTGCCACAAGGCTCGCAAGATCCATATGCTTTGTGCACACCAGTTCTGTGGGAATTCGGCTTCTGGAATGTGTCAGTGACTTAGAAACACACATGGCCTGTGGTGCCATGCCTGGCATCCAGCTGGAGCAGGAGATCCAACTGTGGCCACACTGGCTGCCCCCAACCAGCTGCCTGCACAGCCCTTTTCTCCCTGCACGTTTTTGGGTTCCCTTCTCCAGGGTCATCTCTTTTGCCTTCCCCCTCCCCTGCCTTCACCACAGGGCTTTAGAAGGACCTACATTTGCAAACACATCCCCCCAAAATCCCATTCCAGCTCTCCATCCCTCCCTCCTGCTCCCACAACAGGCTGCCAGCTCTCTCTGAGCTCAGCTGGGTACAGGATCCAAACCTCCATCCTCCTGCACTTGGGCTCATTTCAGCTCAAAATATCCCATTGAAACAAAACCCACAAAACCCAGAGCAGATGCCACAACCACTTCTCCAACCCATCTCTCTGGGAGTTGCAGCATCCCTTCCCTACCTTGGCTATCCCTGCCTCCCACAGGTAATTAATTCAATTAACAAGAGCCACTGACCATGAGGTTTGGATGCCCAGAACCCCAGGATGCTCCCAGGGAAATCGCCAGTGCTTTGGGAAAGGGGAAATCAGGGAAAATTCGGGCAGTTCAGGAGCCAAACACTGTTTCCCATCGTGGCGGCTGCAGGGACGTGGGGTCTGATCCACAGTATTCCCTGGGGCTGGGGGCTTACCCACAGCATTCCTGGGGGCTGGGAGATGACCCACAGAATTCCATGGGGCTGCAACTCAGGGAAAGGCAGGAAAATGCCCAGGCTGCAGGACAGGAGCCATTAATCCAGGCAGCTCCTGAAATATGGAGGCTTTTAACTGGCTGTAATTGAAATAGATAAACTTGAGGTGGAGGAGACCTGACAACAACCTCCAAGGGTGCCAGGAGATTGTTTGGAGCAGGGAAGTGCTGGGGGGGTCAGCACCTGCATCCCAGGGAGCCCCCACCTCCACAGCCCATCCTTTTTTGGGTGTCCCTTTCCAAGGTCTGAGCAATTCTCAATTCATGGAGTGACCCAAGCCAGGGGATAACGGGGTAGGACGGGAAGAGAAGCTGCTCCTTGACTCCCCTTTCCCAAAGCTGCTGGAACACTGGTTCCCAGTTTGGAGCTGGAATGCAGATGCTACATTTCCCAGCCTGGAGCTATTAGCTGTTCTAGGAGCCCAAATGCATCATCTTCCTTCGCAATCAGAACATTTCAGCAGAGGGGGGGAAAACACAAACAAACCATAAGTGTTTGTTCCCCCCCTTCCCCTTCCTCCCGCCCCCACCCAGCCCTCTCCATCAGCCCTTCTGTTGGAGATGAATTTAAAAAAATTAAAAATCCGTCATTTGCATTTATTCTGAAAGTGGAAACCATGCAGGGGGAGGGAAAAAATAAAAACAGCTGACAGCAAAGTTTTATTATCCCCATCGGGCGGCGAGGAGCAAATCAGTCATTTTTTAACAGGCATTGAAGCTCCTTTGGTGAGAGAGTCCTCGAGCCTTGGTGCACCTGCAGCCTGGCACAGCCAGGAGGGGGGTTAATGAGGCCCTTGGATGGCAGTGAGCACAGCTGATGGGTTCCAGCTCGCTGAAGAACCATGTGGGGATGAGCTGGGACCTCCCCAAATCCACACATGCCACTGTGGGAGATGAGAGCCTGGCTGGTGGGTGAGACCCGCTGGCACGGACCCATCACAGGGGTCAGACCTCCCCAGGTGATGCCAGCAGGGCTGCTTGTGCTTTGTGAAGCCAATAACCCCTCAAAGCTTGGCCAAGCAGCCTCCATGCTCAGCCCCGGGGACCTCAGACCAGGCATTTTGTAGAATCAAGGGATTATTTGTGTCGGAAGGACCTTAAGGATCATCCAGTTCCAACTCTGTGACATGGGCGGGACATCTTCCCCTAGACCAGATTACTCAGAACCCCCTTTCTCACGTCCCCTAACCAAAGGTGATTTAATAACAAAGATAATAATCTCAAAACTTGATCCCAGCTGCTGGGAAAGAGCCAACCGAGGAAAGAGCTGGTGATGGAATAACTTCCCAGGCAGGGAGGTGGCACCAACAGGAGTCTCTGTCCTTCTTGTACCTCCCGTCCAGCCAGCACTGCCCTCCCCAAGTGGACTGTGGGTGCTGACCCCCATCAGGCCACTTTGCTGGAGGTCCTACACCTCCAAGCCAAGAGCTGCAGGGCTGCAGTGAGGGCCAATGTGAGATTCAAGTGGTAGCAAGCCAGGGATGCTCCTCCATCATGGGGACACCACCCCAGCACCAGGGACAGAGCAACACGATGGAGAACTCACTCCTCCCAGAAACAGGGACCACAGCACAGGACCCAAATGGGACTGCTGCCCGTGTGCACACCACAGCACCCCAAACCCCACTCTGCTGCACCCCTGAGCCTCTCCAAAACACCCCTCCAGCCTGCAGGCCCCCTCTTTCCTCCCCAGCGTGCTTGGAAAGAAAATCTCAACAGCAGGAGCCTCAGTGGGCTGGTCCATGCAAGGAGCACCCTGGGGATCACAGGATCACTGAGGATGGAACAGAGTGATCCCCTGATCAGCCTGTGCCCCATGCCCACCTTGTCACCCATCCCAGAGCACTGAGTGTCACCTCCAGTCAGTCCTTGGGCACCTCCAGGGATGGGGACTCCAAACCTCCCTGGGCAGCCCCTTCCGATGTTTAACAGCCCCTTCTGTGAAGAAATTCCTCCCATGTCCAACCTGCCCCTCCCCTCACACAGCCTGAGGCCGTTCCCTCGCCTCCTGTCCCTTGTTCCCTGGGAGCAGAGCCCGACCCTCCCTCCTCCTTCCTGTCAGGGAGTTACAGGGAGAGAAAAGGTCCCCCCTGAGCCTTCTTTTCTCCAGGCTGAGCCACCCAAGCTCCCTCAGCCACTCCCCAGCTCCAGCCCCTTCCCCAGCCCCATTGCCTTTCTCAGGACTCACTCCCATATCCCTTCACCCCCTCTTCTGCCCCCGAGAGGACACAGCCAGCCTGGCCCTGGGCACCAACCCTGGCTGTGTGGGGGTGCTCCTGCAGCCCCAGGCCACGCTCCATGCCATGGGACAAGGCTCACACGTGTCCCAGGCGTGTCCCTGGGGCACAGAGGCAGCCACCGTGTGCCCCGGCGGGGATCGATGCGTGGCAACGAGCAGAATCGATGTCTATAATTAAACCCTGCCCTGATGGGCTCTGTCCCTCCTGCCCTGCAGACATGGCAGGGGGGGGTCTTTCAGCCCCACAGCAGTGGCCCATGGGGACCACAGGGCCCAGACGGTGACAAGGCAGCACTGAGCCAGGTCCCTGCAAAAGCCAAGGGCACCCAGGGCCACGCTTCTCCCACGGAAAGGTTCGGAACAGAGGATTTACTGGTGGGAAAATAAAGGCGAGGCAGGCACAGGAGGGTGTTTCCCAGAGCAGGGAAGGAGGGATGGAGAGAGAGGGGGATGATGTGGGGGGACAGACGTTTCCTCCCCACCAGGGTGGGGTTGTCCATCCAGGATGGAGCAGGTTCATGATCCAGGCACACACCCACCCCAGCACATCAGAGAAATTCCTTTATCCCTCTCAAATACACGTTTTGGTGGAGATACATGGTTTCCCTACATGGGAAACCAGAAGAGAGCCTGGCACCAACATTAACCCACCCCAGCACTGACCCCACCACCTCCCAGTCCAGAGCAATCACCACGTCAGATCTCAGCCAGAGCCACCCAGCTCCCGTCCCAGCCCACCTCCCTAGGAGGGTGTTGAGCATCTCCCAGACTCCAAACAGGACATTCCATAAAAAACCCAGCAGGGCGAGTATCCCTCCCTGCCCACCCTGCTGGGAGGGGAGGGACAGCTCCTGACAAAGACTAAACCTCCCTTCATACAAAGACAGCAGCCCTGTGACAGCCCTGCCAAGGCCTGGGCACCTCACCCCCTCCCCATTGCCATCCCAGCCCCCCACAAGGGGGTCCCAGCCCACCAGCAGCTCCCTGGGGGAACAAGGCTCCTGTCAGGAGCACAGAGCCATTTCTACAGGCGGGCGAACGCTGCCAGCGTCAGGGGCAGTCTGGTGGGAGATAATTAGCACATCGGAAATGCATTCCTCATTAAAATGAGGGAAGAGCCACCGCTGGGGCTGGAGAGACCGTGTGGCTTCGGGCGGCTTCGGGGGGGGCACTGCCCTGACCCCCGGGATGGGTCGGGGGAGGAGGGCGGTCTGCACAGCAGCTCCCCCTTTCCCAGCAGCGCTGTGAAAGCCATGGAGCCACCAGAGGGACTGAAAAGCCCCTGCACCCCCAGGATCCAGGTGCTCCAGCAAGTTTGGGGTCCCTGAGGAACACCCACCCTCCACCTGGCACCCCTCCATCTCCATCCTGAAGCGCGGGGCAGCCGGATGCGACCCCCTGGCCCATCCCTGAGATGCCTGGGAAGGGGCACAGCTCCCGAGGGCCCCGTGGCTGTCACCGGGTGCTTTCCCGGAGCCAAGCACAGCCAAAGCCAACTTCCCTGGGAGTTGGGTGCTGCCACCACGCAGCAACAGAGGGTGGGTGGGTGGGTGGGTGGGCACAGGCGGGGGCCGAAGCATCGCCACTCCCCAGCCTGTCTCAGCACAGCCCGGGCGAACACGGAGAGAACAAAGAGGGGAGAGGCTGCGGAGCGAAGGCTCAGCTCCCCTCGGCGAGGGCAGACAAAGGGACCCCCACCCATGGCAGAAAAACCCTGCCAGCCACCCCCTCGCCCACCGGGGCTGGCACGGGGCAGGGCAGCGCTGGCGGCTGCATCACACACGCGTGTGCACACCCACCCATCCACCCACCCACCCCCCACCCTGCTCCCGCGGGGGGAACAGACCCCGCCGGGGCTCCCCTCCACGCCCCGAACGCGCGGGGAGCAGCCCGGCCGTGGCACAACCTCCGGAGTTATTTTAAGTTTCCCTCCCCGACGCCTCCCCCCACGCCCCAGCCCTGCCCGGGATGCGCCAGATTTTTTTTCCTCCTGCAAAGGATGCTGAAAATATCTCACAAGGGGCGACCTGCAGCCCTGTGGCTGGTCCTGCCCTTTGTGTCTCGGCAGAGGCCGGGGGGGAAGCGAAAAGGGGGGACAGCAGGTAGGGGAGAGCCCGCAGCCTCCGTCCTCGCCCATCTGTCTCCTCAAGAAAGGAAATCCAGAGCCCGGCAACACCAGCCCGGCTCGCTCAGCAAAACATCCCATTGAATGCACAGCGCTGCAACCAGGGAGCGGGAACAGCCTTGGGCGCAATCCACGATTCCTCCGAGCATCCCGCCGAGCCCCCGCCCGCCAGACCCCCATCGCTCCCCTGTTTCTAGGACACCCGCTCTCCCGCTACTTCACCCCTTCGGAGCAACCCCAGACCACCAAGCAACCCCAAAAAGCAGCATCAGCCCCAGCCCCAGCTCAGCACCCCCAGCCCACCCATCCCCTGGGCGGGGGGAGTCGCCCGGGGTGGGGGGTCAGCACATCGCAGTGCCTGACACACACCCCTCGGGAGCGCCACAACCCCACACACACACACACCCTTTCCCGGGTGTCAAAACTCCAGCACCAGGAGCATTGATTTTGGGGTTTTTTTCCCCTCCCAAAGCAGCTCACCCCACCCCAGCTCCCCCTCGGGCACCATCACCGCTGCCCCCCGGCGACATGGGAGGGGGAGGGAGGCAAAAAAACCACACAAATGAAAAAAAAAATACCTGCTACTTAAGAATGGATGCACATAGTGAGAGTGACATGCCTTGAGAGGGTGTATTCCCCATTTCTGCTCGGCTCCGCTCGCTCTCTTTTCCTCTCCTTTCCTCGGGGCTCGGGGCTCGGGCCCTGCCAGCGCTGGGAGACGGCGCGGGGAGTGGGAGCGCGGGTGGGAGCGTGTGCCGGGGGGTGTGAGCGCGTGGGAACGCGCAGCTCGGCGCTCTACAAAGGAACAAATGGGAAAAACACATTAGCTCATGATAGATTAATGTGCGGGGAGACGGCTCCCCCTCTCTCCGCTCCCTCTTAAAGGCCCCGACGTTTTACCCGGTGATAGGCGGCCCAGCCCCGGTGCCAGGAGCAATCCGGGTGGCACGTTCTTGTCACCGGGTGCCGTCACCTGCTGCCGGCGGAAGAGGCAGCCGGACCCGGGGGAGTGCACAGGTGATGGGAGGGAGGAGCGAGCGGGACACAGGATGTAGGGAATCGGTGTGTGGTTACGGTTGGAAGGGACCGTCGGCGGGGTCAGCCGGGCCAGCGTGACCCAGCCCAGAACGGGGAGGTGGCAGGGGAAAAGCGTGTGGGCACCTCCCGGGAGCGTTTGTACCGCAAACCTGGGTGGCACCTCGCCACGGTCCTGCACAAACAGACGTGTTGCTTCTGCCGTGAAGGTGGGTCTGGGGAAAAGAGGCGAAAATGGTGGTGGAAATGCTGCCAGCAGAGCTGTGACCCCACCTGGCCAGGTGGGACTGGCAGCTGGCAGCTGATGCGGTGCCATGGCTTGGCCATCTGCCCATGAATTCCCGGCACAAGCAGCCAGAGAGACCTTCTGCAGCAGAGCCAGAGTGGCACTGGGGCACCTGTGGCCGGGGTCAGCCCCTGACAGCAGCGCCCACCGTGGTGGGGACCCAGTGCCAGGTGGCTCAGCCTCTGCCTGGCAGTGCCCACCGCAGTGGGGACCCAGCCACGAGGGTCTCAGCCCCGGTGCCCACCACGGCAGGGCCCCAGCCAAAGGCTCCAGGCATTTGTGGTCCAAGGAAGAGCAGCCCCCCAGCCTGACGGGTACACAGACGTGTCCTGCTGCCACCTCACCCCTGCTGCCACCTCCTTGCCAAGAGAAATCAACCCAACGTCCAACAGGGAGAAATGGGAGCGAAAAAAGGGCAGGGAAAAAAAATACAGAATAAATGGGAAATTTTGTTTTGTGATATTTGCCAGGGCCAGCAAGGGGGGCTTTGGGCTTCTTCCCCTTCCCTCCGCTCCCGTGATTGTGACGAGGAGTGCGGGGCTGAGCTGCCCCTCCCAGAGGGGCCAGGGGAGGGTCAGCACACCCCAGCCCCGCAGCGCTGCATTAGAGCCGCGCCGGCTCCATTAGACAACATCCAGGGGGCGAAAGCCTTTCTGCAGCGCCAGCCAAGTGCATCCTGATGGGACTGGCGTGCTGCTGACAGCGGGATGCCCCAGCACGCACAGCTTGGGGGAAACGGGGCTGGCACGGGCTGGGCACGGGGATGGGACCCGCTGCAACGTGCCACCTGTGCCTGCTCTGTGCTGGAGCCCTGGGGCTCGTTCTGTGCTCCCAGGTAATCCCACCGCCCTCCCACTGTGCCCACCTTGCACCCCTCTTGCTGCGGTGGGAGGGGGGAGAATGGGAGCTCATCCTGCTGGGGGTCACCAGAGAGAGTGAAAAAAAAGAGGGATGGGAAAAGTTGCTGTTTAGACCTGAGAGCACTTCCGAGATGTGATAGGAGGTGAAGTGGAGTGAAATCCTCCAGTCTGTTTCTTGCTGGTAGGCAGATTAGTGGAGCTAAAGTTCCCCCGGCATTAAAAGTCTCTCATTTAATACCAAACCTTAATCTGCTGCTCTCCAAGAGATGCCACCAGGAAAGTCAGAGCTTCTCATGGCAGGGGGGAGCGTGGACACCCCACAGGGCCATCCCACATGCCAGGCTAAGGGAAAGAACCTGCACGGGGCAGATCCTGCCCTCCCCACAGGCTCCAGAGTTTCCCACGGCAGATCCCACACCACTGCCTGATGTGATCCCAGAGAGGGACTTAATTTGTGTGGAGCATCAGGTGGGAAATCCAAGGAGAGGGGTGTCAAACACGCCCTCCCTCAGTGGGAGCTGCCCTGGCCCCCAAGAAACAGATTTGAGACATTTTGGGGGGTCTGGGGTGGACCCAAAACTAGAACAGCTGGGAAGGGCCAACCTGACCCAAACCCAGAGATGCTGTGACACTTCCCAGTGGAGCTGGGGACATTTGGCACCAGCAAGAGCAAAGGCAGGCCTGGAGAAGGGGCTGCCCCAGGGGGTGATGCACTGACAGCTCCCCGACTCTGCAGCTCCTGGAGAGGCAGGGTTTGATCACAGCAGATCCAAGGGAGGCGGTGAAATGTCTCTAAATGAGCTGAAACGCCGTCTAATCGGCACATCTATTTTCTAACAAGTTACATATTCCCTTCAGAGCTCCAGTCATCTCAAAAACACATTAAGGAGAAATATTTGAAAGCTAAAATGTATTAAACAAGCACTTCATCCTCATCAGCAGAGAGGTTATGGACCTTTGCTGGTCTCCTTCCAATAACCTTCCACGGGAGATACCACGAGGCACTCTCCTGTTTTCAAAAATCCATTAAAAACACGTGCATGAGGGGCCAGGCCTGGGTGACACACAGTCCCTGACAGCCTTCACAGGGGCTGGCAGGGCAGGATGGGGCGTTGTGGCCTCCAGGGGCCCCCCACAGCAGCCAACACACACCAGCTCCCACCCGAACCCATGGGAGTGACCTGAAAACATCCAAGGTTCCTTGGAAAAGAGCCAGTGAGAGCACGGGTTATTTATTTCTGTTTTCTGAGGCTTTGTATAAAAGGGGAAGGGAGAGGGAAGGCCCTGCAGCCACAAGAGAGAGGAATTTAATTTGGAAAGGAAAGCTGATATCACGTATAACCACACGATGCCAGGAACTGGCACCTCAGCAAAGAACCAACATCCAGCCCCACGAGAGAGCTCTGGGAATGGGACCCCGTGGGACTCCAAAACACCCTCAACACCCACCTTACTGCAGACACCTGCAGCCTTTTTCCTTCCCAAGAAAAGAGGGAAAAGGAAGAAAAGAGGCTCTTAAGTCTTTTGGGTTCCTCCCAGCTTGGTGGTGACTTCACAGTCACTGTTCCACTCTGCCAAAGCCCCCCAGGCCCACAGAAGAGGCTCAAGGTCCTTTCACTGCTGGGCTGGACAGGAGGAACATGAAAGCTGAGCCTTAGCTCTTAATTATTAATCACATATTTCTTTTTTTGTCTTACTTGTCTTAAAAAGTCCTTTGAAGAACCGCCACAGGATGAGATTTGGGTGCTCCTTGCCTTTAATTAGCCATCCCCACAAACCAGACCAGCCTCATCCCCATCCTCTGCTGGGCAGCCTGAGCTGGAGGGGCAGCTCACACCTGCAACAGGTGAGGGAGGTTTTGGGGAGGAGTTCATGATCTCTGGGCATCAAATATCACCCACAGATGGGGGGGTTCAGCACCACAGCCTCCCCCTCCCCAGGCCAGATCTTTTGGGGCCAGGTGCCCCAAACTTTTGATGCCATGATGCTAATTGGGTGTTCTTACCAGCTCTGATATCCCTCCTCTTTGTCTCAGCAACCCCCCCAGCACTGAGCTCTCAGTTTAAGCAGTCAGCAAAAAGGGGGTTTTCCTCTTACCAGTCTGACTCTGCCACCCACTCCACTGGGGAGTCACATCCCCCAGTAACAGGGAACTTCACAACAGGCACTCCCAAACCTGCCCACCTCCAAATAAATGAGCCCCAGATTCTCTGTGCCCCATCCTTAAAACCCACCAGCTCCACCCAAGGGGAGGAACCCCATGTCTGGAAGAGTCTGTAAATGGGAGCATTGGTATGAACATTGCCTGGGTGCCCTGAGCATCACCTGGGCACCCTGAGCCTCACCTGGTCACCCTAAGCCCTTGTGGGGGCTGCTCTGAGGTTGTCCCCCACAACAGCAGTGGTTATTGATGCTGTGAGTGACCTCAGCCCCCAAAACCCCTCAGCTCTAAGCAGGGACACCTCCAGGCTCTGGACATGGAAATTTGACCTGGTCTTCCCACAGGCAACCCCTGCTGACCCCCCCAAAAGCAGGAGAGGGGCAGAATCTGCTCTGCCTCCAGCCCAGCCCTCCAGCCCTCCCCTCACCGCCTCTCCTGGGAGACTCTGAAGCAATTCCTGAGCAGCTGAAGCTCCCGAGCCTGCCTTGCTCATATTTTTAATACATCTTCACACAGAGCCATCCCACACACATCTGTCCCCTCGGCACAGGCTCCCAGTCCCCGCCGTGCCCAGCCCTTGCCCACGCTGGCCCCGCAGCCCCCCGTTTCCATTTATAGGGCTCCCAGTCACGCTCAAGCCCTCACAGCCTCAGCCTGCCACACTTGGGGACATGCCTTTTCCACTCCCCCCTCCAGACACACTCCATCTTCTTCCAAAATCCACCTGGAAAGAGGAAGGAAGCCTTTACATTCCCTCTAAGCACCGTGGGTATTGCCACCACCCAGCCCTTTTTCCTCCTAAAATCTACTTGCCAAGGGGTCCTCATTGCAACACCCAGAATTCTCACCCCTGAGCAGCCAGTTATGGGCTAAAAACTGCACATTTGCACCTATTCTTCTGCAGCCCATAAATAAAGTCAGTGTTATTCCTTTCCCAAATATAAAATGAGGAAAACAGGCACGGAGCAGGGGAAGGGGCTTTGCTCCTCAGTGCTGGAGCCAGCCCAGAGTCCCTGATCTGCCCCAGCTGCCTCAGTCCACGGAAATTTCCTTCTGGGAGTGCAGGGAAGAGGCTGGAGCATTCCATAAACGAGCTGGGGAAGCAATAAAAGACATGCAGAGGAGGAGAAATATTGCAGAACCTGAAATACTCCCCCTCCTGCCCCAAACTGGGGTGGAACAGGGAGGAGCTGGATGTCCCCTTTCACAGGGACTGCTGAGGGCTTGTTAACAGTTAAATATTGTGAGTTGGGAGATGTTTATTATCAAAGCCAAGGGCAGAAAATAGATTTTAGTGTCTCAGAAAGGGACCCTTCGCTGCCTGCGTGTCCTTCCCATCTGGAGCACATCAGGAAGCTGACAGTCCCTTTTGAAGCCTGTCCACACCTGATTTCCACTGGGAACAGCTCTGTGAAGTTCCCGTGTGCTCAGCAGGCTCTGAGGACTGAGCATCCCTCACCCCACAGCAAATCCAGGCATGTGGACCATCCCCATCCTCCACGGAGGCAGGTGGGGGAAGGAGGTGATGACCTACAACCAAAGCAACTTGAAGGGAAAGTGGCTGAAACAACAGAAACTGAAATACCAAAGGCTTTGGTCAGAGAGTTTGGACCCTCGAGGTGTTTTTTAGGAAAGGAAGAGAAGTTTAGCCCCAGTGTGGAAACCCAAATCCCGGGGCCTGAGCCACGTCTTGCCCACCCACGGTCACCATGGTTGAGAATGAGCCACAGCAGCACTGGGGTGTCGTGGTACAGCTGTGCCTGTCCTGCACCCTGGCATTCCACAGGGACTGTACATGGATACAGCACAGAAACACCCACTAAACACCCCCAGAGCCAACTGGAGGCTCAAGGGAAGCTGCTGGAGCTGGAGATGGGCCCTGGAGGGGACACAGCTCCCATGCCCCGGGACACCAGGGGCCATGCAGGGCTGACATTCCTGGGGTGACATGGTGACAGTGCTCTGGTGGCAGCTCCCTATCACTGCCATTATCCTCTCCTTTCCTCTGGGCATCGGCAAGAGGAAAAATCTCCATGGCAACCGAGGACAGATGTGACCATGACTTGTAATTGCACTCTGGAGCCAGCACGTTTTGGGGCTGGACCGGGGCCCCCCCTGTACCAGACCCGCTGCAAACCCTCTGTGAGGGGACCTGCCAGGAGGGGGCACCTAGAACTGCCCAGATTTTACAGCAGAAAACCTGGGCAAGGGAAGAACCAGGGTTGGAGCCCCATTTCCAACATCCAGCCCAGTCTGCCCAGCTCAGCTGGGGTGCTGGGACTGCCCCGTGCCCAGGAGGAGTGTGGGCTGTGGGTGATGCCCACTTTCAGCAGGCTGTGGCCACCTTGCTGGGCTGGCATTGAGGAGGAGGTGGCACTATCCTTCCTCAGCCATTATCCAGGATTCTTTTGCCTAGTGCTGTGTGGGCAAAGAATTGTTGATGTATAATAATATGTGGATGTCAGAGCAGGAGAGGGATGGAGGAGAAGAAAAGGAGAGGGGTGGAAAATAGGTAGAGAGGGTCAGGTCTCCTCCCTCTTCACTCCAGATTTGGCATCTTCCCGTGCTGTGTGTGACACTTTGCTCCCTAAAGCCTCACAGAACTCCATGCCCTCCTTGGCACTGCTCCATGGGACCTTCAGCCATGCCAAGTGCTGTCCCCAGAGCCTGGCCATCAACTGGGGACAGAGCCTGGCCATCAAATGGGGACAGAGTCCCAGCAGTGCTGCTCCTCAGGGGCTGAGCAGTTGGCAGCTGGTGGCCACAGGACAGACAGCTCGGAGTTCTCCCAAGGGACCAGCCCACCCTGCGCTGGGGAAGAAAAGCCAGCTGCTTGACAAGGCTTGATTTCTCCCTGCAGCTTTAAGAGGATTTTCCTGTTAGAAGGAGCAGCTTTGCTGATTGCAGAGATGACCGATATTTCCACTGGCCAGGCAAGAAATCCTGCACTGACCCCCAGACGAGGTGGCCTGGCGGGAGGCCAGGCTTGGGGCTCACCACGCTCGGCTGGTTTGATCCATCCTTTCTTCTGTTGTCAGGATACCCCCAGCAGACCCCATGAACACCCAGCTTAGGGAGGAATAGCAGGATCTTCCTTTGAACAGGGAGAGAAGAGCCCCCAAGCCCTCCTGTACCAGCTGGCCATGGCCTCAGGACAATGGTGGGGATGCAGCAGTGGCCAAGAGGTCAGTGCAGGCTGGAAAAGCTGCCTGGATTATGGTATGGGACATCCCTGTGCCTGGGATCTGCCAGCACAGCCTTGTCCCAGCAAGGACAGCAAGAAGGACACAGTATGATGGTGGGAATGACTTCAGTCCAGCAGGATCTTCCCAGTTCTCAGGGTGTAGGGCAGGGTATGGAAAACAGGAGCCATCAGAGAAGCCCATAGAAGGTTCTGGGGGCTTCTGCAGAGCCTCAGGGCATCTTAGGAGAAATCCACAGCATTTTCTGGGAAGTTCAGCGCTGGGACAGGAGAGATGAGTTATCAGGGCTGATCACAGGCAGGCACTGACAGCTCAAAGGGAAGGAGATGTGCCAGGGCAGGCGGGGAGAGGTCGTGGAGAACCAGGAGAGAGAAAAGCAGCAGCTGATTTAGTGTTTTCTGTGCTGGGAGGAGGAAGGGCAGCAGAGAGGAGCAAAGAGAGGAGCAGTGCAGCAAAAGCATCGCGGGGAAGAGCCACATCCACAGCAGCATCAGCGTGGGAGTGCTCAGGGCAAGACGGTTCTCGGGAGGTCAAGGGCAGCCCTGGACTGCTGGAGAGGGAAGGAGAGGTGCTGGCAGCGATGGGATTTAGAGGGGATTGGGAAGAGAGGAGTTTGGGCAAGATTCTGTGCCAAATAAAAAGAGGGATGTTAAGATTAAGGCACCGTGGAAGGGGAGAGGCAAGGAGAGAGCTGAGTCACGGCTCACACCTCGCTCGGGGGAAGCGCCACAGCGAGAGCAGAGCGGGGCTGTCGGCAGCAATCAGAAAAGAAAGGGAAAAGGGGAGGATGGAGGGCTCAGGCAGGGATTAAATATTATTTACCGGGGCTGTGCTTGAGCTGATGGCTAGACAGCCACCAGGAGACAGCACAGAGGCAATCCTGGGTCATCGGCAGGGATGATGGAGCGCTCGCAGATCCCCGCTGCTCCTCCCAGTGCCCCGAAGTGACAGCATGTGATGGAGAAAGAGTGGAAACGGAGCCAGCAAGAACTTGGATTCCTCCAGGTCCTCACCCTCCTGGAGCAGAATTTTTTCTGCTTCAAGCAAAGAGGGTCCTTGGGCTGCCTGTGACACCCATGGCACCCTCTGGACTGTGGGGAGGGGCTGCCCCGGGGGGGTGACACTGCGTCACACACCACACAGGGAGGGCTCGGGAGGTGGAAATGCCTAAAAAGAGCCACTTGAAGGCTATTTCTGTAGCAAAATGAACGAGAAATCTGGGTCAGAAGGGGTAGGAGGCACGTCAGTGGCTCGCTGGGTGAGAAGGATGTGTTCCTCCAGATCTGGAGGATGGGGTGCCCCATGCCAGCAGGGTTTGGGGCCCAGGGATGTCTCCAGCCAGGAACCAAGGACTCGGTGCCACTTCCAGCGACACCAAAGCACGTAAACAGAGGAGTTAAGGAGGTTACAGGGACCTGCCTTTGGCACATGGATCGATTCTGGCCCAAGCTCCACAGGCAGTCGATGCTCCAAGTCCATCCTGCCCTGGCTCCGTGCTGGGCTGGCCCCAGGGGGGCAAAGCCACGGGGGGCAGTTTGGGCCGACAATCTTCACAAATCGATGAGCAACAGGAGCCTTGCATGAGGTTTTTCTTCTTGCTTCCCACTGACTCACTGCTCTGCACTTGGCAATTCAAATATTGTTGATTATCTCCCCTGTCATACAAAAAAAAGGAAGGATTTTTGGCAAAGAGTTCTCGAGAACTTGGGTTCATCCCAGTACAAATGAGGAAAAGTTTTGAAAAGTCGAAAATGTACAGGATGGGAAAAAATCTCTTCCTGAAAAGCTGGAGCTGGCTGCCTGCTCCCCTCCTCTTCCCCATGCAGGCAGCAGCATCTCCCCGTGCTCCTGGTGCTTTCTCCATTTGGTTCAGACAGTCAACACCCTCCTTCCCACCTTCCTCACCCCTTGGGCTGGAGAGAAATCCCCTTCCATTTGTAAGAGGACAGAGAGAGAGGCACCAATGGATGGGAAATCCGTTTCAAGGAGGAACTTCCAAGGAGCTGGTGAGCACCGAGGAACCCAGCTCTGAAAGGCTTTTTCCTGCCCTGTTTTCTTGAAATGCAGCAGCAGCACTGCCAGCAGACTGTACCTTTAAATCAGAGCCGGGCTGATCCCCAGGACAGCAGCTGGAAAGGGCATATCCATGGCTCCTACAGGGATAAGAGCCTCTGCAGCCCCTGGGATGCAGCAAACGTGGGCTGATGGAGGGCAGCCTGGAGCCTGCCTGGCTGCAGGTACTTAAGAGGCTGTGAGGAGGATGCTCAGCCCCGTGGGGTGGAGGGGATGAAGAACTGGAGTCAACTGGGTGGTGCAGAGGGAGCTGCAGAGGAACAGTGAGCTCAGCTCACCCAGGACTGGTGCCACAGGACCTGGGCTTGGCTCAGACCATGAGCAGAGAGGCTGAGACTGCAAAGAGATGGGCTCGCTGCTCCCAGAGCTCAGTGCCTTGCACTTGGGAGCATCAGCTGGAGCAGAGGGAGCAGAGCTACAGAACCCAACCCAAAACACACCTAAAAAGGTGTGGGAATGCTGCAAGGGGCAGGAGAGCAGCCACTCCCGAGCTCCCAACCCTGCCCACACCCATGTCCCAAAGGACTTGCTGAGATGGTGTTGTTTAGGATAGAAACGCCAATCACATCTCCCTCGGTCTGATCCTCTCCGGGCTGGGCTTGCCAGCCAGAGCTACTTAAATCCTGGAGGAAGTCACTGCTCCAGTGAAAGTTTCTTTACTGCCACAGCCAAGCCAAGCCTGGGTTCTCCCTGCCTTTGGCATCACATCCTTGCAGGTGCATTGGGAGTGCCAGGTGCATTGGGAGAGCTCAAGGAGCACCTCTTGTCGCTGTAGAGCTGCACAAGCCATGGCAAAGGCAGCCTGGATCCCAAATTAATGGTTGGCTCAGGAGATTACTGTCCAGACACAAACCAAAATTTCCTGGAAGCCCACAGGTCGTGTTGGCCTAGCCAAACAGCTCAGAGCTGCAAAAGGACCTTCACTTTGACTCCCAGAAGGGAGAAGGCAGCCAGGAAAGGCAATTTTCACTCCTTAACCCTCCCCTGCCCCGAGGCAAAGGCATCAGACACCTCCCAGCAGCTGATGAACAAAGGAAAAACAAGGGATAGGAGACAGGGGACCAGCGAAGCCCCCAGTGGTTCTGGCACCTGGGAATCCCCCAGGCAGTGCCTGGCCCAGTTTCCATGAGGAGAAACCCCCCAGCCTCAGTGAGTGCTTTACCAGGAGATCTTTACCCCAGGACGGGAATAGTCAAGGGCCATTTGCTGTTTGAAATCCAGGGATGCTCCGGTGCAACAATATGACTGCTCTCCTCTGGTTTCCTCCAGCTAATCCCACCTGTTCCTCACGTGAAGCTCTCAGGAGGCTTCAAAAGGCTTCCCAGCTTCAAAATATTGGGGGAACCTCCCTAATCTCCCTGCCACATCACTGAAAGCTCCCATTCCTGCCCTCCCAGGCATTAGCACACCGGGCAGAGCCTGTGCCCTCGGCAGGATGCTCTAAAGCTCAGCAGAGAGGATGAGCACGGAGTTAAAGCACTGCCAGGAACCCGATAGCCAGGCACCCGTTCCCATCTTCCACATGCTTCCTCCAGGACTCTTCATCTCTATTTTTGGGCCATCCACACTTGCCTGCCTCTCGGGGAAGGTGGGTGGTGGGGAGGCTACCACAAGCTGTTGTGCTTTGAGGGAGATTTTAAGCGTTCTCCTGACAGCTGGGCACCAGTTTGCAGAGTGAATTGGGCAGCCTGGTCATCCTGGGACGTGTGTGAGCTCTGGGTCTGCTCAGGAGCAGCAGAAGAGGTTGGGGACGGGGGATGAGGAGCATCGTGGACATTGGGGACTGCACAGTCAGGGCAGGGGAGAAACCAGGACCTGCCAGACCCTCGTGGGTGGGCAGGTTTTGTCTGGCTCCATTCACAAGGCCAGTCTGAGACACCAGGACGTGGCCAGCTGTCCCTAAAAAGCTCAGAGCCAAGCAGGGAAGGAGGGAGGAGGTGAAAGGGAAAAATGTGCTTACAAGCTCCCACCTCTAATTCAACCTGTCCAGAAACCAGCTCTCCAATAAACCTGTTCAATACCACTTGAGTCCACAAGATGCAGCAAATAAATCACACTCCAGGGATGGAAGAGCCGACACAGCACGGAGGAGGGAGCATGGAAAAACACCTCTCTCTCTGCCTGAACCGTGTTCAGGCTTTTGGGCAACAACCTCACCCAAATGGGCAACCTGGGGGGGCCCCTTGCTCCTCCTTCAGCTGCCCCCACAGAGGCTGAAGGCTGTCACCAGCCAGGGAGAGGGGAAGGAGCCCGAGCCGTCCTTGCTCTCACGCTCAGGTGCCTTCCCTTCCACGAACATTGCCAAGCAGAGGAGAAAATGGGATGGCAAACAGGTCCCGAGGGAGGGCGGGCAGCTGGAGACAGCAGGAGAGGCGGGAGGAGGCAGGGAAGGAACCCCGAGATGCCTCAGAGCCGAGTTCACACCGAGTGGAATTGCTGACAATTTTGCGAGAGGAAAACAATTCGTGTGAATCTTGGGGAAAGGGAATGAAAGGGAAAGAGGCTGTGAGGAGGGGAGGGGGCAGGAGGGGGCAGGGATGCCAGGGGCAGTGCCCACAGGGAGCAGAGGAGGTCAGGGTGCTTGGCATCGCCCGTGAGCTCCAAGTCCATCTCAATATCCATCCAAGGTGAGCATCCACCCAGCGCAACGGGGGGCAAAGCAGCTCCACACCGCTGTCCAAGTGCTAAAACCCACCTCAGTTCCAGACCCAGAGGTAACCACGGCCCTCCTTACAGCCAAGGAGCCTGCCAGCTGATTTCTGGGGGGCTCAAAGGACGGAAGAATGGATGCATTCACTATAGAGAGAGGCTACACATGATAAGGGTTATTGTCTAGAGCTGTAGCTGGAAAGACTGAGGATTTGCTCCCAACGTGGTGAGCAGAACCTGCATCAGGGCTGGACCAACAGCAGGCAAGGCTGGACTGACCTCACTCCCTCAGCCTGGCTGGGATTGCACCGAGCTGGTGTTAACAATCACACACCCAAGAGCTGCAAAGGAGCAGAAGGTTGGTGTTTATTGAGCCCAGAACTCCCCAGAATGACAGATTTACAGTATTCTGCACAACACCCGGGCCTGTCTGATGGTTGCTCCTGTTGCCCTGGAGACACGACAGGCCTTAGCATTATTGATGCTTTTTTTGGTGACCAAGACAGCACTGGGATGATGTGGCTCATTGATTTCCCTAATGAAAACCTTGGTGAACCATAATGTTGGACCACAAAGCAGTGGTGAATCTCACAAGCCAAAGAAGAGTCAGCACGAGCTGCTGTGGCACAGACGTGGATCGAAACCAGGATCTTCTCCAGCCGCACATGGAGCCAGGGAAAAAACCACACACAGAGGGGCCAGCATTCCTCCCTGTGGTGCCAGCACTCCGGAGCCACAGGGCTTCCTGAAGTGATTTTTCCCATTAATGGTGCAAACTGCCGAGGACTCGAGGGTTCTCATATCACGGTTTGATAAAATGCCTGAAGAAGAGGGTCCAACGACCCCGAATCCCAGCAAACCAAGCTCATCAGCACAGGGCTGCAGGAAGAAAGGTGTGGGTGCCAACCCTCTCTAACATCAATAATTACTATGCTGGAAAAATACACACTTTGTACATATATTTAAGAAATTTAGCAGAATAGGGGAGGGGGGTGGTGGGAAAAGCTCTGGATTTGTCCTCCTGGATTATCAGCAAACTGCCTCCTGCAGAGCTGGCAGCCAGAAACAAACCAGTCATTACACTCCCAGCTGCTGACAGGAGGGAAGGGATCGCTCAGGAAGGTTTGTGATTCAAGAGCCAACGTGCAAATGGAGCTGCAGCCCTGACGAAGGGCAGGCCAAGGGGTCAGCCCTGGGATGGAGGGAAGCAGGAGCTGGGTGGCTCCAGGGACTCCATCCCTGAGCAGCAATGGGTGTTCCAAGGGCTCCATCCCTGGGGATGGAGGGCTGAGGGTGGCAGGACCAACAAATTGCTCCCCTCCAGTCTTCCTCTGTGAGGAACACACCAGTGTGGCACATCCACACGAGGACACCACAAGTCCATCAGCCTCAGGTCTGACTCCTTTGCCAGCGACTCCTGAGCTTGGTTACAGCCAGATGTGGCACATCTGTTTGCAGCAGGACCCAGCCCTCCCTTCAGCAGCTCTGACATTTCCAGAGTTACTGCACGAGGGCACCACCACCTCCCCAAACCTCCCAGGTGACCCTGTGGCAAACCCACACAGGTTGCAGCTTCCAGAAGTTAAAAAAAGCCATGTGAACTCTTGCTGGAGCTGACCCTGTTCAGCTGTGCCCGTGGAAGCTGCCTGAGCCATCCCCATCCCACATTCCCACCGAGGGCGAGGTGGGGAGGCAGGAGCGAGGCTGAGGACACCAGGGCTTGTTTAGTCTGAACGGGAGGAGACTGAGGATGACATGATGAAAGTCCTCAAAGACATAAAGGGCAGCAGCAGAGGACAGGAATAATCTGTTCTTTGTGTCTGCTGTGGAAAGGACAAGAAATAATGGGCTTAAACTGCAGCAAGGGAGGTTTTGACTGGATGGTAAGAAAAACTTTCTAATAATAAGGACTATTAGAGCCCTGTGACAGCCCAGGGAGCCAGAGGGATCTCCATCACCAGAGGCTTTTAAGAACAAGACAGGCAAATATCTGTCAGAAATTATATAGGAATAGCTGATCCTGCCTTGGGGCAGAGGATAAATTAAATTACCTTCTGAGGTCCCCTCCAGCTCTCCCTTTCTGCAATTCCTTGTTCTCCACGTCCCCAGGGCCGTGTGCCTTTAAGGAGGAGGCATCTCCCTAAGAAAACAAGTACATCTGTCACTGGCAAAGTGCTGTCACCAGCAGAGCTGGGCAGAGGTGACACCCAGCACCCTGGCACGAAGATACACGATTGATTGGCTCCATCAGTCATTCCGTGTGATGGGTCCCTGATTCCCTGTGGAGGTGCCTGGGAGCAGAAACCCTGGGCGAAGGCAGGATCCTCTGGCAGGGAGTGCAGAGGGAAAGGAGGAGTAGTTAGCAAAGTACTTCAGACAGGGGAAAAAATAACAGCACAAGGCAAGATTTATTTTTTTTTTCTTTTTGCATGAACACTCTTCAACACATTTTGGGAGCATTCAGTTCCTGCTGGCTTGAGAAATGGCACTGCTGAGCTCTGCCCCAGCATATCGGGAGGATCTGGAGCTCCAGACGAGCTCTGTCTATCCTGGGAGATGCACCCACATGTGGGAAGTGGCTGCCTGGAAACCAGCAGGGCTGCTTTGCAGTTTTGAGCATCAAATCATGCCCACAGTGACAGGATTTCCCTTCCCTTTCAAAGACAAGCTCTTTCTCCGTGTCAGCTCTTCAGCACAAACCCAAGGAGTGAGCCAGCCCCGTCTCCTGCCTGCTGTGACCCCTGTTCCCTGCCTGCTCTCGGGGGCATCACTCCAGCTGGGAGAGTTTCCTCATGTGGCTGGGAGGGAAGGGCTCCCTGCCCCTCCTCGGGGGATGGATCTGCCCGGGGTCCAGGTTGGCTGTTTATTTGGGCCTTTTGGAGTGGTTTATGGCCAGGCTGGAGACAGCGGGGCTGCACCACCCCCCTTGCCCAGGGAGACCACACTGAGGGCTCAGTGCCTCGCTGATGCCATCACATAATAAATCTGCAGGGTTCTCTGGGGACGACTGGCCAGACACTGCAGAGGGTGGGCACCGTCCTTGGGAGACCTGGTGATGAGTCTGGAGCCTGATGAGACACTGGAAAAGCCTGAGGGGGAACAGGAGGGGGACTTACCTGCAGCCCTGCAGCAAATCCCTGGTGCCACCTTGTCCATGAGCAGCCTGGTCTAGTGGGAGGGGTCCCTGTCCGTGACAGGGGGTGGAACTGGTTGGTCTTTAAGGTTCCTTTCAAGCCAAATCCTGTGATTCCACAATTTCATGGTATGAATTCAGGTATTCTCTCCTCCCAGGCTGGAATAGTGACCTCCTCCTGGGTCTGAGAGGGGAGACAAAATCCAACATTGAGCAGTGCCCCCCATAAGGAGACACTGATCCCTCAGACCAGGTGGGATTCCAGACCCACAGCAACAGACAAACCTACCCAGGACCTTCATGTGCCTCACCAGCCTCTGTCCATGCCAGAATCCTGCAGGATTCGGGGGTACACATGAATTTACACCCAGATGTCACTGCAGGGAGCAGCATGTGCCACCAAACGGAGGGGTGCAAGAACCCCTGAGTGCTTCCACCACGCAGTGGGGACCCTTCACCACCCTCAGACCCTCCCAGGCTGGGGAGCTGCTGCTGCTTCAGCGCCTCTGCCTCTGGAGGGGGATGCTGTGCATGAGAATCAGGTGCAGGCAGGGCCCTGGGGACAGGCAGGGCCCTGGGGACAGGCAGGTACCTGCTCGCCATAGAAACGGGCTGCAGGAGGATGGGGAGGAGGGACATGGGGGGCACATCCCACCACTGTGCTTCCCCAAAAAACACCCCCTTCCCTCGGCCCCGAGCTGACATCCCCCACCAGTTTTGATGGTGTTGGATCCCACAGCCTGTGGGACCAGCTGTCCCTGCCCAGGGATGAGACAAGGCACGAGGGGCAGCGAAGGTTTTGCTGCTGCCAGGTGACTTATCCAGCCCCTCCAAGCCTTGGGGCTTCACCTTTGCAGCAGAGAAAAATGGCCTTTCCCTTCCAGGTTTCTCCAAATATAAATTCCTTGATAGCTTTTTGGGATGGATATAGGGCAGGGGGGTTGGTGGCCCTGCCCAAGGTGACCGTGGCAAGGTTTAGGGCAATAAACAGTGTTGGAGGAGGACACAACTCATCAGATCCAGCCCCTTCTGCTTGTTTTATCCTGGGACACAGCTAGGAGGACACGAAATATCCAGGCCAGGCTGGGTCTGGAGGGGTTCAGTGAGCCTGGGAAAGGGCATGCCATGAGCACAGCCCCCACTGGGCCAGAAAACCCAGAGAATTCCACAAAAAGCCAGCAAACCCAGGCAGGAGCAGGGAGATGACAGCACTGCTATTGCAGAGGGAAGAGGGGAAGGGAGGGAGGCTGATGGGGCAGGGGGGACACAGTGCCCACCCCCCACCCCACTGCCCCCCCCCCCAGCTGCCCAGTGAGGGGCACTGCCACCCTACAGATGCCATCACACCCCCGTGACCTACAAATTAGCCCCGAGCCCCATCTTATGCTAAATGGTGGAGAAGTACAACAGGCTCTGGCAAGACTTCAAATTAAGACTGCCAATTAATGCTCCTCTTGGGGCTAATTAAATATTACTTTCCATAGCACTTTTCTCCTCCCCTAAATACTTTGCCAACTCCTTCCAGAGCCAGCACGATGCAGCTGCCTGGGGCAGATGGCAGCACTCACAGCACGGGGGGACCCTCCCTGGCCCCCAGGCAGGCACCCCTGAACCCACACCCCTTTCCAAGTGGTTTGATTTTGGATGGTTCAGTGGGATAATTGGCCTCACAAAATTGTTCCCCGAAGCCAAGAACTTGCAGCTCCTTCTAGCTGGACTGAAATGCCTTGAAGGGTGGGAATTGTACTGGGGATTGATGGGTGTTCCCATCAGGGGGACACAACAGGTCCCTGTGCCACAGCCTGCTGTGACAAGGCAGCAGCACCTGCAGCTTTAACCCTGCCATGAGCCACACGTCCAGCAACAGCTTTCTGCTGTCCCCAGAGACCCCCCTGGCCCAGCTTGGGGGTCTCTGGAAGGCTGAGGGAACACACCCCCCCGACGCAGCAAGAGGAGACCTCGGGGGACTCACCCCACAGCAGCATCAGCAGTTCCTCCTCTCAGCAGCACCCGCTCAGGGAGGGCAAAAATTGGGATCTCTGAGGAAAGCAGAGCTCAGGGAGAGCACGGCTGTCCAACCTGCCTGTCTCCTCACCCCCAGCCGGATGCCAAACCCTGCTGGCACCTCCCAAAACCAGGAGCTGCAGCAGCAGCCCCGGGATGGGGAGCTGCAGGGGGCATCGGGTTTGCAGGGATTGGGGGGGGCAATATTTTATGGGTACCAAAATGGGAGCTGGCAGGGGAAAGGCTGAGCCTGCAAGGGTGCTGAAAAATGCTGAAAGTTGGGGTTTAAAGACTCTGGAAGAGCACGTGTCTGCAGGAATCCAAGGGCCATCATGGGGCTGCTCCTGGAGGGGCACCGGGAGTCCCCCCATCCTTCCCAAACTGTGGGAGCTCCAATGAAATCCCAGTGCCCCCAGTCAAACATTCCCAACACACACCTGAGGCTGCAGAAAGCCTGAAACCGTCTCTCTCCACACACACACAGAGTTTTGGGGGCTGGTTTTTGGAGACACGTCTGGATTTCAACCCCAACAGTGTTAAGGGGCTGAGTTGCTGAGAGGAGGCAGAGCCAGGGGAGGGGGGGGGTTTCCTGGGCTCCTGTATCCCCCAAAGTCCATTTGGGAAAGCAGACAGCTCCCAGCAGCTCCAGGCAGGGAGGACACAGGCTTTGGCAGAGGGCACTGGGTGCAGGAAGCCTCAGTGAGGGCAGACAGAGGGCACAGCCCCCAGAGCTGGCAGCCGAGGCTGCTGGCCAGTGCTGAGTCACTAAGACAAATTTCAAAAGGGTAAAGGGGGTGAAAAAAAACAGGAAAAGAAGAAGAAAGAATGAGAGATGAGAAAACATCTCTGCTGGTACAGCCGGCCCCGAGCCCCAGGAGAGCATCAGCTACTGGGCTTCTCCTCCCGTTTCCATGGCAATACAATTTGGTGCTCTTTAGAAGAGCTCTCTCCCCCTTTCCCTCTGCTTAATTTTATTTCGTGTTTTGAAATAAAAGTGGTTGGCACGGCTTTTGTCTCAGGAGCATCCTGGGTGTGGGGGAAAGGGAGAGCATGAACAGAGGGGAAAGGGGGAGCTGAACCCCCTCGGCCCCCAAATCAGCCACCCTGGAAGAGCAGCTTTGCTGGGCCCGTCTCAGGCCCATTGAGGTGCTGCCTGTGAATCCCAGGGTGGTCTCCTCCCTCCGAGGGATGGGCTGGAGCCTCATCATTCGCTCCCTGAGCTTGGGGAACACGCCAGGACCTCGATTCCCCGGCCGCCACCCCCCTCCTGGTGCCCATCCCATCCATGCACACAGGCCAGGCCCACCTCAGGCTGGGCAGAGCCAGGGCTCACCCCCAGCACCCACCCCAGGGACCCAGGACAACCCCTCAAATCCAGCCCTGATGAAAGGACCCCAAAAAGCCTCCTTTTCCCACACACACCAGCAGGACGGGAGCAGGGAAGGGGCTGGGAGGCACCAGCACAGCCGGGCGGTGACATCTCAACCCATCCCTTTCACGAGGCGTTTCCTACACCACAAACATTAACTGGAGCTGCTTTTCCCCTCCCTCTCCCATGGGATCAGGACCTGCGGGAATCCTCATCCTTGGAGGAGGGATCCAGGCTCATCCCCAGGCTGCTGCTCAGCACTCGGGCTCATCTGCTCGCTGGGAACAGTTGGGCTGTTTGGGAACGTTTTGATGAAATATTTTTTTCGTAGGAAAAAAATTCCAGCTGGTTCATCCTGAGCTCTTTCGCCTGAAATAATTGGTGTGGAGAAGTTGCTCAGCTTAAAGGCAAAGGACTGAGGAGGGGAAAGGTGTGGGAATTTTATATCCCTCGGACTGTAATGCACTCGATTCGAAGGAATTCACTAAGAATGGAGCCAAATAGAAGCACCTAAAGGGCCTTACGAGGAATAAAACTGAATGTAAAGTAAAAGCAGTATCCATATACCCATCTATATATATATATGTATACATATACCTAACACTCCTTCCTTCGGTTTAACCCCTTTATCACTTTCTGGGCACTGTCTCCCCCAGGGCTGGGGTTTTCCAGGAACCCATCAGGAGTGTCTTTGTCCTTTCTGCAGCCTGAGCCATCCCTGCACAGCCACTTCCCTGCACAGCCTGTTCCAGTGCCTGGCCACCCTTCCCGCGGAGAATTGTTCCCAAATAACCAACCTAAACCTCCTCTCTGAGCAAAAACCCCACTGATTTTTGGGCAAACCCCTCCTCCCTCCACCTGTAGGAGCAGATCCCGGGAGCAGCTCAGCCCTCCCCGCGCTTGCCGGGCAGATATTGCCATCGTGTGGGGAGCTCTGGCAAGAACCAGCAGCGACAGCTCCAGGGAAACGCTAAAAACTCTGAATTAAAGTTCCTTTTGTGCTCCAAAAAAATGCCCCTCAGAGTGACGAGTCACCCTCCAAAATACAAATATTGTGTGTGAAAAGGGTTTGATAAGCATCATTTTTATCACTGGTTATTGCTTTATTATATTAGTTTATTATATTTATTATTGGTTTATTTATTGGCTTGATTCATTTTCATTCATTTCTTGGTTTGATGATTTCAGCGACACCTTTTCCCCCATAACAGCTGAAAGGACACCCGTGTGGACATTCAGAGGGAGAAATCAAAGCAGAGCAGGTTATTCCACCTCCCTGAGGATGAAAATCCCTGTAGGATAAACCTCGTGGGGCTTCAAACTGGGACAAACCCTCGGCACCTGAACACAACATAAAAACCAATGATCAAAATTCATTTCAAAGCGGCTTTTTTAAGCCCAGGAGAAATCCAGCCTCCCAAGGCCAGCTCCACACTGCTGCTCCCTCAATAAATCCCACGGCAGCTCCTTCCTGGCAGGTTTTTGGAGGCGTTTGACCCAACTCCAGTCAATCCAACATCGTTACTCCGCAGTTAATGTCACTTGGAAAGTGCTTTTATGGCTGAAGAGCTGCTGTACTTAATGCAAACACGAGGTTCTGGAGCCGGGCAGTGACAGGGGCTGTGGGAGCTGCTGAAAGCACAGCCACGTGGAACTGGTTAAAGGAGCTAAACACAGCAGAGGGGCCTGGGCAGAGCGGGACACTTTGGGGAGGGAGGGAGGGATGGAGGGAGGGAGGGAGGGAGGGAGGGTTGGATGGATGGATGGATGGATGGATGGAGGGATGGAGCTCCTTCCACCACAAGGGACATGGGGATGGAGGAGGTACAGGGATGAATTGGGGGGTTTAGCAGAGGGACAGGATGGAGTTGGAATGACATCGATTCCTTCCAGTATTTGAGGGAGTTAAAAGGGAGCCAGAGAGGGACTGTTCATTGGGAACTGTAGGGACAGCACAAGGGGAATGGTTTGAAACTGCCAGAGGATGGGTTAGATGGGCATGGGGGAGAAATTCCTCCCTGGGAGGGTGGGCAGCCCCTGGCACAGGGTGCCCAGAGAAGCTGTGGCTGCCCCTGGGTCCCTGGAAGTGTCCAAGGCCACATTGGAGCAACCTGGGCTAGTGGAAGGTGTCCCTGCCCATGGCAGGCGGTGGGACTGGGTGATCTTTAAGGTCCCTTCCAACCCAAACCATTCCAGAATTCTCCAATAAAAAGGGCAGAGGGAGCAGCAGTGCCCACTGGGCCCCCAAAATTCCTGTACAGGGATCCTGGGAGCTCTGGCACAGCAAAGACCCTCCTGGGCTGGGGAGCCCCTTGATTGATGCTGGTAAATCCTGCAGAATATCCCAGTGGAATCCTCATCCTGCAGCACATCCCAGCAGTTCTGCAGCACGTTCACATCCTGCAGTGTATCCCATGGGAATCCTTGTCCTACAGGTCTCCCAGTCAGCCCATGGCAGTGACAGGGACGTGGCCTCTGTCCCCAAGGTCACCAAGGAAACCCATCCCAAAGCAGAAGCCCAGGCAGGGTGTCCCAGGACTGCAGCCACCACCAGGGAATATTCCACACCCAAAATTCCTCCTGCACCAGCAGGGTCTTCAGGCCCCTCAGCTGGGCTTTGGCAGGGGATGGACAATGGGAAAAAGGGCTTGGGGAATTCTTCTGGATGATCTGGAAGGAGACAGGGTCAGACCTGCTGCAGGACTGAGACCCCAGAGGAATCTGGGGAGTCGGGGATGGGAGGGGCTGCAACAGGAGGTCATTGCTCCTTGTTACCTGATCATGCCTGGCCAGGCACCCTCCAAGGGCAAAGGAACAGGGTGGGAGCACTGGAAACCCCCAATTTCCAGAATAAACCCCCAAGCTGCCCCCACTCTCAGTGCAAACACGCCCCACCCTCCCCTTGCCACCCCCGCTGTGCCCCCCGTGTCCCCCCCAGCCTTGACCCCCACCTTTGCCTCACTGTCCTTCCACTGCTGGGGTTGGGTTTTTGGTTTGGGTTTGGGGTTTTTTTTTTTGTTTTTTGTTTTGAGAACATTTATAAAGATCTCATTGTTGAAAGGAAAAATGGGATCTCCTTTCCTTTTACCTTGCAGGGCAGCCCCAACCCCTCTCCCCTCGTACAAAAACACACAGGAAAGGGGTTTCTTTTCTGCTTGATTGGATTCAAAGGGATCTTTGTCTGGGGGTAGGTAGAGAAAAGCCCTCCCCCACCTCCCTTTTGACCCTCAAGGCTCTGTCTGGTTTTGTTTTAAACCAAGAGAGACAGAGCTGCACCCTTGGGATGTTATAAATATATATACTGGGAGGATGGAGGGGGTGGCGTCATCCCAAGGCAGCTCCGATCCCGCCGACCCCACGTTTCTCCGGAGCACGAGCCAGGCTTTGCCTCCAGAGGCACAAAACCAGCCCCCCTTGCCCGAAAATCTTCTCTTCTCCACGGAATTGAATGACCCCAAAAGGCTCCTCGAAAGGAAAAGCCAAAAGCAGAGGGGGGGCAGCACTGGGGGTGAGGGGGTTGCACCTCCCCGCTCGGGGATGGGGGGTCCAGGAGGGTTCAGCTCCCTCCCAGCATCCCGGGCCCCCTCAGCATCCCAAAAGACATCCCAGCGCTCTGGGACAGCACATTAAATCATGTATATGAACACAAGGACATACGTGTTCCAGGCGTGTGACACGTGTCCGTGTGTACCTGAACACCCACCACAAGTTTGCCATGTGGAAAACACACCAAACTCCCCCTTCATTTGGATTTTTCCCACATTTCCTTCCCCCCTTCCCCCCCAAATAATCCACATTGAGAACCATGTGCCTCTCCTTATCTTTACTGGCAGTTCATTTCGAGGAGGGGAGTTCAGTTTTGACAAGGACTTTAAACATGTTGATATTTGAAGAGGGAGGAAGAAGAAGTATAACATTAATTATTCAGGTGTTGGGAGGTGACAGCAGAGCCCAAACGATTTGCTGCCACAAACTGCTATTAATGGATTATTTCTTACTCCTTTACAGAAGTATTTTCCAAAGACTCGGTGCCAGCGTTTTTCTTGGAGGAGGAAGTGCTGGAATTACCATTATAATTGATTATAATTGTAGGAGCTGTCAGGGTTAATAATGGAAATAGTGGGAAGCAGAGCACACGGCAGAGGTGAATCTCTCCTGGAGTTACAGCATTAAAAAGCAAATGTAAGGGATGGAAAAGGGAAGAGAGGAGAGGAAAAAGGGAAGGGAGAAAGTGGAAAAGGAAAGGGGAAAGGGGGAGGGAAAGAGGAAAGGGGAAAGGGGGACAGAAAGAGGAAAAGGGAAAAGGGAAAAGGGAAAAGGGAAAAGGGAAAAGGGAAAAGGGAAAAGGGAAAGGAGACGGGAGGTTCCACTCCACTGAGGATGTGCCGGTCCTGCAGGCACCAAGGGACACGGAACGGGGCAAAAGCAGCCCCATCTCATCCCCAAAACCTCCCCCAGGCCCTCCCTGCCCCCTCAGAGATTATTCATTCCACGTATTTCTGTATTTCTCCATTTGGGGACCGATGGGACACCCCTGAGCACCCCCAAACAGAGATTTGTCCCCAAGCAGCACAAGGGGACAAATCCCTGTCACCCACAATTCAGATTAACCCCAGACCATCGTGGTTTGGGGTTTTGCAGCCTGGAAAGGGCTGGGGAAGGTCTGGGAAGGGGAGGTGGCAGCACCCCCAGCCCCTCCTGTGTCCTGGAGGGGAGATGTTCCCCCAGGATCCACCAGCCCCACACATTCCCTTTCAGGGACTGAGCTGCTCCCACAAAAGCTTCCCCCAAGATTCCTGCTCCCAAATTCCTGGTCTCAGAGGTTTTGGGTTCCCCTTTCTCCCCAAGAAACTGATGGTTTTCGTTATGCAGCCCTGGAAAAAGGAACTCCAGCATCTGCCAAGGGGATGATATAAAAATAAGTGGGGCTAAGAATATCAAATTATAAATCCATCAGCAGCATTTACGTTCTTTCCCTCCTCTTTTCTCTCTCAAAAATCATCTCTGATGAGACATTAAAGAACAGCTTGAAAATAATCCTCAATTGAGACTTTTTTCTGCCATTCCATGGGAGTTTTTTCTTCGTGTAAGAAACCCCTGAGAGCGAAACGTGGCCTGGGCGCTCTGAGCGCAGACACGACATGGGGAGGATGGATTTTGGAGCCCGTCCCGCCGGATGTCACTGGCACACAGGATCGCGACTTTCCTACCCAAGAGCTTCAGTCATTTGGGAGGGTTCGACCGCTGGAACGAATGGTTAATTGGGAGCAGTGGCCCGAGGGGGATGCGGCTCTTTCCAGCTGATCCCGAGGCTGGATGAGCCCAGGAAAACTCCGGGAGAAAATGGGATTTGGGGGAAACAGCCCTGAGTGTGAATGGGGGGAAGGAATGGGGGGAAAAGGGACGAGGGGTGTGAGATGGGGAAGGGAAAGGGGCGATTGGAGGGAAACGGGGGGTTAAAAATGCACAACTGGGATGAAATGGGGGGAAATGGGAAACCGGGGGAAAACCTGGAGGAAAAGAGGATCAACACTTCCCTGGTCAGGGAGGAGTGACCCTCTCCCACCTTCTGGGACCCCCAAACCCCCCCTGGGGGAGCAGCCCCGGAGGGGAGAAACCTCTGGAGGGGAGGAATCGGCCAGGGATCACCGCAGAACTTTGGGAGCCCCCCGACCCCCCTTCCCTCAGCCCCAGAACCTCCTTTTCCTGACAAAGGACAGACAATCCCTGTCCCATTTGGGGTTTTTGGAGCGGGGATGAGCCCGGTTTCCCATATGGCCTCATTTAGGGTTATTTTTTCAATTGCTAAAAGCAGAAACTCCACCTATTGAGCCCGTAGATTTATATGGAACAGCTGAAGGATCCTCCGCAGGCTTTGTGGGATGGCCGGGGGTGGGGGGAGCTCCCACCTTCCAGGAAGCAGAAATTCTTTGGGGGTTTTACAAAAAAAAGCCCCTCTTCTTTTTTTCTCTCCTTTTTTTCTGTCATTTTTTCTCCTTTTTTTCCTCCTTTTTTCCCCCATTTTTTCTCCTTTTTCTCTCATTTTCTCTCCTTTTTTCTCCTTTTCTTTCTCCTTTCCCCCCTTTCAATTCCTTCCTTTTTCCATTATTTCCCTTTTTCTTTTTTTCCTTCTTACTTTTTCTCTTCCCCCCCTTTTTTTTTTCGTTTTTTCTTTTTCCCCTTTTTCCCTTTTTTTCCTTTTTCTCCCCCTCCCTTTTTCCCCTCTTCCCCCCCCCCCTTTCTTTCTCTGAGAGGCAGATATTGATAACACGGGAGTTAGAAAGAGCCTCATAACTCACAATAAACCCTTGTCCATTCCCTCCTATTGACCACATGTAAACATGGCAAATGAAAGGCCTTTAGTGACACTTAATCCCTCACCCCTCCCCATTCCCCCTTCCCGATCCCCCCCAGCTCCTTCCCTGCCCCCAGCCCTGCCAGGGGGTTTCGCTGCTTTTTTTCTCCCAGCCCGGTGTTTTCCTGAGCTCCTCCTCTGCTCCCTAATTTATCATTAACACCCTGACACGAAACTAAATAAATGCAGCCGCTTCCCTCCTCTCGTCCCTCACCTCGAGCTGGGGCTGCAAAGGGGTTTTTCCCCCCCTTCTCAGTTGGAATTTTGGGGCGTGAACCCTCAAATCTAAAGGTTTGGGGTCCCACGCTGGTCCCTGCAAATAATTAAATGACCTTCTGTAATAAATCAGGATCATTAATGACAGCATAACAATAATAATAATAATAAAATAACAATAACAATAACAATAATAATAATAATAATAATAATAATAATAATGGTGATGTCATTTGGCTGAGGTCACTGCTCCCTGCTCAGGCTGATGGCAGGCTTTGCCTCTCAAAATTATAAATATTCTTAAAACAGGGCTCGTTTTGCCTTGGATTCTTTCCCTCCCTGTTAAAAGGGAAGAGGAAAAATAGCTGCCAATAGATTTCCAGCAACACGTTCTGGATTCGCAGGTCCGTGTTCCTGGGGGATTTGGGTTTGGGGGATTTTTAAGGATTTTTTAAGGATTTTTAAGGGATTTTACGTGGCCTCCTGCAGAAGTGAGGTCATCCCATGATTTTGTGGCAATTAAATAATACCAAGTTATTAATCACAGCTAATGAGGTCCTGACTGGGGCTGCGTTTCGTTTCTCTCCCCGTTTTTCCCGGTTTGGAGAGAGAATCTTTGTGGCTGTGAGAGAGCCAGGGAAGCCCTTCCCGGGTCAGAATTCCAGCCTTCCCCACCCAGCTCCCAAATCACCGACTTTAAGGCCCCTTTCAACACATCCCACAGCTCAAAAGCGCTTTGGGTGCCTCGTCCCTCCCAACATTCAGGTTTCTGCTTGGCTCTGGCTCTGCCAGGGCCGCTCCTGGGGGATATTCCAGCCTTTGGCCACATTTTCCATGGGAAGAGGTTTAAAAATCCATCTGGAGCTTCCTGAAGGGCCCCGAAATAGGGACACGTGCTTGGGGAGCAGCTCTGGGGACAAATGAGAGGGAAGGAGCCATTGAGTGCTGATGAAAAGGAGGGGAAATGTTACTTTTTAGGGAAAATTTGCCCATGGAAACACTCCAAAGCACGTGTGTGGACAGCCAGACGCTCCCACACGTGGGGACACGTGAACACACGGATCCGTGGAGGGGTGTGAGGGCAGGAACACACTTCCCAAATCCTGGAAATCCTGGGAATCCTGGAACTCACACACAGGGCCGTATGTGAACAGCCCCAGCTGGGCATGACCCCACGGGCACACACATGTGGTGGGTGCATCACCCCCCAACCCACCCACCCACCCACAAAACAGCCCTCCATGAGCACCCCCAACCCCCCCACACACAAACAACAAAAAGGGGCCGAATATCAGCGGGTTCTGTAAAATAAAAAATAAAAAAAAAGGAAAAAAGGGATTTATTTCTCAGCCCGGATTCCATATTGCACGCAGGAATGAACACTTTCATCGGCAGGTACAAACAACAAATAAATAAAGGTACAGGAAATTTAAACAGAGATACCCCCCCCTAAAACTGGCTGGGAAAAGAGCTGGGAAAGGCTCTTCCCTGCCCTGGGTGGTTATTTTTAAACGCATCTTTGAGGCCAGGGAAAGGCAGCTGGATGAGCCCAGCGAGGGCAAATATTCCCCTCCGAAATTCATTCTCCCTGGGCAGAAGCATCTCTGGATCGGGGTTTCCAGCAAGGGAGCACCCATGAAGTGAACATTTGGAACCCCGCAGAGGGATGGGAATTTTTCATCCAGAGGGACGAGGATTTTTAATGCAGAGGGATGAGAATTTTCAGTCCAGCAACGCGAAGAGAGAGCGAAGGTGCCTGAAACCCCCAGCCCCAAAATGAACCCTTCAAACCGTGTTTATGAAGCACCACACTGCATCCAAGCTGAGATTTTGGTTTTTTCCTGAGTCTAAAGCCGGCTGCGTTTTTAAAAGCAGCGCCTTTTTATAAAAGTTTTATTTTTTTTTTAATTATTTTTACAAGATCCTTTCGGGTTTCTCCTCCCTAAACAATATTTTTATAGCCAAAAAAAACCCCCAACGACAACAACAACAAAAAAACATCAGGTTTTTTGCCTCTTTTGCACCCGTTTGGAAATAAAGCGACGTCTCTCCTGTCCTATAAAAGGTGCTTTTCTGTCCTGGCGATGTGAGTTGATTTTTTCCCCCCAAGCAGAGCGGTTCGTGTGTCTGAACCGCTCCCCCCCCCCAGCCCCGCGTGTCCCGCAGAGGCAGCGCCTCTTCCAACTTGGGTCTGATCGTTTTTTAAGTCCAAACCGGGTTATTTCAGCTCAGAGATTGCGTTTTCCTTTTTTTTTTTTTTAATTGATATTTATTTTTATTCGCTTTACTTTCGATGCAACACCACCCCCCTCTCCGGCCTCTTATTTGAAGATTATGTACTTTTTATGTACTTTTTTTTTTCCTTTACACGTATTAAAAACAAACGGGAGGATTATTATGATTAACATTAAGGTTATTATTATTATCATCATTATTTGTTGCTGCGAACGGGGGGAGTTCTGCTGCTTGAGGCCCCATTCCAGGTGTGTTTTGTATGAAACTTTTGAGGTATTTTGTATTTCATCCACAACCCCTCGCACTATATACAGATATTTACACCTCCACGTCTGCACGCCAGCAGGAAAATAGAAAACCTCTGCACGCGTGCACACAAATCGTGCGGAACTGGGGTGGGTTTAGGCACCCACAGGTACAAATATACAGAGATAAATATCCGGGGGTGCCACTCGTGCCCTCCACTCCCCCACGCACACACTTTCCGAGGTGATTTTATCCCTTAGAAAATATTCCTGAGTTTTTTTGGCTGTTCCTGCCCGTGGCAGATGGAGCTGCGAAGTCTGGGGGTTGCTAGTTGTAGATATTTATATATATATCCATATATATGTTCACGTTTGTGTGTGTGTATATATATATATGAATATATATATGAATATATATATTAGCATTAATTCCCAGGGCAGATTTCAGGGTTTTCCTCGCTCTCACCCGCCCGCAGATTATTTGAAATTTAATTTTTCCTAGAAAATACATTTTTAACCCGATCTGGATTTAGGAGAGTCTCGGGCGGAGAACGATCGTGCTCCACGCTCGGCATTGATACGGAAAATGGGACCCTTTCCCCTCCACGCGTGTCCCCGTCCCGCTCCCGGCTCCGGCCGTGGGGACAGGGGGGGCTCGGGGGACACGCCGGGAACCCCCCCCGGTGTGGGGGATTCCTGTGAGCGCACCCCGAGATGCTCCGCGGGGACAAACTCCCCCCAAAATCCGCTTTTCTCGCTCCTCGCAGGGTTTGGGGGGTTATTTTGGGGGGTAAGGGCTATAAAATCTGAATATTTGGGGGCGAGAAGGACCCCCCTCCTTTGCTCAGCAGGGGAGGGGCGGGAGGGGGTGAAGGAAACAAAAAAGCGCAGTTAACAAAAAAAAAACCACCACCAAAAAAAACCGCTAAAAACCCAAGTAAAACAAACACCGCTTTTAGCAACAATTCGCCATCTCCAAGAAAAACAAAGCCTAATGGATCTAAAACACGCCTGACCTTAAAAATGCCTCTTTTTTGTCTTATTTTCCTCTCTTTTTTTAAAAGAAAAAAAAAAAAACAAAAAACAAAAAACACGCTGACGGGATTAAATAAAAAAAAAAATCAAACCGGGCCGTGTCTGAATATTTTCTTTTAAATCCTGCGCTCGCTCTCCTCGCCCTCCCTTTCCCCTCGCAGCAAAGGACGCTGCGAGGGAATCTTATTTTAAATTTTTGGTTTCGGGGGAGCCAATTTTGGGAGAGAAAACTAGAAATCCCCAAGCGGGCACCGCGGGATCCCCACGGCGGGCTGCGAATATTTTCTGTTGGGAAGAAGGAGGAGAAAAAGAAAAACACACACACTAAAAGAAAGAAAAAAAAAACCCAACCAAACCCCAGCTTTGATTTGCTTCAGGTTTCCAAAGCAGAGGGGACTTCAGGGGGCTTTGATGCCAAAGCGGGGTGGAAATCACATCAGGAATAGTCCAAAGAGCCAGTTGCAAAGCCACTGGTTTGGAAGAAAAGTTAAACTGGGGTATGATTTCCTCCGCAGAGGGGAGAGAGACATTCCCTCGGCATTCTTGCCCGCATTCCACTCCGGAGCTCGGGAGAGATCAAATCCTCCATCTGCACCCTATCGCTGACGCTCCTGGATCCTATTTCGTGGGCCCGTAAAGCTTTTACAGGCCTGCTACCTCTAGTCGATCCGAGTTGGGCTTTTTATCCAACAAACTCCTCACTTTTTCCCTTCCTCCCCCCCGGCTTCGCCTTTTTTTTTCTTTTTATTTAATATACGTGGAGCAGTTTCAAGTCATTTCCTCTCCAAACCTCCTGGTTTCTTTTAACAAACCGAATTTCCTGATCTTTTTTTTCTTTCTTTTTTTTTTTTTTTTAAGCTGGTGTTTTCTTCCTGCCGCTTAACTAGACGGAAAACATGATTCTGTTAATATCGGCATTTGGGAGAGCTGCTCCCAGTTTGACTGGGGCCCAAAAGGGAGGTTTCTGCTGCCTCATATCATTCTTTCTCTCTGCGTGTGATTATTAGCAGTTTAATCCAATGCGTTTAAGGAGGAAAAGGGAGAAATTAGATCTATTCTTTCCCCGATTTTGGAGGGGGGTTTTTTGGCATAAGGATGGGGATGGGGGGTCAGGGGTGGCGGGGGTCCCTTCCCTCCTCTGCCAGCCCATTCCCGCAGCTCCGAGCCCTTTCCCTGCACTACGAGAAGCCTGTTCCTCCCAAATCCCTTTTGCTGGGAACAACCTATCGCCTTTGGCAGCGGGAGGTGATGCTGAGGAGCTGGGGGTCGTCCCTCGCCGCCCCCTGGGTTTGACGGCGTGTTTCAGTTTCATCCTTAAACTCATCCCAAACCCAACACGGACAGAATGAAATCACCGCCAACAGAGCGGGGTCCCCCCGGCCTCCCCCCGGCCGGAGCCGCGCACACACCCGCTCTCACCCCCCCGAAAATCTCCCGCACCCCCCGGACCTCACACGACTCCTCCGGGCAGCCCCTTCCCCAGCCGGGAAGCCCCGGCTCGGAGCTCGCTGGGACGGAGGGACCCGCTGCCCACCCCGGGGACCCCCCGGGACCCCCCGGGACCCCCCGGGACCCCCCGGCCCGGCCGCCCCCGCCGGGTCCCCTCCCGCTCTCCTCTGTTGCATGTAAACCTTTCCTCCGGGCTGTCCGCTGTCCTTAGAGATCCTCCAAGCTATAGCCCCGGAATTTGAGGCTGGGGGGCACGGGGATGGCGTTGCCCCCCAGGTGCCAGCTCCACAGAGGGTGAGTTTTGGAGAGAGCCCAGGAGTTTTTGCCCCCGAGGGAGGAGGCGGGACACAGGTCCCCATCTTCCCCCACGACCAGGGAGGGAATACAGGGGAAGTTGCCCATGAGGCTGAAGGAATTCCGAGGCGGGGTTGGCCCGGCGCTGCCGAGGCGTTTGCAGGGAGTGTTTCCCTTTTTGGCATTCCTCCTCGGAGTCTTTTGTGGCCTCCCTTTGGAGGAGCTCTGTTGCCTTTCTGCCTCAGCGCCTCTGGCAAGGCGTCTGCGCTTGGCATTCCTTTCCGAGCCATTGCCTCTCAAAGCTTTGGATGACAAGGTGCTGGGGCTCTCTGCTCTTTTGGAGCCGGGGGGTTTGAGCTCTGCGCCTTTCCAGGGCTCCGGCCTCCCTCCGTGCCGCAAACTTTTCCCGTCCAGGTTGAACCCTTTGGCGTAACACCACAGCTTGGATTGCCGGATGAGGCGGTCAAAGTGCTCCCGCCGGGGCTCGCCCGCCTCCCCGGGGGCTGCGGGCTCGGGGCTCCCCCCCAGCTCCGGGGGCTGCGGGGCCGGGCCCGGGGCCGGCTCTGGGGAAGGCGCTGGCCCGGCGAAGGCTCCGCTTTGCCGCTCGGCCCGTTCTAACGAGGCTCTATTGTTCGAGGCATCTTTGTGCAAATCCTTCCCTTCGGCGTCCCCAAAGCCTCCCTCCTTTTGTTGCGGGTCCCCCTCGGGGGTGCTGCTCGGGGAGGGAGGGGGGGAGGAGGAGGAGGAGGAGGAGGAAGAGGAGGAGGAGGAAGGGGAGGCCTCCTGCTTTGCGTAGAGCCCCGGCTGCGGCTGAGCCTCCGAGCCCAGGGCCGGAGCCGCGCTCAAACTTTCCAAAGTTGATGCCCGCAAAGTCCTGGCCCAGAGCTGCTGCGAGAGGAAGAGGAGGTCGGGGTCGGGCCGCAGGGCTTTGCCCACGCTCGGGGGGGGCTCGGCCGGCCGCTCCTCCCCGAGGGGCTCCCGGGGGGGCTGGAAGCGCGGCAGGGCCGCCTGCCTGTACCGGGTGCTCTGCACCGAGTCCCCGCTGCACAGCGAGCTGCTCTCCGACTCCGAGGAGCTGCCCTCCTCGCTGCTGCACGAGCTGTCCCCTTCCTCCTCCTCTTCCTCCTCCTCCTCCTCTTCCGACGAGTCGCTGGAGGTGGCGGGGCTGGACCCGGCGAAGTCCAGGCTGGAGTCCGAGTCGCTGGAGTAGCCGGCCGAGGTGCCCTGCCGCTTGGAGCCGGCGAAGGCGGAGGAGCGGCCCTTCCTGGCGGCCGCGGGCCCCTTCTCCTCCGGGAAGAGCCCCTTGGCGCAGCAGGGGCCCCTCTTGCGCCGGCCCGCGGGGGCGAGCGCGGCCGGGAGCGCGGCGGGATGCGCGGCCGCGGGATGCAGCAGCGCCAGGTCGCGGGGGTACCCGGCCAGAACCCCGGCGAAAAGCGCCCCCCGGGCCGCCAGCCCGCGGCCCCCCCGCGCCGGGAAGGCCCTGTGGAAGGGCTGCGGGCCGGGGAAGGCGGGGGGCGGCCGGGGGCGGCCGGGGGCGGCGGGGCCGCAGCAGCCGCCGGCTCTGCAGGGCGGCAGCAGCTGGGGCCGGGGGCAGGGGAACAGCTCCCCCGGGGCCGGCAGCAGCAGCTGCTCCCTCCTCTTGCTCTTCCTCTTCCTCTTCCTCCTGCGGGGGCTGAGGCTCTTGCAGGAGGTGCAGAGAGCCTCCAGGTCCGCCTTGGAGATGAGCGAACATTTCACGGCGCGGGTGGGCACCGAGTTGATGGCCTTGAGGGTCCGGAGCTCTTTAAGATCGCAGCGCCGGCTCTTGATCTTTAAGGTTTCCATCTTCTTGCTGATGGTGGTCCTGGGGATATCCTTAAACAGGTCGCTGAGGACCTGGGCCAAAGCAAACATCTGGGTGCCATTGATCTGTAAGTATCCCAAGTTTATCCCTTCGATTTCTTGATAGCCGGCATGAAAATCCCCCGGCCTGGCTTCCCCATTGTAATCCATGGTGGCTGGAACAATTCCGAAGGTCCCTTCGCAGGTCAGGAACATTTTGCAAGGAGCATTTACTTTGTCTCTTTCAAAGGGGGCATTGAAAATAAGGACATATTTGTTTCCACTCCCTGATCACACACATCCCTACCCCTCCGGAGAAGGGGGAAGGGGGAGGGGAAAAAAAAAAAAAAAGAAAAAGGAAAAGAGGAAAAAAAAAAAAAGCCAAAGCAGTCGATCTCCCTTTCAAACGCTCCAGTCAATGGTTTGCAACATCTTCCAAACACCCAGTTCCTCCGCCTGCACCGGGGCTTGAGTCCTCGTCTTCCCCCTCCCCGGCAAAAAAAAAGGAGAGAAAAATAAAGAAGTCAAACATCTCGCATCCTCCGGGCTGCCCCCGGCCAGCCCCCACCCGCGGCCGTGCACCCACCTTCCGCCTCCGAAATAACCTCTTTTTTGGGGGGGCGAGGGTGGGGGGCAGAGAATCAACAAGCACAGACAAACCCCCCCCACCCCGCGCTCCCTTCGGCTGTGCGAAGCCACTGAGATGCTTGAGCAAACAAAGCTACCGGCAAAAAGGGGGGGGGAACGGAAAACCGAGGGGCGGAGAGGGGGGCTCGGTGCGGCGGGGGAGCCGCGGGGCTCCGTGCGGCTCCCACCTCCGCCGCGCTCCGCACTCGCGGCCCCGCCGCCGGCCGTATATTCTAGGGAACACCCCACGGCGCCCGACCCGCCGCCCGGGCCGTGATTGGGCGCTCGGGGCCTCTGATGTCACGAAAACCCCAAGATTTCACACGCCCCCCCCACCCCCTCCCCGCTCCGAACCCCCCGCGCAAGCCCCGCGCAATCCCCGCGCAGTGCCCGGCGCGGGCGCGCACAATGGAGCGCTCCGCGGGCTGCCCCTTCCCTTCCAAACACAAATACGGAGGCCAAATTACGCCTTTTTTCTCTTTTTCTCGAGGTGGTGGCAGCGCGGGTGCCTCCGCTTTGTTTCCGCGGGTTCGCTGTATTTTTTAATTTCTTTTTTTTTTTTTTCCTCGCTCCACGTAGGGTTGTTTTAAGAGGTCGCTGCGCCTTCCCAAATGTGGATTCCTCTGGGATGGGTGTGTGTACGTATATATTTAATAAAGCGTGAAAGATATTCCTCTAAGCGAGTTGTTCGAAACGATTGACTCGGCGACAAGTCATCCTTCAGCCCGGGCTGGAATGCTTATTAATTGCCAATTACTGTATTTATTAGCTGGAAGGAGCACGGGCTGGAGCGCGGTATCAACAATAACAGCGGCAAAGAAAAGCAATGTAAAGATAGTTATATTCTTTTTTTTCCCTTTTACTCACTTCTTTTAATTCCCTTCGTATCTTTTTCTTCCAAACTCTTTCTTAAAAGAAAAACAAAAATGGGAAAAGGACAAAAAAGAAAAAAAAAGGAAAAAAAAAGAGGGAAAAAAAAAGAATGAAAAAATAAGGAAAAATGGGAAGGAAAAGGAAAAAAAATAGGGGAAAAAAGGAAATTCTCTCACACGCCTTTGCGCCGCTAAACTTTATTTCAAACTTTAAATCCCACGATTTCTTCGGCATTTGGTAACTCTCCCTTGCCTTGCGAACCAGGCGATGTTTTCCCAAAAACCAGGGCTGCAGATTTCTCTTTCCAAAAGGGGAAAGGGGGGAAAAAAAGCGCCCCAAGCCCTCAGCCAGCCCGGAGCTCCATTGTGCCGTCCCCTCGAGCTCTTTCTAAACCTGAAGCTACTCGAGCGGAGCGAGTGGAGCCGCGGAGGCTGGACCGGGGGATTTTAACTCTCTGCTCAGGAGGCTAATTTTGGGGAAACAGTTACCTCGGAAACCTTTCTGGGGGAAGGGAAGCTGCAGCTCTGCAGCGCACGCTGCTCCCTTTCAAGCCTCGTCTGTCTCCCACATGAAAAGTTGCTTTTACTCTTCCTCTGCCTTTTTTTTTTCTTCTTCTTTTTTCTTCTTCTTCTTTTTTTTTTTTTTTTTTTGGTGTGTGTGGTTCAAATGGCAAAATCGGAGTAATTCGATAATAATAATTTGTTAAACTCTCTGTACGATCAACCACAGACGATCCCGATTTAGAAACACTCCCAGAGGAGGAGGAGGAGGAGGAGGAAGCGCATTCCTGAGTGTGCGTGTAAAAAAATTTAAAATAACTCCGACATTGCCTTTCATTTGGGAGCCGAGATCACCTGATTTGCTTTCACCTTCTGGTCGGCGGAGGGGAGGGGAACCCCTCGGTGCCAAAACTCGGTTCTGCTGGGAGAGGGATCCCTGCGGGGGCTCTCCCCCTGCCCGGCACCCATGGGCGCTCAGCCCCCGCAACCCCCTGGCCTTGCTGCGGGGAGAAACCCCCCAGTTTTCCAGACCTGGCTGCGTTAAACCACCACATTTCACCCTCGTTTTCCACAGGCAAGAGTTTCCTGTGAGTAAAGGTCTGCCGGCCAACACAAACACCAAATTCCTCTTTGTTTGGGCAGAGGGGAGGGGGGAGAGTTCGCATCGCGATGGACGCGGAGCGGCCGCTTTAGGGGACACTGCAGCTTGTTGCGGTGGCTCCTTGCGAGGGACCACACAAATCCCCATTGCAGCCAGCCTGGAGCTTCCCTTCGCAAAGAGAATGGAGACCCTGAGGCTTTTTTTTTCCCTTCCCACATAAAGCCAGAGCCATTTTACCTATAGGCTGAGCTTTGCTCCGTGCCAGACTGGAGGAGGGGAGCGTGGGGTGGAGGAAGGAGCTGGCAGGGAATATCCCCTCCGATGCGGCTGATGCAGCCGCGGGGCTTGGGAGGGGGTCTGGGAGAGAAAACACAAGTTGGAGCAGAGCAATAAACTCTTCCCGATCGCCCGGGGGTGGGTCGGAGAGGAACCGGAGCCCCCCGATCGCTGGTCAGGAGGAAACAGGGCTCAGAAGGCGAATGTATGGATACGTCATTTCCCAGGAAATCTCAGCCCGCAGGAGCACAAATAGGCAATATTTTGGCAAGGGATGAAGTTCGACACGGAGCAGGAGTGTGTGCGCCTGGGTGTCTCTGCGGGGACACGGGCTGCATGACACGGGACGTATAGATCATTTCCATACCCATATATATGTGTGTATATATATAGCGGTGGGCAGGATCCAGGCGGGTGGCTCCTCGTAAGGAAAAGCGCTTTAGTTCCACCATAAATTCTCTGTGTTCCCGCTCTAGGTGACCTCGCTGCGGGTCCCCACTGCCCGCACAATGTCCCCTCCGTGTCACCTTCACCTCCCGGTTACCGATTTACAGGTCACTCTTAGGTGACCTGCGGGTCGGTGGGGTTTATACTCCTTTTCTGCTCCTTTTTATGGGAGCCGCAGGCCCGAGATGGAAATAGCCGTGGATCGGGGTGTTCCGGGGGTCCCACGCGAGGGTTGGGGGCGAGGGGGACTGTGGCAGGGGGAGAGGGGCTGCGCTGATCCCAAGGGATGCAGCCTCGGGAATTGGGCACAGCCAGAAGACCTGGCAGCGTCTGTGTCTGTGCATTTATTGGGGTGTTTATTTGTTTGCGTGAATATCCGTGGATCCGTGTAAATGAATATTCGTGTATCTCTGGTTTTGTGCCATTTGATGTCTGTGTGTCCGCCTATTTAGGTATTTATGGATTTGTATATTTAGACAGACAAATATTCGCGTGGCAGCTCCCGAGGGCCGAGGGGGGGTTTCCAACCCTCCCGGGGGTCCCCGCGGGAATCTTTACTCGGGAGACAACCCTCGGACCTGTCGGGGCTGGTTCTTCCCTCGGGAAGAGACAAAAATTATCCCGTTCTGGCCATATCCCAATCCCAGGGGTCCTGGAGGCGCAGCACCCCCTTCCCCTCCCTCCCTCCCTCCGGAGGTGGGGCCGGGGGGAACTTTGGAGCGAAACTAAAGGGTGGGGGTTTCTCAGGTGAGGTTATTCCCGTAAATTCCCCTCCCCACGCACCTCCCCGCGTGGGCTGGCTTTGCGGCAAGGTGAGGTTTAGCCTGGCAAGGAAGCACGGACTCACCCGCGGGAGGAGGAGGAGGAGGAGGAAGAGGAGAAGGAGGAGGAGGAAGAGAAGGAGGAGGAGGAAGAGAAGGAGGAGGAGGGGGGTTCACGCGTGTCCGCGGCCCCCGCGGGCTGTGAGACCTCGGCGGGTTGTGGGTTAGGGGAGCGGGGTCCGTCCTTCTCGGGTTGCGGGTCAGCCCCGTGGACCCCACGGGCTCCGGCCGGGGCTTCCCGTGGGATTTCCACGCTGTTCCTCGGTGCTTCATTTTCTGTTGGATCTGGTGCCAGGACATCTAAAATGAAAATAAACCCCAAAGGGTTGGGGGGGTTATTTTGGGGAGGGACGGTGGGGAAGATGCTTTAGGGCCTGGGGTTGCTCTGCGGGGGTTGTGATGGGACACGAGGGGGGGAATTGGCTCTGACACCTCAAATCTGCCTCTCCCAAATTCAACACCCCTCGCAGGGAGCAGGGGAGGGGATGATCCCAGGGAAAACAAGCAGGAAAACAAGGGAGATGCCGGAATGAGGGGAGGGATGAGCCGGGGTGGGGGGAACTCACAGAGCAGCAGCAATTCCCGAGGATACATCGGATTTACCAGGGGGAAAAACGTGCTTAGAAATTAATCTTGGCCCGATTGAACTATTTCAGTCGCACGGGATGCTTTTATTTACTGCCTTTTCCTGCAAGAAACAAATGGCAGAATGTGAGGTGCCCCAAGATGATCCGTCCGTGCAGAGAATCCTAAAGAAGGGCCAAGCTGGCCGTGCCCCCACACGGAGCAGGGACCCCTCGGAAAAGGCTCCCACGCAGCTTTTCCACGGAGACACCAAACGCTGCTTCCCGGAGCAGGACGGGCCTGCTGCTCCCACAGGGAGACTCCGGCTGGTGGGAGAGGTGGAAAAGCCCTTTGGCTCCGATCCGAGGGGTCTTTTCAAGGGAAATATTGAAATTCTGGGGGGGTTTTCCCCCCCTTAATTTCAGTTTGTGGCAGCCCAGTGGGTCAGGGGAGTTGAGCTCAGCCCAGCACCAGGCTCTGGGCAAACCCCCAGTATTTCAGGAGGGGCTGTTGCTCCTGAAAGGCACTGAAGGTGTTTGGCATGCAAATATTTCTACAAATCCTCGGCGCTCTGACTTTTTAAAGGTCTCTGGTACATTTGACAGGCTGCAGGAGGGAGCTGGGGAAGCAGATCCAAAGCCCACCAATCCATCCCACAGGACAGATGGATAGGCAGGGTGGGGGAAACAAAATCCTCCTTCCCTTTGGGGTGATGGGGAATTTTATAACTTCTCTCCCTGCTCCAGGAGCCACCTCTAAGCTGTCAGCAACCAGGGGTGGCTAAAATGCTCTCAGATGCACTCAAAACCAGAGATATTCCCTCTTCTTCCCATGGGATAAGGTTGTTTTTCAGCATTTCTTTCTTATTTTTCAAGATTTACAGCTGGACTCGAGTTTAAAGCTCTTGTCCAACCTAAACAACCAGGATTTTTTAATGGTTCTATGATTTCTCTCTAATTTTTCAGGATTTCCCCCCTTTCCTCACAATCACCAGTTTGTGAATAATATTCAATGAAACCACCATAAACGATCTCCCCACTCTCAATCTAAACTTCGAGCACTTTCCATCACTAATTAATATTTTAGAAATCCCTCCTATTCCTAAAATAATATTTGAATTTACGTAATTATCAGTTTTCATCTTTATGAGAAGTTTCTGAGAGTGTGGAGTTGGAACCTGCCGGCACCAAATTGGGATAATTTCCAGTGAATCTGTGCTGGGATGAACATTATTAGGAGATATTCCATTATTTTCGGATTTTTTTTTCCTTCAGGTTCCATCCTGGAACAAATAAAAGCCCTATTTAGGGACAATTTATAAAGATGTAAACCTCTATCCCCTCTCTTTTGTTTCGAAATATGAAAAAGTGGATTTAAGTTTGGGAATGGCTCAGGCTGGGGCAGCCTTGATGTTCTTGTGCCCTTTTTCTCCCTGTAAAATAACACGGGGGAAAAAAACCCAAATAACAATAAAACAAACCCCAAACATAAACCAACCGAACAAATCAAAACCCCCAGACCAAACAAACACCAACAAACCTCAAAAACTACCCCGAAAATGATGGAAAATGTGGAATCTGATGGAAATTGCTGATTGAAACTCCCGGAGAGGCCTAGGAAGAGCAATAGGATGCAGCAGAACAAATGGTGCTTTAAAACCTTCCAAGCCTTGGTTGGGGTGGGGTCGAGAGATCTGGGGTGAAACAGAGAGATTTGGGGTAAAACAGAGAGATTTCAGGTAAAACTGGAGATTTAAGACAAATGCAGGGAGCAGATCCCGAAAGGATGGAGAAAGGAGTGGGTTTTTAATAATCTGAGCAGTTTTTGCCCCTTCCCGTGGATTTCCTGGCGTGGGATTTGGTTCCCGACTCGGGAATTAGACCCTCCCATCCTTCCCCGCCTTCCAACACCCCAGGGTGGCTCCTTCAAACTTGGGGCTTTATTTCTATCTTCCCTAATAAACAGCCTTTCAGCATCGTCTAACAAAGAAACCACATTTTCTGGAGAGCAGCTGAAGGGAATTAGACCCCAATAAACACCGCCGATCGGGGGGGAGAGGAGCTGTTTGTTTGTTTTCCTAAGCAAATACAGCCCAGGAGTGGCGAGAGGGATTCTTCCCCGGGAGAAATCCCTGCGAAAAAGCTCCGAGGAAGGTCCTGGCAAAGCCGGCGACTCGAGGGATGCCACGGGAGGCTGCAAGGGCAGAAACTCCCTTTTCCAGGGCTATTTTTCCTCCCGGTTATTTCAAAGAGTGGGTTTGTGGCAGCTGAGAGGGGGGGGTGTCTTTAAATAAAAACAAAATTAAAAAAAAAACAACCCCAGACTTGTAAGAAAGAGGGAAAACGGGTTTGTAGATGGGAGATTTCATGCCTCGATCCTAAAGCCAGCAGAGAATTCCCATTCTTCTCCCGGGGCCTTTTGATGTTTCCCATATTCTGCTGCGATTTGGTTGTTTCCCTCTTCTCGCTCAATCCAGGCTCTTGCTCCTTTGACACGGCAACAACCACCCAGAAAATAACTTCTAGATTAGTCAAATGATAAGCCCGGGTTTTCTAACAAATTTCACCCGGGCAAATCTTATTTCGTGGGGGTTTATTTTATTTTCCTTTCAATTTGGCTAAACGCAGGGCAATTCTTAGTACGTCTAACCCGTTGATTTGCTATTAACGCAGGGGTTTGTTCACTAATTCGGTTTAAAATTAAAATAATGCTGGAAAATATTTTTGTCCCTGGGATAAGCTTAAAGCAAACCTCTCCCTTACCCCTTGGTAAGTGGTGGTATCAGTAGGAATTAAAGCAGAGGCAAGAAAGCCACAATCCTTCAGTCTTTTATAAGGCAGAGAATGGTCTTAGATGCTGCTTTTTCCCCTCAAAAAGCATTTTATATTCTTGGGGAAACATTATCAATTCTTATTGAAATTCTGCTCGCACCTACAACGTTTATTCCTTAAAATTTAAGTGTTCTATTTCACGCAATTTTGATTTAAAACTCCTCAGAACATCCTCGGAACGTTTTTAAACTGTGGCGAGTTTCGTGTTGTCAAACTTTAAAAGGGGGGGGGGAGAAAAACCCTACTTTTTTTTTTTCCTTTTCCCTTTTACAAAGTATTTCTCCTGCCTGTTATTGATTGACAAGTTTATTATTATTATGAATGGATTCTCCCATTTCCCAGTCCTCTTCAAGGCCTGATGTGGATTGAGAGCCTGACCAGTTGCTTATTGACCCATGATGGCAATACAATGACCCTGCTGCCCCCAGCGTGACCCTGGGACCCCCGAAGGACCCAACCCCACCGGCCGGGGCTCAGATATGCAAAGCTGGAGCTTTATGGAGCTGGGGAAGGGGAGGGAAGGCAGGGACGGAGGGATGGAGGGAGGAGGGGGGGGTTGCAAAGTGGGCAAAGAGGGTTTCATTAACCAAAATGTGTTTATTGTAAATAAAAAAGGCAAAGGGGCTGTTTAAAGGGGCGCGTCCTAAAAGCTCGCGGCTTCCTCCGGGATGGGCAGGGATGGGAGCGCTTTTTATCGCACCAGCCACCTCCTTGGGGACAATAAAAGGAGAGCGGCTGCCACCGGCCCTGCCGAGCCCCCTCGCTGCCTGGGCACACTCAGGAAGGATTGCTCCAGGCCCAAAATCACCCAGTTGGCTCGCGTTTCCCCTTTTTTAGGGGGTGGAAATAGAGGAATCCCGTGGAAAGGCCCACGGGCCACTCAGTTATCTCCCCCTGCCCGCGGGTGCTGCGAGAGGTGGGGAAGAAAACCCTGCCTTGGGGCTGGGGCTGGAGGATGCAGGGCCTTTAAAATATACTCAGAAGGGATAAAGGAAATCAAAATGATAGAACTGTAAATTAAAAATGTAAAGAATTACAAATAAAAAAAGGACGAGATCTCAGCGTTGACATTCCCCCTTTGTCTTTCGCCCACTAAGTGAGGAAATGAAGGGGAAAACCATCTCTTCCTACCCCTGCGCTGCAGCCTCGTTGCTGTCCAGGGCTGGTGGGGGAGCCAAGAATGATTTGTGAGCATGGTATGTGGCCCCAAAAAAAGCGCCTGTTTGGTGAACCAGCATTTCGCTCCATTTCAGAAGGTAAGAGGAGCCGCTCCCCGCCCTCGCTCCCTCGATTAATGGGGATCCAGTTGTTTAAATAATTTCCCTCTTCCCAAAACAAATGCAGGAGAACGAGAGCTCATTTTTTATCCTAATTGATGGCTCGCTGAAGACAAGCCTTTGAAGAAGGCGGCTGTCAGCAGTGGGAGATAGCGGAGCATCTGGGTTAGAAAGGTAGAAAGCAAAGAGCAACCTGCATTCTTTGTAGATGCTCTCGGATTATAAACCCCAGCGATGCCTTTTGATTCCACCATAAAAACAACAAGAGCAGCAGCAGCAGCAACTTGTTCTGACACTCTCCCAACATCTGGACTGTAAAGTTTGCTGGTTTCTGGCAACAGCAACAACAATAATAAAATCTCGCGCTCCAGGGGCAGATCCTCAGGGTTCCACCGAGGTTCAGGCTCGACCCGGCCCAAATGGTTTTGCTGCTGCGCGGCAGAAAATGGATGTTTGTGTGCTCATCCCAAGCACCTCCCGGCCGGGGGGCTCTGTGCATCCAGAAAGAAAAGCTTTTGGAATTTCTGAATCGCGGGGCCCGCGAACCTCTAGGCAGGGAAGAGCAGAGCTGGGGAATGTCCTCTCTGTGCGTGTTCAAATGTGCTGAATTTTGATTTAAATAGCGATTTAGGGGAGCGATTTGCACAAAATCTGGGATGCGGGGCTGCATGGTTGCATCTGCCGGTCTTTATTTGAATTTAGTATTATTCTTTTAACACCGCGGTGTCTCCCAGCTGACAAACAGTTCTCGGTTTCAGGGAATCTGAGGTCTGGAGGGAGGCGAGGAGATCCAGAGCTGGGACACGAGAAAATAGGAAATATTTGTGTTTCACTCCCAAATGGCCATTCCAGCCTCAGCTCCGCTTTCGAGGGAGCTCCTGGCAGAAACACCCCGCTCCGTGGGGCAGGGAAGGGACATCCTGTGGCTGTGCCCCCCCCCCAGGAACCCCCAGGGGGCGAAAGGGGCTTCGCTTGCCCCCAGAGAGAGATGAGACAAAGAGGTGACTTTGGGGGGTGGCTGCGGGACTGCTCGAAAGGGATCAGCTAAAAATCCAGGTGTCCGAGTGAGGGGACGGGGGGGACACAGGGACGGGGGGGACACCGGGATGGGAGGGACACCGGGACAGGGGGTACACCGGGACGGAGGGGACACCGGCACGGGAGGGACACCGGGATAGGGGAGGACACCGGGCACCGAGGTCGGGCAGCGATGGCTCCGGAGCTGCCAAAAACTGGGCAGGAAGAAGCGGTGACAGTGGCGGGCCCCTTCCCCTGGCTCCATCCCCTTCCCCCGGCTCCATCCCCTTCCCCTGGCTCCATCCCCTTCCCCCGGCTCCATCCCCTTCCCCTGACTCCATCCCCTTCCCCTGACTCCATCCCCTTCCCCTGACTCCATCCCCTTCCCCCGGCTCCATCCCCTTCCCCTGACTCCATCCCCTTCCCCCGGCTCCATCCCCTTCCCCTGACTCCATCCCCTTCCCCTGACTCCATCCC
>JAWWMP010000080.1:100321-110911 GCA_035047865.1 Dendrocincla tyrannina | reverse complement strand
CTTCCCCCGGCTCCATCCCCTTCCCCTGGCTCCATCCCCTTCCCTCGGCTCCATCCCCTTCCCCCGGCTCCCTCCCCTTCCCCTGGCTCCATCCCTTGGTCCCAGTGCCTCTCCGGTGTCTCCCAGCCCCTTCCCACGCCAGCCCCTCCCTGCACCGTGTCCCGAGCTCAGGCTCGACGGCAACTTTTCCCCGCTGCCTCCGGCGATGCTTTTTAACTCTCCCACAACAACAAAACAGCCCCGCGGCTGTCCCGGCTCCCGGTTGGATCGGGAGAGGGAGGTTGCGGTGCCAGCGGCTGGATTCCCCGCCTCGGAGCCCGGCGGAGGGGGCTGTGCCCACACCGGAGCCCGGGCACCCCTTTGCACCCTCCTTCCAGGGAAATCTCGTACCCCAGGGAGCCTCGGGCTCTTCCGAGCACGAGCAAAGGCGCAGGGAGGATTTTCTCGGCTAAAATTGGGCACTCCCAGGGCGGCTCCGCTCCGGGTGGCAGGATGGAGAGGATCGGGATGGGGCATGGGGAGTGGGGAGCAGGACAGACGGGGACCCGAGACGAGGACGGACGGACGGATGGATGGATGGATGGATGGACGGAGGGATCGGTGGGAGAAATAATCGAGGAACAGCTCAGTGTCGTGCGGTTATTCCCAGTTGGGAAGGTTTCACCCTCCCCTGCAGTGGATCCCGGCCTTTTCCGCCTCTCCCCTCGCCCTCCCGGTTCAGAACCTGCCCGGGGCTCTTCCCGATCCCTGCCCGGTGTCGCGGCCGGAGGATGCGGAGGATGCTCGAGGGCAGAGTGGCCGGGGGGGGGCCCGGCCCGGCGGGGAAAGGCGAGCTGCTGGCGCCCTCCCGAGGGCTCCCAGAGCCAGCCTGGCCGCAGGGCACGATTTTGGGGGAAAAAAGGGCATTTTTAGGCTTCGCCCAGCAGAGGTCCCCGGCTGCCTTCCCACCGGCGCTCCCCGGCACCCCTGGCCGGTGTCGACTCCTGCACCCACGGGCAGCGCAGCGATTCCCCCTCCCCGGAGCCCCGGGGCATCTGCTCAGCCCCCCGGCCCTGCCCATCCTGTCCAGGCAGCCTGTGGCCCTCGGGCCCCCGGGGGGCTGGTAGAGATCCCCCCTGAGAGGTTTTTCTCCTCCTCTTTCTCGGCAAAAATAGAAGCTCGGCCTGGAGAGCAGCAGAGGGGAAATCCTCTTCCTCCACACGGGGATGTGTTGCCGTCCACTCCGCGCCAGGACACACAGCTGCAGGATGATGACTTCCCACACATCGTTGGGAGATTATTTGCTTGAACTGGGCAGCAAAACTCAGGACAGAGACGTGGGAATACACCCAATGGGTTGGGTAAGGGATTAAACCCACGCAGGGGAAAACGTGCCCACCCCAAGACCACAATTCCAGTCCAGAAAGGGGGAAAACGCCACTAAAACCTGTCCCGGCAGGGCTGACACTTCACAAGTCACATGAACCCAACTCCTTCTCTCTCTAAGTGACACAGAACTGCAAAATGAGTCTCATTTTCAATTTCAGGTCTTCTCACTATTTTTGTAATCCTGTTGTCACTGAGCCAAAGCAGAGAGCAAGAAAGAGAACAGAGTGGGTTTGTCTATATTAGGAAATTACTCTAAATATACTGTTGTGCCTGTGCAGAGCTCTCACAGAGACCCACTACTACTTTGTACTCTGTTTGGGGCAGATTATTTTCATTTAGCAAGGGATTAGATTAATGTAGGACTTCATTAAATCATCCACCTACAGACCTGTCCCAAACCACCCCACAGTGCCCTCAAACATCAGTATTTTTGACAGTTTTACAAGTTATTCCCATTGCTGGGTCTCTCAAGTCAAGGCCAAAAGCATTTCAGCATCAAGATAGACACGAATCATGCCTGATTCTTCTGTAATTTTCCTATTATTACTCATGAATTAGTTTTGCTCCCTTAGCTCACAGTGGGGAGCATCACACAGGAGTGGTGCCAGTGACTGCCACACTCTTTTGGGGGCAAACCTCCAGGATGTCAGAATTTGACCATCTTTGCTTCTGCAAGGGGAGAGCTGTGACTCACCAGTGACTAAGTGACAGGCTACAGCCTCAACATTTCTGATGAGTAAGAGGGGGTGTGGAAAGATCTAACTCATCCTCTAAGTCACTACATAGCCACATGACTCAAGGGCTGATCCCAACAGCAGAGCCCGTGATAAATCACCGAAATGATCAGCAAAGGACACAGTTCCTTCCTCTGACACATAATTAGGCCATTTAAAGTTCACATCTCAGAGCAGTCCATGCAAATCTCACCAGAGCAGTGACGAAAGGCCAAGGGGTTGATTGTGTTTTCTTTTCCATCCCTGCAGCTCTTGCTGAGCCCAGAGCTACCCCCAGCTCGAGGAGGAGGAGAAGTGCAGCCACCCTGTCCCAAAACAGGCACCCACTGCCCCCACCCCACCCCTCTGTGGGGATTTGGGGGCTCAAAGGGCTGGGGAGATTTTGCAGTTTTGAGTAATCATAGAATTATAGAATGGTTTGGGTGGGAAGGGACCTTTAAATTGGCTTTTAATGTCTAGTTTCACCCTCTGCCATGGGCAGGGACACCTTCCACCAGCCCAGGTTGCTCCAAGCCCTGTCCAACCTGGCCTTGGACCCTCCCAGGGATGGGGCAGCTTCTCTGGGCACCCTGTGCCAGGGCCTGCCCACCCTCCCAGGGAAGAATTCCTCCCCTTTTAATTCAAAACCATTCCCTTTCATCCTGTCCCTCCAGGCCCTTGTCCCAAGTCCCTCTCCAGCTCTCTTGGAGCCCCCTTTAGGCACTGGAAGGGGCTCTAAGGTCTCCCTGGAACGTCCTCTTCTCCAGGATGGTCAATCCCAACTCCCTCAGGCTGTCCTCACAGGGGGATGAGGGGTTGGGGGGATGGATGGATGGATGGATGGATGGATGGATGGATGGATGGATGGATGGATGGATGGATGGATGGATGGATGGATGGAGGGATGGAGGGATGGGGGGATGGAGGGATGGATGGATGGAGAGATGAAGAGAGGGATGAAGGGAAAGGATGGAAATCCAGGCTTGCTCCAAGGAGGTGCAGTCCCTCTGCCACCTGTAGGGCGGGCAGGGGGTGGGCCAGGGCCCCCCTCATCGGGGCTGCTCCCCCTCCTCTGCCCCCGCTTCCTGCCCGGCTCCCGGGGCTGGCGGGGGCAGGATGTCGTTGCCCGAACCTCAGCGCTGCAGCTCGCAACCAGAAAAGCCACCGATCGTTTCCTGTCGATATTGGCGGGGCTTTGTGAGCCCCGGAGCTTCCCAGCCCCGCAGCCCCGGGCTGGTTCACCAGGCACCTCCACCCCAAACCCCGGCAGCCACACCGGGGGGCTCCGGGGGTGATGGTACCAAATTTTGGAAGAAATCTCGGGAAGCAGGAGGGGTTGGGGTGGGAACTGGCATCCCTCTGCAGCCCCGGGTGCTTGTGCAGCCCCATAAATCACTTCTTGTGCACAGCTCTGGGATGGATTCTTTGGCAGACTGGGAAACAGCCCGAAAAGTCATTATATGCATATATATATATATATATATATATAAATGAGCATCTCTAGGTAATTTGGGAGGGAGGGGGGAGGAAGCCCAGCACTGCACTCTTGGCTTGGCAGGGGCAGGGAGGGGTGCTGGCCTTCCCCATCCCGTCACCTCAGCGTGCCAGGGGATGTGCCCAGCTCGGGGCATTGGCAGCCCTGGGAAGAGAGTCCCAGCCTGGGGCAAGGCCTTGGTTTGTGCCGTGGCTGCAGGGCTGACACTTCAGGGGTTTGCCTCAGGTTTCCTGTCCCAGGGGCAGTTTCCGAGAGCAAAGCCAAGAACTGAACACACAATTGCAAGTGAAGCTGATGCAACGCTCTGAACTCACACAAGGGCGTCGGAACGGAGCGTTTAATTAAACTGGTTTTGTAAAGCAATTAAAGGAGAGCAACTGGTGGGCATAGGCAAAGCTTCAATTACTGCCAAGGATTCTTTCAAGGCGTTAAAAACGCAGGAATGTGGGGAAAAAGTCCCAAGGCACAAAGGGAAACAGGTGCCTAAATCCCATTAAAAAAAATCTGTTTCTGATTATTAATCCCCACTTTCACACCAAGATCCAGCCTGAAGAATCGGGGCCTGAGCCTGTGAAGTGCCCAAAGCTCTGCCACGGCAAGGCAGCCCACGAGAGTTGAAAGGCTCTGCAAAGCCTTGGTCCTGCTCTGTGGCATCAGCAGAGGTTTGGGAACCCCAAGAGATGGGAGCAGATCCAAATTGTTTCAGTTTTCAACCCAGGGCATCTGATTGGGATCTGAAGAAGGAACTCCAAAGCCTAATTCCAGGCTGCTTAAGAATCCTCTTGGTTTCTGGACACAGACCACATCACTGACTTCTCCACTAATTGTCATGTACATTCACAGCCTGATGTAAATAATAATAATAATAAACCCCATAATATGACACTAATCAGTCCTTGGCTCTGCCTCCCCTTAGGGAATGAGCTTAATTAGTCTCTTGAAGTTGCTTCCAAAGCCATGTTTTTGTGATTTTAGAACTAACCCATTAGGTTTGTGAAACTGGACTTGTTTTAGAGGTGTTCCTCAGGTACCTGGACTGAAGCACAGCCTCCCTTTTGCAGGAAGAAGGGAATAAACAGCTCAACCACATTAAATGCACAACCCACAGGGATCCCGGGGGGGAGGGCAGTGAGGTAAGTGGGCTGGAAAATGTCCTAAGTACGGGTGGGTCATGAAAGTGTGGGAGTTTGGCTTTTAGGGCAAGAAGAGACCCAGCAGAAATATCTTCATTGATAAGCATAATTTAGTACCAAAAGCAAATTTGTCATCTTCCTGACCTACTATATTAATCACTTTTACTGTTTTGAAGGCATCAGAACCATGAAGTCAAACAGGATCCACTGTCTTGTTTGATTTAAGCTGGAGGGGAAAAAAAGGCCCAGGAGCTCTTTCAGTCACTACTTTTTTCCTCCCTAAGTCATTAGTGGCACGATTTCTTTTCAGACTTGTTAATGACATCATTGTTTCCTTCCCAGGCCCTTAATGACATTGTTTCATGAATAATAACTTGCACTTATATTGTGCTTTTTTTTTCCCAGACAAACAGCCCCAAAGAGCTCTGCAGAAGGGAATTGCTGCAGCGAAGAGGGGAAAGGAGGCACAAAGGGAGGAAGTGACTTGTCCAAGGGCACAAAGTGCCTGACAAAGCAAAGCTGGCAGTGTGTGTGTCACACTCCTGGCTTTCTTTACTCTCTGAATCTTTTTGTGGGTGTTTGTACATCAGAAATGCAGCTTTTAGCCCATAACAAAGGCCAAAGTAACCCACCTAATGAACTCCAAGTGCCAACTCAACAATCCACTCTGAAAACTGAAAGAAGCACCAAGATTTTCACCTGTTGTCCCCCCCAAGGTGTGAAAATGGATCTTTAAGTGCTGGGGAATAAACCCAATTATTGGTGGAGAGAAAAGGTTAGAATTTCTATCCTTTATAAACCCACTAGAGAGGAAGGAAAATTCCAGAACTGCCTTTAGCAGCATTGTATGTGGGATAGGCCAAAACTAAATTTGGGGAAAGTTTTGTGTAGGGCACTGAGTCACACGCGATGACTTCTCACTGTCATCACCCCCACTCTGATTTTAATTCCTATTATAATGACTGCTAATTGTGACAGTGGAACATGCAGAGATCTGAGCACCATCAAACCCCACTGATCCTGGAGGAGTGCAGTGTCAGTGGCAGCCCTGGAGCCCACATTCCCAGATTTTCAGGATACTCTGCTATGGATTATTTGCCTCTTCAAGGAGGGGCTTGTCAGCTCTGAAATTACAACTGCCCTAAACTTTCCCAGTGTTTTGAGCCACCAGAGTCTCCAAAACAAAGGATGCCGAGGGAAAACCTCAAAAGCAAAGCTTTAAAGGAAGCTAAGCTAAATTATTTAGCTTAAGTAAAGTGTATAAATAACGTGAGCAGACTCCTCGCTGTGCTCGTTTAGAGGGAGATGAAAGAGCTCAATGTACACACGCGGGCGAGAGGGATGAAAGTTTGGTCTGAAACGGGAAAACAACTTCCTAGAAGAGATGTGGTTTGGGAAACTCCACGATTATGGCACGTTCTCCCCCGTGGCTGCTGCTGACAGAGGAGGAGGCGTCACTGCTGTGCCCTGTGGAACCGATCCCACCTTTCCAGCTGAGAGATTGAGGCTTTAAAGCAGCAGTTCTTGCTGGTGACTCCAAGGAATTTGGCTGCCTGGGAAGGATTGCTGCTCTCATCTCCACAATTCCCACTTTTCCCATCCTGCCCAGGAGGAATGAGGTAGAATCTGGTGGAGCAAAGAGGTTCATTTATCGGAGACACTGCTTTGGTTGTGTCCAAATAACAAGTTTGGGCCCTACGTGGAGCCAGATAAATCACAGTCCTCAGTCCTGATAAGCCCAAGGGACAGTTACCCAACAAAGAGGGGAAGGAAGAGGCTTCATTCCCAGGAAAAGCTGTTGGAATACTGTGAGAGAGGGAATTTGCCACCACAAGCCATCAGGTATTTGCATCCCAGTGTTCCCTTCTGCGTCAACCAGCACCTCTCTAATACAGATCAGTCCCTACATTCAGAGCTGGTGGAGTGATCATAGAAAACATACATTTGCTTAATTTTTAGTCTTTCCTTTAACATAGGACGTGTGCATTTTGCAGATGAAGTAGCTGAATTATGAACAAGAAACCAACTCCATATTGTGGCCTCATACCTTATAAGAGCATTTTATTTGTTATATCTCAACAACTTTGTGTCAGGCACTTCGATGTTAACCAAGTTTATGTCATTTTTAAACAATAATAATTAAGTAAATGCCAAGGCTCCCCCTGACAACGAAAGGTCACTTATAACAAAGACTCTGCAGGCAGAGATAAGGCTCAGGCTCTGCCAGCAGTGAATGAGCCCGTGCAGGAGCCAGTTCCCTTACCCACAGTTTTCTACATGGAGTAGTAAAGGACTAAGTTTGGCAACAACTTCTGCAACTTAGGTCTGAAGTTACAACTGAGACACTCAAGGGAAGCAGTTCCGAAGAGTCAGGACATTTAAATTTGCCTCCAAGTGTTAAAAGCACCGACTGATAAAACACCAAATGAGCAACATAAATGAAATATCTCCATGTCTCAGCTTTCACCGTTTTCACTTTCCCCCCAGTTTTTCTCAGGAAACCTCTGTGCCCTTTCCTCCAGGCCCAGCCTCTCCTCACCACAGGGATTAGGTATGTAAATTGGAACTTAATCCCCTAAAGGCAAATTTGCAGTTCAAGTCCAAGTGTCTCCATGGCCAACTGGAACCGGGACGGGCAGGGCTCGGCGGATGTTTAGCACTTTGTCCTGGAGCCGAAGACAATCTCAAACCACAAGGATCTCCTCCAGGTTACAAAGGCAACCAGCCAGATCTCCCCTCTTTTTCCTTTGAAACAAGCCCCTTACACAATAGATAAAAGGCAAGGGGAAAAGAGGGGGAGAGGAGGGGAAACCCTCCCAGAGAAGTGAGCTAAGGCTGAGTGAATTCCCAGCAATGTGGTGACCGTATTGTCCGCCCCTGTGACTCTCAAAGGAGGGCGATAAAAGGAAGACAGCAGCCCAGCAGGCGGCTTCTCAGGGAGCCGTCTGCCTTCCAGCCCCTTGATGTAACGCTTGAACAGGTGCAATCTAAAGGATGCTAAACTGGTGATTATGGGGCTGAGGGATGGGGTTCCTGGGCGAGGAGAAGGTTTGTTCGAAAAGAAACTGCTTTATGGCACATACTGACCTTCCAAAGTCCCCCTGTGGCAGGGGAAACTGAGGAAGAAGAGGCTCACCAGGCCAAGAGGCATTGACACTGGGTTTGGCCTTATTTGAGTTGTTATACATCATAGAATCGTGGATTATACTGAGTTGGGAGCGACCCACTAGGATCATCAAAGTCCAGCTCCTGGCCCTGCACAGGACAGCCCCAAGAATCCATGGAACTCTTCCTGGTTTGGGATTTGAGTGTTTGGGCAGCGCTCTCAGGCACATGGGATGGAGGGCAGTGGCTTTGAGGTGCATCCATCCATCCCTCATCTGCACCAGAGGTCCCTTGGGATGGAGGATGAGGATGGCAGCACCAGCAAACCCTCTCCTTGCCGGGTCTTCCTCTACCAGAAAGAAGAAGACACAAGGTGCGTGCAGGAGGAAGACCCTGGTGTGTACAGAACAGAGGAAGATTGCTCACTGTTGCATTTCCCGCAGGTTCTTTGCCCAGTCTGGCACCAGGAGCTCCCTTTTTCCCATGAGAGCATTGTGGTGGCTCAGTGAGGAACCCCAGGAGAGATGAAGAGACCCTCAGTGCCCTCAGGGAGATGATTTCAGGGAGAGCCTGAGGTGTAGGAACATAGAACTCTTTGGGCCTCTTTTCTAAGATTTAGTTATTTCTGTGCTCCGTGCTCGGGCTTTCCTCAATTCTCCTCGTGTGTTCTGGATGATGTGACCACGGCACGGGCTATTTCTTGTGATAATGGGTGGGTTTGGGATCTGCAGCTCCAATCCCATACAGAAACACCCCCTATATTTTAGGATAATGTCTTTTTCCTGCTTGCCAGCTGATTTCTGACACTTGTCCTAGAGCGCATAAACCTCCAAGCGGGACATTTTTCTCCTTCCAGGACAACAAAACAGGTGCCAACGGGTTAAAAGCTCTTCCAGAGGGAGCTCGGGGAGCAGGACAGCCGGTGGCGCTCTCGGAGCCCCGATCTGTGAGCGAGGAATTGCGAGATAATGGGATTTGCGGAGCGGTCCCAGCTCATCCCTGCGGAGCGATCCATGTTGACTGGCTCGGGCACGCATCCAGCGGTTTGCACACCCGGGAAAGGAAGGAGAGAGCGGGTCGTGGGGCGGCGGGATGTGTGTGTGTGTGTTTGGGTGGCGAATAAAAACATAACCCGGAGAGGGGTTAAAAAAAACCACCAAAACGCCGAATTCGTGTCGCACGCCCGACAGCGACGCGCAGAAACGCGCCCGCCCCAGCCGGAGCTGCGATCCGTGAACCGCAAATTTTACCGGGGCGTGCGGGCGGCGCGGCCATGATTGCCTGGGGGGGGGGGCCGTGTATTGCTGTGGTGGGGCCGGGGTGCGCCCGCCGCCCCCGGGACCCCCCCAAACGGGACCCATCCTGCCCACCCCACGCCCCCCCGGGACCCCCCCAGTGGGGTCCGCCACGGGGGTCGCACCCCACGAGCCCCCCCCACGCACCCCCGTAGCCCGTGAGAGGCGGGCGGGCAGCGGAGAGGGGGCAGCGCGGAGGAGGAGAAGAGGAGGAGGAGGAGGAGGGAGAAGAGGAGGAGGAGGGAGAGCAGGAGGAGGAGTGTGCGCGTAGAGGGAGGCGGGGGGGGGGGCGTGGGGGGGAAGGAAACCCTCATGGAAGTATGAAGGAGATGGTGGGAGGCTGCTGTGTGTGTTCCGATGAGCGCGGCTGGGCGGAGAACCCGCTGGTGTACTGCGACGGGCACGGCTGCAATGTGGCCGTGCACCAAGGTAAGCCCCGCAACCCACCCACCCACCCGCGACCCCGCCACCGCCACCCCTCCTATCCCCCCTCCCCAAAAAAACCCCCACCGGGCACCCCGGGGAGGCCGGGGCTGGGGGGGTGGGCGGGCGGCGGCGAGGGGGGGGCTTTGTTTTAGCCCTATTCTTCCAAATAGCGGGGCTGGGGCGGCCGCGGAGCCGCGGGGGGATCGCGGGGGGCTCGGGGGCACCGGCGGGGAGGGAGGGGGGGTCGTTTCCACGCGTGTTTTGCCCTGCCCGACCCAGCCGGGGGCTCCCCCCCCCCGGGGATGCTGCGGGGTGGGATGCGGGGGCAGCCCCGCAGCCGCCCCCAGCCGGGTCGGGGTTGGGGTCGGGGCCGTCGGTGGCCCCGGGTAACCCCCACGGGTGGCGGCGGGGCCCGGAGCTGCCGCTCCAAGGGCAGGGAGGGAGGCAGGGAGGAAGGCAGCCGTCCTCCTCCTCCTCCTCCTCCTCGCAGCGACACGGGCTATTTTGCATTTTAAATGACTTGAGCACGCCCCTAACACACGGTATCGGGCCGGAAAGTTTGTCCTCGGGTGTCTGAACAAAAAAAATACGAATTAAAATCGGTATTTGCGCCCGTTCCAAGCCGGCCGAAAGGCGCGGTGATTATCCTGCTTGGTTTGTTTGCAATAACACGGAGGGTTCTGGGCTCATCTGGCCTGTCTGTTTTCCCATCTATTATTATCCCATCCATCTACCAGCACATCTCCAGCCTCTTCCTGCTCACTCTCCATCCGTTCCCAGGGCTCGCTCCTGCTCCTGTCCCTGTCCCCGGGTCCTGTCCTGCCCCTGTCCCCGGGTCCTGTCCTGTCCCTGTCCCCGGGTCCTATCCTGTCCCTGTCCCCGGGTCCTGCCCCTGTCCCCGGGCCCTGCCCCTGTCCCCGGGTCTATCCTGCCCCTGTCCCCGGCTCCTGCCCCTGTCCCCGGGTCTATCCTGCCCCTGTCCCCGGGCCCTGCCCCTGTCCCCGGGTCTATCCTGCCCCTGTCCCCGGGCCCTGCCCCTGTCCCCGGGTCTATCC